>CAIGQQ010032765.1:9820335-9833752 GCA_903798035.1 Danio albolineatus
TGGACACCCTCCTGTGCTCCTCAAGGATCACCTTCATCATAACTCCTATCAGGGAAGTGACTTTCAAGTACTTTGAGATATACCTATCCTGAGCAGATCCCTAACCCTAACCTTCGTCCAAGTTAATGCCTTCTTCTTGTGACATTCTAGAGACAGTTAATAAAAACTGCTTTTTGTATGTCTGACTCCTCTCGTCCTTCTGAACGTGACAGGTACCTTTTTAAAAGAGATCATTGGTAATTTAAAAATAGATATTGGTACATTAGGCTTATTTAAGATATTTAGAGCCCAGTGATCATTTGCAGCTATTTGTAGTTTTTCTTTAGAGGAAAAATAATTTTGTAAAAGTTTATCGCATTTTTAGTTTTATGGTACAAGTGCTGTTAGTGATTTATTGTATTTTTAACAGATTTGCAGAAATACCAATGGTCACAACTTTGGCTAGCCAAAGCAAATCTGGACACAATATGTGACCAAACCTTTGCTCTTATCAGTAACATGTAATCCTGACTATATTTATCTCCTGAAGCTTTGGATGTGCAGATTTGTTTGATGCAAGCTTTTTGTCTTTAGGCTGCAGCACCACAGGACGAATCTTAAAATGCTCAAGTCGAATGCAAAACAGATATAGCCCAACTGTCCAGAGAAAGGATAATGGTGAAAGAAGGACTTTAGAAATGTGTTGTGCACATGCTGTGCACAGCTGCCAGACATCTCTGAAAATCCATTTCATCTGATTTAGAGTCTTCTCACAGAAATTAAGAGGGAGTTTGGAAACCAACACAATCAGATAATCCGCTACCATCTGAACATTCAGTCTTGTAAACACTTTGCTTAAAGTTTTGGTTCAAAACAAAATTTGGTGCTGCCTTTGTTTTAGATGCTCCCTCTTGAGCTTTTAAAAAGACCAGACTTCCCTACAAAGTTAAGTTTGTAATGCTCAGATCCAGCATGTGTCCATCTGGAACTAATCTGCAATGTGTGAATCATCTTTATTGATGGCCTGTGCCCACCTGGCCATGTGTAAAACTATGGAAACAGCAGAAAGCCAGAGAAAGCAATTTTTGACTCTAAAAAGTCTAAAATGGTTGTAATTTAAGTGTAGTTAGTAGCATAAAGTCAGTGAAGCTGCATATTTACAGTTTGGGGTTTTCGGAGACTACATGTGGCTTACCTTTACAAAACTGCTTTACAAATGTTTAGCAATGATTGTACTTGTTTGCTTTTTTATTTTCACAGGATAAAGCTGATAAATCCAATAATGTAAACTCATGTTAATAAGCACAATAAGTTAAAACATTGCATTTCAACTGATAGTAATCTGCTTTAATGAATCATTAGCTAATGATTTGCAAAGAGATCATACCCAGGTAGCGACAAATTCTGGCCCAGATTTGGCATAAATCTGGCTCTGCAGGCATTCATCTGACACTAGCATACAGCATGTGGGCCAAACATGGCCCTGGTTTGGCAAAGGTGGCACCGTCGTCTTTAAGGTGGCACACAATACCTGAGCCAGATGTAAAATGTTATATTTGGCCCAGATGTTAATAATTGATAAGTGGGCCATGTAAGTTTTGCCTTTTTTGTCCCAACTTTAAAATACATTTTTATTATTTTCAAATAAAGAAAACAATTTTACTAATCAGGTTGCTTCGTGAAAAAGCACAGCTATATAGCACGCTTAAAGCGCAATGACTCATGGGTTTATCAATTTCATTGCAGCCGTGATACATCAACATATCTGGCCCAGTTCAGGCCCAGTTGTGGGTTATTAACTTGGCTGAGTCTGGGCCCAGATATGGTCCATGTTTGGCCCTTGTCTGTAAGCCAGACTTGGTCCAGTTATGTACCGTAATTCACTGCGGCATGTGGACCAAGCAAAAGCTTGTTGAAGCAATTGAGCAATTTCAGCGTTATGGTTGTGACATTTGCAGTAAAAACTTAAAACATATTGTGAATACACAGAGAAAGTATATGTTCAGATTATAATAAAAGCGTCTGTTTATATTTTCCAAGACAAAAAACCACAGAGTTATGGAATAAAAAAAAAAAAATCAATCTGTACACATATTTTATATTTTAAATTAGGTTTTATATAATTAACCCAGGGCGCCACGGTGGCCGAGTGGTTAGCACGTTCGCCTCACAGCAAGAAGGTCGCTGGTTCGATCCACGGCTGGGCCAGTTGGCATTTCTGTATGGAGTTTGCATGTTCTCCCCGTGGTTGCGTGGGTTTCCTCCGGGTGCTCCGGTTTCCCCCACAGTCCAAAGACATGCGGTACAGGTGAATTGGGTAAGCTAAATTGTCCATAGTGTATGTGTGTGAATGTATGGATGTGTTTTCCAGAGATGGGTTGTGGCTGGAAGGGCATCCGCTGCGTAAAACAAATGCTGGATAATTTGGCGGTTAATTCCGCTGTGGCGACCCCGGATTAATAAAGGGACTAAGCCGAAAAGAAAATGAATGAATAATTAACCCATGTGTTATGGGTCTGACCAAAACAGTTAGCAGTTTACAGTATAAAAAATACTTTGTAGAAATTCTGTGAATTAAACTACATCACCCAAAAGGAATAATGCTAATCAAAAGGATTAGACTTGATTCACTATAGAATAAAAAATGATTGATTTTGTTTTATATTTTTGCATTTATAAGGAAAAAAAGATTTGTTATGGATGTGACATCTCTCTGTTATGCATGTGACAGATGTGAAATTGCCACTTGTGGGACTTGGGCAAATAAAATAGAATAGTTTGGAAATCTTGACAGAGACATTTTTGAGTATTTTAGAAGTACTGTAAAATACATGCTTACTGTACACAAAAATGTAGAAACGGTTCCGCTATGTTGATGAAAACCCAATTTGTTTTTATGGCCAGGTTGACATTTGCATGGAATGGCTCAATTAATACATTATGACTCACGTAACTAATCATAACTTATTGATTACCTAATCTATAAACCATATAATATGATGCACTAACCATTCATTGTTTAATTATTGAATAGTTAACATGATTATCTGTGCATTAGAAAAACAATGGTAACATTGTATTATAATTGCTTGTAAACGCATAAAAAGCCAGAAGCAGATTCACATATAAAGGATTCGATATAATTATTCATTTGGGCTGGTAGTTTATTTCTGATGAAAGATTGAAATATAGTTTGTTGTGTTAGAAAGGAGTGGAAAAAGAACAATGCCAGTCTGGGAAATATAAGGAAAGCATTTGACTGTTGTGGTTTTGGCAAAATTGCTAAAACTTTACCAAAACTATGTGCACACAAAAATGTTCAATCAAATTCAAAGAATATAATGGCCCAGCAGCTAGAGCACATACACTTATATAAAATGCTGTGTGTGCTCATGCAGGGGATGCAGTTTCATGCTTTGTTTTCCTTATTCGCCACTGCTGTTTCTTTTTTAAATGATTGTTTCAGTAAATGTATTCTACTCTCTTCTAGAAGAAAAAGGACAGAAAAGTGTCCTACGTGACTCATTATTTTTTGTATATGAACAGTATAGCAGTGTGGGAGGCATGCATTGGCTCAAGGTTGCAGGCCTAGTGCCTTCACACCAGTGACAATATACACCCATATCACACTGCTATGAATGTGATATTGTATTTATACAACAGTTTGACGGCATAATCGTGTATATAAAAAATAAAATCAAACACGAAAAGAATAAAATTTCCTTTGTATGAGGAACTATTTTCTTCTGCCGTTCATTCATATCTGCAGCTGACGTCGGACAGCAGAAACCATTGCTACTCCACAAACTTCACTTTAGATCTAGTATTTGAATGATTCTCTAGTGATTTTGCTCACATTTTCTATGTTTTGATGCCCTCCTGACAGGTGAATTTACAAGTATGTTAACCAAACTAGGAATGTATATCAGCTAGTTCAATATCAGTCTGTTTGTATTAGGGTTAATATAACAAGTTGAAATACTTTCAGAGGTACATATGCATAGGATGTCTGTTCAGGAAAATAAACAAATTATATGTTAGCAAATATTAAGGTTTAGGTTTAGGTTTGAGGTTTAACAAATTTATTAATCCCACCAGGGGCCATTAAATTAGTGCAGTATCATCATGATACAACAAACACATAAAAAGACAAATCACTTGCATACAATATTAAAAAACACAATCCAGTATGCTTCATAATAACTTCATAAATAGTACAAAAATAAATAAATAGGAAGCACTCATTAAAAATTTTAAACTTGCTAAAATGCAAGGTTGTAAAGCCTTATTGCCTCAGGAACAAAGGTGAATTTATATCTGTTAGAAGAGCATTTAATGCTTCTAAACCAGGGGTGCCCAAAGTAGGGCCTGCGGGTCAAAATTGGCCCATTGTAACCTTTGATTTGGCCCACCATCTCATCTGAGAGGAGAGTGAAACCAAAGGACAGGGTTGGGTCGAATGCCTTTAACACATTTCTAATTTGACAAACTTTTTTTGTTTTATTGCTGAGCTACAAAAACAAAACAAAACCCGACATTAGCGAGCAAATCAAGGCAACAACTAGTGTAATTCTGTAATAAATTAGGTTGTTTTTTTACTGTAATGAGTTCATTATAAAATGTAAAAAATAACGTAATAGTAAATATAAAGCAGTGTTTTTAAGTCATTTTTAAATAAATTAGGAAATTAGCCATGGAAACTATATTTACCTTCGGCACACAAGCCTCAATCAAGTTTGGTTTTTGGCTTTTCATAAGAAAAAGTTTGGGCACCCCTGTTCTAAACCTTCTTCCAGAGGGCAACAGAATGAAAAAAGGCTTCATGATGGGGCCTTTTTTTGTTCTGTTGGACAGAAAAGTGTCCTACGTGACTCATCATTTTGTGTATATGAGCAATATCACACGAGTGCAATATGGCTGTATCGGTACTGGTGGGAGGCGTGCGTTGGCTCGAGACTGCAGTAGTGTACTATTACTCTGCTAGATGACATGAAGTTGTGAAGTTACTTGAACCGGTTGTCTAAAGTGGGCCAACAATATAGAGTGTTATCGTTATTGTTGATCAAAATCCAGAAAAAGTCCAGTTTTTCCAAAGTTATTTAAATTAATACTACACACGTTTTTATATTCCAAATAGACATGCAAGAAAACTCATATGGCATGTTTGTGATTATTCGTCCAGTGGGTAGCCAAGGATACAAGTTGGGATGGAGAAGTGTCAGATGAAAGAAAAAAAACTTGCTTTGGTTTGCTACATCACATACCAAATAAGGAACATACACACCAAATACGGCATTGGGTCTGTTTCTCATTTATGACTCCCTCGCTCTCTTTTTCCTCCTCTTTATGCTTTTTCCTTCTCTCTGAAAAAAAGAAGCAAGTAGAGGCGTGGAAAATTTGAGTGGCTTTTCTCCAGGATTCTCTGAGTTGTGTGTTCTGTCCCGGGCAGGAGTGAGTGGCACTTCTTCTCTGGAGAGCACACAGCCCAGAGTCACAGAAGAGCTAACCAGCATCGTCTCTGCCTGGAAAATACCTGGAAGATAATGACCTAACAGTTGTCCTTTTGCAGACGTTTGAATATCCCACAGAAAGAGCGGAATACAGCGCTCTGAATTCTATAATCCAGAGGTAAATATGTTTTTGTAAAAGTGCACGAGTTTAAAAATGTGCTAAAATTCTGTTTGCTGAATCTGAATTTGTGTGGTGTATGCTTTTGGTTTTGTATTGCTTCTCCAATGCACATAATGTGTAGGAGGTTTTACTTCTTAATTATAGTTTAAATGTCTAGAATTGGTCTGGGAACTGTAAATTCCAGTGCTTTGGGAAAAAGGGAAATTTCTTGCACCGCAGGAAGAGGCAAAGCAGAAGAGAGCAAGTGTGCTCTGATAATAGAAAACATGAGGAGGGGCTCTGTGCTGTAAGAATGGGTTAAGTGTGAGAAATTCAGTAGAAATGTTTCTGAGACTGCTGTTACAGCAAGTGGTTGTGATTTGGCTGCACATACAGTAACTTTAATTGATTGCATTATCTCTTGGGTGAATGTGTAGAATACATACTTTTTAGAAGTATATCTTGCAGAATTGTCGTTATAACAGGCTGCTTGAGTTGTGTTGTTTTTGGTTTGATCAAGATAACACTGATTATAACCTTGTTTAAACAGAAGCAAGAGGCAGAACAAGTCAGGAAGCACATTTCACTGTGGGGTACTTTTCAAAACCACCTTCTGTCCAGCACTGTATAAAGACAGGGTGATGTGAGAAACTTTTTCCACTGTCTCTGCCAGACGGACAAAGAATGTTGGGAGAGTTAGAGCTGAGGCATTAAACTTAGGCCGAGCAGAACCAGATGTGGACCCTTGAAAATACTAGAAAACATAGATACATTGCAGTTCCATTTGATATACATGCCTAAACAGTAGGCATACAGTAGTGTTCAAGCAGAATGATCATCTGAAACATGAAACCTGAATCACCTGAAACATGTACGGAATCATTCAGTACTAATATACACACAATAGGGGGAGGAAGGCTGTCTTTGTAACAGTTTTTCTTCTTCCAATGTCCTCTGTTGTGCAAGCTTTAAGAAGACTCGTTGGGAGTAGCAGTTTTCCGCACTTCAACCACTAGAGGACAATGTTGAGATGCTGTGATAAGCGTTTGGCACATTTTCAATCTGTGTTGAAGAAGACAGAAATTGGTTTTGGTTCAAACATATGTTTCTCATCTCATTACTGCTCCTTGGGCATCGAAACCTTAAAAACCATTAATGAGTGAGGCAGCAAAATGTTGCAGGCAAGTCTAACCATAAAAAGAGATTTCTACGTTTTGAAAGTTCCCTGACAAATATTGTTGCAGAGTGAAGTGATGAGTCTTTATGAGTCTAAACTGTAGTTCATAGTGTTTTTTTGAAATTATTATTTCTTCAATCATTATCTGTTTTAAATATTTGAAATAACTAGAGTAGGTCAATGTGACTTTAACAGATTTTTAAATGTTTTATAATTCATGTGGCTATCCAGTTGTGCTTGTGGCATTAAATTAATACAATTTCCGTTTAGTTTTCAACTCCTTTTCATTATCTCCAAGAAGAAAAAAATATATGGGCTGCATGCTTTTTAAAGAATATCTTGTGAATGTCCAAACATGGAAGTAACATATGCTAACAACATGCTTTAAAAAGTAGCTTGAATTCTAAGTGTAATTAACGTCTGAATTAAAACTTATTCTGTTTTCTAAATAGGCTATTTAAATATTTAACATATCTGGACTGTATGACTTAGCCAAGCCAAGATTAATTTTTTTTCTAAGAATATATTTCTAGGATTCACCTTACTTCAGCATTTACATCACAAATGTTTAAATTAATATTAAGAATTATTAACATGCCACATTGCCTCATAAATATAGTTTTATATACAGCAGAATACACTATATACCACTTCAAGTTATAAGTGGATTGCAATTAATGAGTAATTGTTTTGAGAGAAAAATATAATAATTTATAAACTACTGATAATGTGTCTTAAAAAATAAAAAGTTTCTTAAAACTTAAAAGTATTATCATTTAGAGCACTTTTTTAAAAATAGAAAATGACACAAAATCTATATAAATATTTTTCATCTCTTTTGGATTAAAGCCTATAGAGCAGAGATGCCCAAACTAGGTGCTCGCGGGCCAAAGTTGGCCCATGCTAACCTTTGATTTGGCCCACTTTCCCATTTGAGAAGAGAGGGTAAATCGTCATTTTGTAATTTACTGTAAAATATTTTTTGTTTTGTAAATGAATCAAATTGTTTGTTGCAAAAACTGTCACTTGACAGATGGAGGGAAATGCACAAGAAATTCGCAAGCAAATCAAAGCAAAGGCAAGTGCAGCTTAGTGCATTCAGCAATTAACTTTTTTATGTTATTAATAAGATTGTTTATGTTTTTACTGTAATAAATTAATTGTATTTTTTAAATATACTGCATTAGTTAATTTAGGCAATGTTTATAACAAAAGGTTTAGGCACCCCTGGTATAGAGGAAATTAGGGCTTGGTTCTCCAGCTATGTTAAATACTGACTAAACATATTTAATTCTAACTAGGTCCAGTTTTACAAAATCCACAAATTTTTCACCTACAATTGGTAATTCCACCGTCTCTCTATCTTTGTTTAAGGCTAAAGGGTTGGTTCACCCAAAGAAGAAAATTTGATAATAATTTAACTAATTTGCTAGATGAGGAACTGAAGAACCCAATTTAATTGTTTTATGGCTCTGGGGGATAAACGATTGTCTTCTGTAGCAAATTGATGCATTTTTTTTAAAGTTTTCCACCAAAATGGACTTTTGTGAAATTGATAGGAATTATAATTTTTGTATTTGAAATTAATCAGTATAGTTAGCAGTAATTTACAAAATAAAATGCAGAATTAACATTTTACTTAATAATAATAACAATAATAATAGCAATAATAATAATAAGAATAAGAATAACACGTCCTTACAATTATAAAGCGCTTTTTGCTCATGAGCATGGCCAGACGGAATCTGCGGACATTTTTTGCTATTTCTGCAGAGTATTTTGTTAAAAATCTGCAGATTTATGCGGAATGATTTTAGGAGTATCATAACTGAAAATTTAATATATGAAATAAAAAGAAATACCATTTTAACCTTTATTTAATGTTTACAAAACTGATTACATAAAATTGTACATACATTTACACCAGTAAACAAACAGAATCAATAATGGGCTAAAATTCTGTGGAAATCTGCGGAATTATGCGCACGCAGATTCCGTGTGGCCCTACTATCTCCTCATCCACCACTAATTTGCAGAATCTACCTGAATGACGCGACGGCAGTCATTTTACACCAGACCATAGGGTGAGGGTGACCCACACTGACCATAGGTTGAGTGCCACCTGCTGGCTTCACTAACACCTCTTCCGGGAGCAACCTAACCCTGGATAGCTTCAGTGTGCAACCATGTGAGAACTGCAGATAACTAGCTGCTACTCATAACACATACATTGTTATGGCAAATCCAGAGAACCGACAGCCTGAAATGATCTGTTAATTTTTCTAGAGCACTGTGTAATAGTGCCTTTTTGTATATTAGCACATTGTATGGCAACAAACCAGGAAACTAGTTCACTTGTTCCATGACTTAAGGCTTATGAGTCCAGCAGCTGAGATTGATGTGATTTTAAGCATGTAATTTCCCTCATATAACGGCCTACAGTATTATAAAGTCATAACCTTTCAGAGTGTGAATTTGAGCGCAACATGGAATAGACATTCTGTGTTCTGGCATCGATCTGTATTCATGTTATTGCATTTTTGTTTGTGTTCATTTTTTTCACTTATGGACTGCTCAGTGGTTTTTATTGGCAAGTGAGGACAGCTGATGTGGGAAGAAATCTTTTTAAAAATCCTGAAATCTGACAGCTGTGTGGATTTGGCTCATAGGGTGGAAACAGGTCACATAAATTTCTCTTCTGCCAAATCCTTTCCTCTGCTCCTAAAAGTAAGCGTAAACAGACCTAAGGTATTTTAGAGAATGTTTATGTCACATTTTATGAGATAAGATGAGAACACAAACAACCCAATAAGTGACTATATTTAGAATATCGATCATTTGATACCTATAATTTGATAGCAAAACATTATCAATCTTTGCAAAGTAATGACAGAAAGAAGAAGATCTTGTGAGTGTGTAGGACACTGTGTGAGAGTAAAAAAAGATCTTGAGGTTTGAAAAAAGTCTTTTTCCATACAAACAGTTTTGTTTTTTTCTCCCCCTAGCAGTCTATTCTGACACTTTTGTGGACTATGGGGAAGAGCCAGTTATTACTATATGCCCTCTGGGGTGTAATGGTTTTTGGCCTGTTCCCAAAACTTGAAGCTCAAGATGGTAAGTTTATTTTGTTTTATTATTTTTTTATTTATTACAATTTGTACTTGAACATTTAACCTCCTATTTAGGTGAAACATAATTAATTTACTGTGTCACCACAGACAAGTGCACAAGTTGATCGAGAAGAGTGTTCAAAATTATTCTCTTTTTTCTCTTTGCTCTATTGGTAAATATTCTGTTTTATTGCCCTATTTGTTAACACTTTATAATAACTACACACTGTGAATAATTTATTAAGCATGAGCAAATAGCTCTATATTAGAGCAAATATATTCTCTATTTATTAGGCATTAACTCTATATGAATAGACTTTAGTAAGCAGTTCAAAGCCACAAATAGGCTTTAAGCTTTTAATTGTCATTTATAAGGGATTTATAAAGTATAAATAGTTTTCACTTTAGGACATCACACAGCTGGATGAAACTGGGTTAATAAAGCATTTATTAACATACAAAGTAGCTATTAAGTAATGTCTGAATAATAAGATATAAAAAATATTTAATTTGAATAGTTTATTAATTATTTACTTACGCGTTCTGCAAAAAATACCAGCTATTCTTAAATAACTACTTTGTAAATAATGCAATACTTAATTCAGTATTAATGACAAATGAATCATTAACAAAGTATGAAAATACAATCTTTAAGCACATTCTGCATGTGTTTGTCAAGAATATACCTAGCATAGCTGTAGTTCTAAACTGCTTACAAATGTCTATTAATATAGTTAATGCTTTACAAATAATGAATTAACTAATTCCTAATGCTTTATAAATGATTCATAGTGTGTGGTTATTATAAAGATACCCACTATTTGTTCAACATATGATCATTGTTCAACTCCTTCAATGCTGGTCACAAGAATAACAATTTATTGAAGACAGTGAGAAGAAATATGTTTACCAAAATAGTTTCTTTAAAGGGAATAGAGTGAACTAATACATTACAGCTTAGGTCTCAAACTCAATTTCTGGAGGGCCACAGCTCTGCACAGTTTAGCTCCAACCACCTCCAACTCACAGCTGCTTAATAGTCCCTAGTAGTCTTGAACACCTTGATTAGTTGGATTAGAGCTGCGGCCCTCCAGGAATCAAGTTTGAGACCATTGATCTACAGGGAATTAAATAATGCTAGGCTATTTTAGAGTGTACTTTGTTGAACTGAAATTATCCAAAAGGATCCAACAGATAACTGGGTCTCAAAAGCTACTGTCATCATTGGGAAAAAGCACATCCAGTAAAAGCTGCCCATAGGTAATTTATGCAAAATAACCACCCACCCACCCACCCCCAGCCCCCAGAAATAACCCGATTAACCGTTCCACACACTTTTAACATGACATGTTTGTCACACAGACATATTTTCTGCATGCTGTGACTTGTCTCTTTTTTAGTGCTTATGTGTACAGTAGTAGAGACATGAGATAATGATATTTATAACACAATTTGGGAAACATCAACATCCATCTTCTTCCTCTACTATTACCCATTTACTCATTTATCCATCCATTTCTCTAATAAATTCTTGAGGGTCAGGAAAAAACTAAATTCACTGCCAAACTGATCCCTAAATTCTTTGACAAGGTGTCACCAGTTTGTGTCTGGGACTTTAGAGATCATCAGTAGCTGATGATGGCTAACCACCAGTATAGCTTTGATCTTGGGAGCTTGATGTCTGATTCTAATGTGTTTGTGTGCTGACTGTCTTCACTGTGTAACCAGAGCAGTAAACAAAATTTCTGCACGATGAAAACAGTGATGAACCTGTATGTTCTCATCTTTGATTTGTTTTACTTAACTAAAGGCTAAAGGATATATTTCAAGTTTTTTCAAACATTAAAGACCTTGTAGTTTTTAAGTGAAAGATTGTATGCTTTTCAGGTCATGTGCATTTACATTTTGCCATTAATTCATTTGTAATGTACCCCTAAATGATCACAATCTTCCCTGTTAGCAGTGAATGCTATTTATTATAGTCTCTCATCTGGAGAATTGTACCAAAGTTTGCTCTCTAGAACATGAATTTCCCTAATCCTAATATCCCCTCAAAAGATTATCATATGACAAAACTATAGTCGTGCTAAACCATTTGTTTCTATAGTAATATTGTTATCACTTGGAGCAATTTTGTGAATTCTTTAGAAGTCTATGCTAATTCAATGAAGTAAGGTCCAAAGATGAGACAAAAGGGTCATGACTGGTGCTGTAATCACTGAATACTGTAACAAGAGTCTGCATGGTCTGACTGAACACACGAAGATGGAAGGATTTCAGTTGATCATACACAGAAACTTCATACTATAAACGCAGATACCCTAAACACACTGTACTGTAAAACCCCACAACATAATTCTAAACAATTTTAGAGCGTGAAAGCATCTTCTTTGGTTCAGCAGACATGCAGTATAATATGTTTGTGTTGTGTTTTTATGATGGATTGTGATTATCCATGATTATGTTTTATGCTTGCACTCTTCCCCTGTCTCCCTCTTTCTGTTTTTTAACCCACACTTTTGGCATTATATTTTGTTTGTCTCTCTGTCCTCTCTCCACTTCTTCAAAGCCCCTGGGACAGCTGACCTTGTACTCTTAATTGACGGATCACAGAACGTTGGAGCTGCCAACTTCCCCCTCATCAGTGGTTTGGCTGCCCAAGTGATTGAGGGGCTTGCTGTGGGCAGGGATGCAATTCGTGTAGCCCTTGTGCTTTATGGTGCTGACCCTGAGATTAAGTTCTATCTCAATAGCTATGACAACAGACAGAGTGTCCTCAGTGCTATCAGGGGGCTTGAATACCCTGGTGGGGAGGCAAATCTGGGGGCTGCATTGCAAGAGGTGGCAGACAGTCTGTTGGGCGAAGACGCAGGAGGCAGGGCAGAGGAAGGGGTCCCCCAGGCACTGGTTGTGATCAGTGCTGGGGAATCCGCTGATGATGTCAGTCAGAGCGACAGGGCCCTAAAACAGGCCAGTGTGTACATCTTTGGTATTGCTGCTGGTGATTCTGCTACTGCCCAACTGGAAGCTATAGCTACAGACAAAAGCTTTGTTCTGTCGGCTCCTGATGTCAGAACAGTCTCAAGCATGGGTGACCAGATACTGCCATACATAAATGGGGTCGCACAGCGCAACATTGTGGTTGAAACAGATTTCACAGAAGGTATGTAATTACTGTATGAGGGGATTCCATTGAGAAACTGAAGAAAAGGAAATCATTGCAGTGCTTTGTCATGGTCGGGACATGTAAACATATTATATTCTCTTTAATATACAATATTTAGACTAAATTAAAATTAGTCAGCATTGTAAGTGGAGAGGGACTACACTCAATAACATGTCTTGTACGTTTAATTTCAGGATATAATTTAATTATGGTAATTGTAGTGGTATTTATATGCATATTTTGCGACAATTAATTACTACTAATCCATATCTATTATTTTCTCTCATGATTTATCAATCTTCACTTTATAGCAAGTAAAAGAATGGTGATATTATATATATATATATATATATATATATATATATATATCTATAT
>CAIGQQ010032765.1:9833852-9845160 GCA_903798035.1 Danio albolineatus
CGCCACGGTGGCATAGTGTGTAGCACGTTCGCCTCACAGCAAGAAGGTCGCTGGTTCGAGCCTCGGCTGGGTCAGTTGGCATTTCTGTGTGGAGTTTGCATGTTCTCCCCGTGGTTGCGTGGGTTTCCTCCGGGTGCTCCGGTTTCCCCCACAAGTCCAAAGACCAAAGAGGTATAGGTGAATTGGGAAGGCTAAATTGTCCGTAGTGTATGGGTGTGAATGGGTGTGTATGGATTTTTCCCAGAGATGGGTTGCAGCTGGAAGGGCATCCGCTGCGTAAAACAAATGCTGGATAAGTTGGCGGTTCATTCCGCTGTGGCTACCCCAGATTAATAAAGGGACTAAGCCGAAAATAAAATAAATGAATGAATGAATGAATGTTTTAAATGGGCTAATCATACAGTATACATACAATCTTATTTTGGTTATTTTATACATACAATCTTATTTTGGTTAGAATTTGCAAAATGACTAAACAGTGTTATTTTTCCTTCCCCCTTATAGCTTTGGCTGTTGGGCAGAGGGATGTAATTTTTCTCATTGACAGTAGCTTGGGGAGCATTGGAATAAATGCAGTGCGTGAATTCATCAGAAGGTTTATTGATGTCGTACCAATTGGCCCTGATCAAGTGCAGATAGGAGTGGCCATGTTTTCCATCACCCCAAAGATGGAGATTGATCTAAACTCATTCAGTTCAAAAGAGCCTCTGATCTCTGCCCTTGGGAAAATAAAACCCAAACCTTCGGCCGAACTCAACATTGGTGCAGCCCTGGATTTTGTGAGGACCAACATGTTCAGAGCTGAGAGGGGGAGTCGCATTCAAGATGGAGTGCCACAGCTTTTATTGCTCCTGACCAGTAAAAAATCCAAAGACAGTATCCAACAGCCAGCTGAAGCCCTTCGACAAATGGGTGTTCTGACTTTGGCAGCAGGTTCCAAATTGGCTGTAGAGGCAGAGCTCAAAGAAATAGCTTTTGATGACAGTGTGGTTTACATGTATAAAGACTTCAGGATGTTGTTACGCAACCCCAGAGAAATTATATCTCCTCTCTCTACATTGTCCGGTATTGTTGTGACAGAGACTCCAACTGAAACAGGTAGGTCACAAGCACATTTATTTAAAGATAAACAAATTGTAGGATAATATATCACTCATAAATTACTTTCTGTATTTATAATAAAACTATTTAGTTATACGTGTTTTTATGTATCTATTTATTTTATTTACTTACTGTTTTAGCTCATTGATTCTGACCTATAACAAAAACTGAGATTATTTTGGTTCAAATCCTCTAGGACCAGTTGTGGAGGTTACAACAGTCCACACACAAAAAGTTGTCCGAGACATTGTCTTCCTGGTGGATGGATCTAGCTATGTTGGAAATAACCTGCGTTTTGTGAAGGACTTTATCAACAGTGTGGTCAACAAGCTAGACGTTCGACCTGATAGAGTGCGCATTGGACTAATGCAGTTTGCTGAGGGGCAGCGTACAGAGTTTTATTTGAATTCTCACAACACAAAACAGAATGTGCTTTCTGCCATTTCACAGCTCAGTTTGATGGGAGGACGTGCACTGAACACTGGTGCAGCCTTGAAATATGCTTTAGATAACCACTTCCAACCCTCATCTGGGTCTCGTAGAAGACAAAGGGTCCAGCAGGTACTAGTGTTAATTACAGGAGGCCCATCTCAAGATGATGTCAAAAGGATTGCAGACCAAGTGGCTTTAGAAGGTGTTTTGACATTTGCTGTTGGAGCTGGCCAAGTGGAAGAGACTTTCCTGAGAACTACTGCTTTTGTTGAAAATTTGGCATATTACAGAAGAAGTTTTGCTGACTTGCCAAGTGTTGTTGAGGAAATTATGACACCACTCATCACTGTTGTTGGGGATACAATTGAAAAAGGTGAGTTGAATCACCTTCTTATGAAATACATTTCTATAACTGCATTTAAAATCATTATTATTAATTTAAAGGGAACAAAATGATCCATTTACCTTTATAATTGGTGTATTAATTAATATACTTTTTAATGTAGTGATTATCATGAAATATCAACAGCCTAGAAAAGCTTGTTTTTTGACCTAATAGTGGTCACCACAAATGCTCACCAAAGAAAATGTAGTTGCTTATAATTTCTTATGTAATTTCATGAAACTTGAATGTGGCAAAAGCAACAAAATAGTATTCTATAGGAAAAACCTCCAAGCACCATTTCTAAAAGATCAGGTCTTTGCAGAACTTATAATATAAACACACAGAAGTTTTGTTACATTTTCAGTTAATAAATTTAGATGTGGGGCGCCACGGTGGCGTAGTGGGTAGCATGTTCGCCTCACAGCAAGAATTACTGGCATTACTGTGTGGAGTTTGCATGTTCTCCCTCTGTTGGCGTGGGTTTCCTCCAGGTGCTACAGTTTTCCCCACAAGTCCAAAGACATGCCCTATAGGTAGGGCCAGATGGAATCTGCGGACATTTTTTGCTATTTCTGCAGAGTATTTTGTTAAAAATCTGCGGATTTATGCGGAATGATTTTGGGAGTATGATAACTAAAACCTTAATATATAAAATAAAAAGTAATACCTTTTTAACATTTATTTAATATTTACAATGCAAATCTAATTAGATCCACTTTATTTGGTAAACAAAGCAAGTCTCTCATAAAAAATATCAACTAAAACACCAAAAATAGTAGTTTACAAACTGTATTGTAAATTAATCACATGAATATTTTCATATTAGTCAATATTATTACTGAAATTAATTAAAAACTGATTAAATATAAATTTACACACATTTACACAAGTAAATAAACAGAATCAATGATGGGCTAAAAATCTGCGGAATTCTGCGCGTGCAGATTTCGTGTGGCCCTACCTATAGGTGAATTGAATAAACTAAATTGGCACTGTAGTGTATGTGTGTTTATGCAAGAGTGTATATGGGTGTTTCTCAGTACTATGTTGTGGCTGGAAGGGCATCCGCTGCGTAAAAGACATGCTGGAAAAGTTGGCGGTTCATTCATCATCAGATTTTAACGAAAGGAAACAAATATACCAGTGAACGATTTATTTGTATCCTTTGGTATCACTAGATAGAAAGAGTATGCTTTGAGGGAATAAATACATGACTACCTATTAGTTAACGTTTTTATTTTTTGCACTTCTCTGTTGTAGATATTCAAGAATTGTCCTGTTTTTCATTAATATTTACAATTTTGATTTTAACAGAATATCCAACACCTGGCCCCTCCGGTGGAGAAAGGGATGTTGCGTTCTTGATCGATGGCTCTGATGATGTCAGAAGTGACTTTCCCTACATCCGTGACTTCATTACCAGAGTAATTGAGCCTCTCGATATAGGATTTGATAAAGTAAGAGTGTCTGTTGTCCAGTATAGTGAGAGACCAAGCCCTAACTTCTTCCTCAACACTTACCAAACCAAAGATGAGGTGCTGAGAGCTGTAAATGGACTCACTCTGGCAGGTGGCAGAGGTCTGAATACTGGTACTGCCTTAACTTACATGAAAAACACAATCTTGTCACCAGACTATGGCAGTCGAGCTAGAGAAAATGTTCCCCAATTTTTGATCGTTCTAACTGGTGGAAGATCAAGAGATAGTGTTAGAGAGCCTGCTGATGCCCTGAAGACTGAAGGAGTTGTACCTTTTGGTGTTGGAGTGAAAAATGCAGATCCTAAAGAGATTGAGGCCATCTCTCACAATCCATCATTTGCTTTCAATGTGAAGGAATTCAGCCAGCTCAGCACTGTCCAGGAAAAGCTCAAGAACTATGTGAACTTTCAAGATCAAGACCTGACAAAATTTCTAGAGAGAGGTAAGAAAAATTGTGCTTTTCTATTTTGCGGTGGTCTACTTCATGCTATGCTCTTTTATATTTTTCTACAGTTTCTCTTACTGCTGGTGTACTGTTTTTGTTGATGCCGAAGTAGTAGCAAAAGATATTGTGTTCCTCTTGGATGGATCTAATTCTACTAAAAGTGCATTTAATGCAGTGTGATTTTTTTTTCAAAAAGTTGTTGAGGAGATTAAATACAGAGTCACTATTCAGTGGATGAGTTTTATCTCAAAACTTACTCAACAAAGAGTGAGGTTCTAAATGCCATAAAGGTCATGTAACAAAGGTGAACAAATAACTACCACTGTTGCAACCCTCCAGTTTGTGAAGCAGCAGGATTTCACTTCCTCATCTGGTAGATAACTTAAAGAATTTCCTCAATTGCTAATATTGTTGAGCAGCAGACCATCTACACTAGTTATGAATTTACAGGATCTTCCATTGCTCTTACAGATCTTATAATTGTGACAGTCAGTGTGGAAAATGCAGATTTAAATGAGCTGAATACTGTATCATTCCAGTCTCAAATCAAATGTAATATTAATTGGTTTGCTGAACTTATTTTAGTAGAACCAGAAATATTTTCAGCCCTAAAGCATAACTACAAAAGATCTGGATAAATTAATAAAATGAAAGTTCCAAATTCAGACAGTAAGACCGTACACTTAAAGCAAAAGATAACTAATTATTTGTTCAATCTTAGGTTCTTTTCGAATTTGTAAAATGGATAAGATTGCCTGCTGAATTACCTATTTAAAATTTGTTTTGAATCTGTCATAGAAACCGCTAATTATATGACGATGATGTCGGTTAAACCGATGATTCTTTTTCTTTCTTCTCCAATGTTTTTGCATGGCTTTCATGTCTTTAGTTGGCATCTTTTACACACAAAGATGTTCATTCCGCTGGACTATTTTGAACAATTTTTATTTGGAAGAGCATTTTCTTACTCAATGCTGTTCATCCCCTGAACTGATGTTCCTTGATTTGCTTGCATATTGAAACAGTTGATGTTCTTGTACACTTTTACAACTTTTGCAATTCAATTTATACATTGAATGAGTCCATATATTATTCCAATATCCTTTTCTTTTTCTTTTCTTGGCCATTTGCCTTATACAGGAATTAACAAACGGGATATAGTTTTTCTCCTTGATGGCTCAAATGATTCAAGAAATATGCTTCTTGCCATCCGTGAGTTTATTCGGAGAATGGCTTTGGATCTTGACATTGACCAGGACATTGTTCGAGTTGCTGTAGTACAGTACAGTGAAGATTCTTTGATTCACTTCCTGCTTAATACTTACAATAGTAAGAAAGCTGTACTTTATGCCATTAATGGCCTTACAGCAAAAGGTGGAAGAAACCTAAAAACTGGGGCAGCTCTACAGTATGTCAGGGACCATGTTTTTACTACTGCTTCTGGAAGTAGACATCATCTAGGAGTCCCTCAGGTGTTGATTGTTATGACTGGTGGACGGTCCATTGATCATGTGGCAGGTCCTGCTGAAGATCTCAAAAATTTTGGCGTGTTGTCCATTGCCATTGGAATAAAGAATGCTATAGAGTCAGAGCTCCAGACCATAGCATTTTCACCTAGATTCATTTTTAATCTTCCTGTCTCTGGTGAACTTTTACATATTCAGCCTGATATCCTCTCCTTTATCAAATCCAAAATGGGGATAGAACCCCCTACTATTATTGGTAAGAATAACCACACTTGGCATTTTCTTTAAATTCAATCTTTTTCTTTTGACTTCAGGCATTTGATTGTTTGGGAATTAAACTACATTAAAATCTCCCTCCTTCATTTAACTGCCTGTTTTAACAATGAGGCCATTTATTGCTTGATTCAACTTTTTTAACATCTCAGATTAAGAATGACAATTAATGGTCCTTGCGCCTAAATATTCACCATTTATCTTTTGCTTTGTCAATTTCTAAACTTTGTTGTTCCACTGGTTATCTTAACCATGGAAGATTCTTTCTACTTGTGGAGAGTTCTTTCAGTTTAAGCTCTTGTCTGAGCCAATGATTTTTCAATCATTGTTGGCATTTCATCCTTGTTCTTCCTTACTTCTTTACTAGCTGGTTAATTACACTACACTAGTAATTAACCAGAAATTCTCATAATGAATATGACATTTTTCAAACATTTTATTTTTTAAATACAGAAACACACACATAGTAACGTATATAGTGAATTATGGATTGTAAATCTGTCTTCATTCTTTGTTCAGATTTTAATTTTTATTGTTTAAAGCAGAGGTGGGACGGTTCAGAAACCTTTAGGTTCAGAATGATATAATAACAGATGATAAGTTCTGTGGTCACAGTTTTCAGCATGATTCAGTTATTCAGTAAAAGATATACCCTGTTGCAACACTTATATACCATTAGGAAATACCATACATGAAAAAAAAAAAAAAAAACAGAATAAAAATATTGTCTGGGCCATGTATTCTAGTTTCAGTGTTAAAGTTTTAACAAAGTCTTTTGTTTTTGATTCATGGTAATGATGATAGCATGTTAATTTTGGCTGCTGTCATTTTTTTAAAGTCCAAAAATGTGTGCTTTTACTTTAGACTCAAACTTAGCTCACTGTGAAATATGAGTATGCTGGCATTGTGTTAAATGTATTCCACATTCATTCATTCATTTTCTTTTCGGCTTAGTCCCTTTATTAATCCGGGGTCGCCACAGCGGAATGAACCGCCAACTTATCCAGCATTTGTTTTACGCAGCGGATGCCCTTCCAGCCACAACCCATCTCTGGGAAACACATCCATACATTCTCATTCACACACATACACTACGGACAATTTAGCTTACCCAATTCACCTGTACCGCATGTCTTTGGACTGTGGGGGAAACCGGAGCACCCGGAGGAAACCCACGCAACCACGGGGAGAACATGCAAACTCCACACAGAAATGCCAACTGGCCCTGCCGGGGATCGAACCAGCGACCTTCTTGCTGTGAGGCGAAAGTGCTAACCACTCGGCCACCGTGGCGCCTGTATTCCACATATATGTTGAAATACGAGAACGTTGATTAAAAAAAAAAAAAACATTTGTGAGCTGAGAGAAAGATGAGCACAAATGCTAGTATTGAGTTTCATATCTTGTGCTGGAATTCCTAAACTGATATAACCTGAAACGTGAGTTACTGTAGCAGCATTAACTGTGAAAGAAACGCTGTAAACTCTGCAGAAATTAACAAAGTTAAACCATGATGAGAAAGAATAGGCTGAGATGGGTTGTGACAATAGTAAGACACCAACAAACTGCTTCAACTGTCTGGAATGCATCTGTGTTGAGTGTGTGGCGAAGGAGTGGAGAGAAAGAGAGAGAGAGAGAGAGCAATGCAGTCAGCAGGTATCCATGCTGTGGGGTTACAAATTGTACAAATACAAACCATGACAAGAGAACCAATTGGTTCATTTTTTTTTTTTAAATGAACCGTCCCATCCCTAGTAAATACTATTGAAAATGTAACAGTGCGTTACATTTGCTATACCATATGCAGCTTGCTGGTGATGTCATTTTAATAAAGCCATTTACTTTTCACCCTAGTTGAATTGGATGCGTCTCAAAAAGACATTGTCTTTATCCTGGATGGTTCTGATGACACCAGGGATGCATTTAAACAAATGTGTCATTTTGTTCAAAGAGTGGTGGACAAACTTAATATTGGGCCAAGCAGAGACAGAGTGTCTGTAGTCCAATACAGCAGAGAGCCACAGGTCCATTTTTACCTGAACACACATGCCACAAAACAAGAAGTTCTCAGTTCAGTTGAGAGTCTGCAGCACCAGGGAGGAAATCTCCTCAACACTGGAAGAGCTCTTGAATATGCAAAAAACAACCTATTTGTGGCCCCTTCTGGGAGCAGACTCTTGGAAGGGGTTCCTCAGATTGTTGTGCTTGTGACTGGTGGAAGGTCTCAGGATGATGTTAGAACTCCAGCTGCTGCTTTGAAAAGGGACCAAATTGTACCATTTAGTATTGGCAATCAAAATGCAGATGTCATTCAGCTCCAGGAAATCTCATATACTCCTGCTCATACCCTTATTGTTCCTCAATTTGATGCCCTTCAAACCATTGAACAGAATCTTTTATCATACGTAAAAAGAGTTCCCCGTCAGCCCAGGAGGCTTCCATCATCTACAACAGGTAAGGAGTGTCATTAACATTATAAGTATGAGGATTGTTTATTTATTTATTTTTGCATATTATTGATTTAAAGGTGTTATGGTTACATAACTATATATATCTATATATATCTCTATATATCTGCAACAGATGCTGGAAAGAGAGATGTTGTTTTTTTAATTGATGCCTCTGATGACACAAAGGGAAGTTTCTCACAAGTGAAAAACTTTGTTCAGGCTCTGGTTGAGAAACTGAATGTGGCACCAAATAAAGATCGTATTGCAGTGGTCCAGTACAGTGATGACACAGCTATTGATTTTCAGTTAAATGCACATTCAACATTAGATGATGTTATACATCATGTGAAAAGTCTAATCCATAAAGGAGGAAGGTTGCGTCACACCGGGGCAGCATTACAGTATATCAAGGACAACTTGGTTACTGCAGCTGCAGGGAGTAGACATTTGGAGGGTGTGCCACAGATTCTAATTGTGCTGAGTTCTGGAAGGTCTAATGATGACATACGTGGTCCAGTCAAAGCTTTGAAAGACATTGGTGTAGTTTCTTTAAGTATTGGTACTAAAAATGCTGATACACTTGAGTTACAAGCATTATCTCATCAACAAAACTACTTTTTCATTTCTGACTTTGGGAACATTCTTGATCTTCAGGAGAATATTTTAGCATTAATAAAAGAAGTATCTTACCAACACCAACCAACAGTGATTACTCAGGTTTCTGGTAAGGCAAAATTCTTTCATTTTCTATTGTACAGTATGTGTGCACTCTAGCCAATACTAGATGTATCATGTAAATTATAGCACATAAAATTATAGCATAATGAATGGCATTTTATTTTCTAACATGATTAGATCAGGCAAAATACAGTATCTGAAAATTTAGAATGTGTTTTCTAAGTCCTCTATGATGGCAAGTATTTTCCTCTGATTTCTTCATTGCAGAATCTGTCAAAAGGGATGTGGCATTTCTTATTGATGGTTCTGATGATTCGAAAATTGGTTTTGAGGCAATTCGGCGTTTTATTCAGATGGTTGTTGAGAGTCTAAATGTTGAGGAAGATCTCGATAGGGTGGCAGTTGTACAATACAGTCGAGATCCCACAGCTAATTTTTATCTAAGCTCATATTCAACCAAAAAGGAGGTACTCAATTCCATACGCTCTTTGAGGCACAAAAGTGGAAGGCCACTAAACACTGGAGCTGCCATGCTGTTTATTAAAGAAAACATATTTACTCCATCCTCTGGAAGCAGACGCCATCAGGGTGTACTCCAAATTCTGTATTTATTTAGTGGTGGTAGATCTGCAGATGATGTCCGAATAATTTCACAGGATTTAAGAGAAAACAACATAAAAGTCTTTACAATTGGCACAAGAAATGCTGATACACTTGAGTTACAGACAATGTCTGTAACACCAGCCTATGCCTTTTCTGTTCCTGACTTCAACTCCATCAACAGCATTGCCCAAAGAGTTGTCTCTGTTTTGAGTGGAGATGAAATTCCGGAGAAATATCCAACTCCTGAGGGTAAGAACTTTGATAACTGATGTTTACTGAACATGTTGGCTTCTTTAGAATTGATGTTAAAACATTCTCACTTTTATTTATTTTAGACCAGGTTCTGGATGTAAGAAGAAATATTGTATTTCTTATTGATGGATCTGATGATGCTAGTGATAGATTCACAGCTATACGAGAGTTTGTGGCCAGTTTGGTTGAGACATTTGATGTTGGCCAAGAAAAAGATCAAATTGCTGTTGTGCAGTTTAGTAATACTGCAGCAACAAGCTTTAATCTTAGTACACACTCATCCACTTTTGAGGTGGCAAATGCTGTACGCAATCTCAAACCAAAAGGGGGACGCCCACAATACATTGGTCAAGCACTACAATTTGTTAGAGACACGATTTTTACCCCTAGAGTCGGAAGTCAGGAAATAGGCAGTGCTAGTCAAAATCTTGTGCTTGTGGCTGGTGGCAAATCACAAGACTCTCCTCATGGTCCAGCTAATGAACTAAAAAGTATGGGAGTTACAATTTTTGCCATTGGGTCAAGGCTGGAAGATCAAATTGAAATGGAAGCCATTTCTACTCAGACAGATTATGCCATGGCTGTTTCTGATTTTCATGACATAGGAAAGGTCCGTCAAAATCTCTTGGCAAAGCTTACAGGAGTAAGAAAAAAAGAACAATCCCAAGTTGATGGTAAGAATTAACAATAATGCATTACAAAACTTTACAAAGACTTAATAACTAATAACAAGTCTAAGCAAAAAGAATATCTAAATAAATAAATAATTTAAAGCTGTTTCTCTCTAATGGTATAATTATTGTAATCCTAGGCACAGGAATTAAAAAGGATATTGCTTTTCTTGTGGATGGCTCAGACAGTATAAGAAGAGGATTTCCAGAAATACGTGATTTTCTATACAATTTTATTTCAAATCTTAATGTGGGAATTGATGAAGATAGAATCGCATTAATTCAATATAGCAATGTTGCTGTCACAAATTTTTATCTAAATTCATTCTTAAGAAAAGAAGATGTATTAAATGCAGTAAAAGTGCTTAGTCATAAAGGTGGAAGACCCTTAAACACTGGATCTGCACTCCGATATGTAAAAGAAAATATTTTTATAAGTGCATCTGGAAGCAGGCAAAAAGAAGGTATCCCTCAAATATTAATTCTGCTTACTGGTGGAAAATCGAGGGACAATGTCTCTGAAGCAGCCTTTGTGCTTAAACAAAATGGTGTATTAATATATGGAATTGGAGGACAGTACTCAGACTCTAATGAGTTACACAAAATTTCTTCTGACAATAATGTGCTCTCATTGAAAGACTTCAGTGAATTACCAAAAATCCAAGCGGAGCTACATGCAGCATTCAAATACATTATGAATTACAACAAAACAGAACAAGTTGGTAAGTGTAGCACAACTTTTGCATTACAATTAGGGTAACATTTTTATAAAAAATAAGAAAAGTATTATTGTTAAAATTTTAAATAAAAATTTTGTTATTTTATATAATCAGTTATAGAAATTATACATTTGATTTCAATCATTGAACAGGTAGAAAACTAGACACTTGTTAACATTAAAAAAATTACAACTTTTCAATGCAACATTTATATTGTGTTTTTCTTGTCAAGACTGTGGAAAGTAATGATTTATTTTTGACAATTTCACCCCTCAAAATGTTTCATAGCTGAGGTAGATGGACTTAGGAGAGATGTTGTGTTCCTTCTGGATGGATCGGATGGAACTAGGAATGG
>CAIGQQ010032765.1:9853538-9883698 GCA_903798035.1 Danio albolineatus
TGTGTGTGTGTGTGTGTGTGTGTGTGTGTGTGTGTGTGTGTGTGTGTAGCATGTTATTTCTCATGATTTTAATAACGTATACCTTTACAGGGAGAGAGAGGCCCTCCTGGTGTAAATGGAACTCAAGGATTTCAAGGATGCCCAGGTCAAAGAGGTGTTAAAGTACGTGAATTTTAATTATATTTTACTTGCTTAAAAAACACAGTGATTAAAACATATTCGCAATGATGAAAAACGCAATGATTTGTTTGTCTTTGATTTAGGGATCTCGAGGATACAATGGTGAAAAGGTAAGAACTATTTAAATATACACCTGAAAGTGTTATTATTTCATTGTAAATAATTGTATAAGAGTAAGTTCAATAATAACTCCAACATTCACATTTCAACATATTAAAAGTATTTGTTTGCTTTTTTAGGGTGAAATTGGAGAGATTGGTCTAGATGGAATCAACGGAGAGGAGGTCAGCTTCTTTTATGATTTTTATTTCTTGCCAACTGTTATCAGCGGTCAAATGTCCAGTGGATTAAACTAATGCTGCCTGTGTATGCCTGCAACTAAAATGTTTTAGGGAACAAGTGGCATTGCTGGTCCTCCAGGAGACAGAGGAAACCCCGGACAAAGGGTAGGTAATGTTGCATGTGGTCATGTGGAATATATTTAAAACAATCAAATATGTGTTTATCTGATCATTGCTGGTGTTTCTAGGGTCCTAAAGGGGCCAAAGGCCAGGCAGGAGATGCTGGTCAGATTGGAATCCGTGGTGATCCAGTATGTATAATATATAGATATACATAGCCTGATTTTTCTAGATGACTTTTCTTTAATAATAGATTTGTCTATGATGAGTCTTCATTCAGTAAGTAAGGCTGATATTGCTGTTGACATTCAGTAAGAAAGGTTGAAATTTTATAGGGCTCCCCAGGAAGAGACAACACTCAGAGGGGACCAAAAGGTGACCCAGGCGATGCTGGCCCAGCGGTATAGTCTATTATTTTAATTTATTTTATTTTGCTCCTATTTTTGATGAGTATTTTTTTTCATAATAATTTGATTTTGTGTGCTCAGAATCACAGCACTTGTTCATGCATTTCTCTTTACCTCTCACTTTATCTTTATTTGTTATTTATTCTCCCCATGGCGGGGGTTTCCTCCGGGTGCTCCGGTTTCCCCCACAGTCCAAAGACATGCGGTATATGTGAATTGATTAAACTAAATTGCCCGTAGTTTATGTGTGTGAATGAATGTATATGGATGTTTCCCAGTAGTGGGTTGCAGCTAGAAGGGCATCAGCTGCATAAAACATAAGCTAAATAAGTTGGCGATTCATTCCGCTGTGGCAACCCCTGATGAATAAAGGGACTAAGCCAGAGGAAAGTGAATGAATGAATGTTATTGTGCTGCACAATGATTTCATTAAGAAGTCCTGTTTGTTATTATATGAATTCTTTTTTTATGTTTTATTAAATGTTGTGGGCCTATTACTTTCCGACCAAGGTTTTGCCAATCTTTATACAGTATGAAGCAGTGTGTGTTTGCATCTTTCTGAATAAAATGCACAACTGTACTGTGATCTTTGAAGTTCACTGAACTGTTTTCCCTAGGGAGAGCCAGGAGTGGATGGAAATAAGGGAGGTCCAGGTGAACCAGGCAGACGGGTATGCTTTCATGTTTTTTTTATATCTAAATCAAGCTTAATATAATCTTTGAACCTAAAAATCCTTACACATGTTTATTTTAAAACAGTACAAGGTTGGCTTTCATAACTGTTCAGGGGTGCGTTTCTAAAAACCAGCAGTAACCAACTAAGGCCGCAAGTTTAGTCATTATAGTTCAGCAATTTGGTGATTCCAGAATCTGTCGTTCTAATGAACATTGGCAAACTGTGTAGCAAACATGTGCAGATGCAACTACTCCTATAGAGCTAGTTAGAAGCATAGTTTCTGGTTGTGTTTCTATTCCCAGTTATCCACCTATGCCCTATTCCTTTCGAACATTCCAACATCCACTTTGAATGATTAATCAAAAAAAACTTAGTTATCTCTCTCATTTTGATTTTTTTTATATATAGTTCAGTTTTAGCAAACTTCAGATTGACAACTACACTCTCTTCTTAGTGCACTCTGAAGTCATTTATGGCATTTTGAAAGCAGCTGTGGCTCGATCATACCAAAAGCTGTAGATGGCCATTCATTTACAAGCAGACATCTCCAAAGCTGAAAACAAAAATTATATTGTAAAACTAGACTTTTCAAATTAATAATAATAAAAAAGCCTATTTAATAATAGTAATTATAATTATATACTATTATATACTAAATGTAATAATGGCAACAAACATAGTTTTTACATTATTTGACCATATATCTCATTTAAAGGCTAAATAACATTTGTTAGCTATTTGTAAGTGGTTTTATGATTTAGAATATAATATAAAATATTCTCCACAATGTTTGTAAAAGAAATGTAGTAATATATTGAAATGTATTAATATGGAAAATTGTGTTTTTTCTAAAACTAATATAAAAATATCATTTTATGTGAATTTTCTCTAAAGAAGTTGATACTTCACTCCGTTTAGAGCATCATTACAGATGTTCAAAGATGGATCTGTGACAAAGCAAAACAGTTTTGAGAAACACTAGTCAGTCACTAGATTGATAATTCCCCAAAAAATACATGGTATTATGGTACAGCCACAAGTTACGTCATTGTTTGGGAAACGCATCCCAGATCAGTACTTAACTATATCTTTGTCAGTACTTAATATGAAATGTTCTTTATCAGATCTGTGATATTTTGATTAAAAAATGTTTTTATTCATTTAAAAAGGGCTCAGATGGTAGACGAGGCTCTCCTGGTCAAGCTGTGAGTACATAAAACACGCATTCCATGTTATTAATGAAAATTTACTTTTAATTTTGTTGAATTTTTGGATGGCCTTGTTGCATTCCTAGGGTGCTGCTGGAAAACCTGGAGGTGAGGGTTTAGCAGGAGAGCCAGGAATTGGAGGATCTCGGGTAAATAAATCAACTGTTCAAATCAAAAGACTAGTCCCATGACATATTATACATAAACACGTATTGTTCCATAATGGTTCTGATGAATGAATGCATGTATAATATTTATGTAATATATTTAATCAGATTTAATCAGTCAGTTTACCACAACCTGATTGCCTGTATTCTATATTGCATAAATAATCTGGATGTGTACTTATTTCAGGGTCCTGCTGGACCTATCGGAGCACCTGGTGTTAGAGGAGAGGATGGAAACCCTGGTCCAAGGGTAAGAGAAGAAGTTGAAGCATATTTTTCTTGTATTCATTAAAAGTAAAATCAAGCAGCAACAAAATCAACAAAAGTTATTAAGTAAATATTTAAAAAAAATGGCAAACCATTTATTCTGTTTTACATATATTAAGGGGCCAGGAGGACAGCCAGGAACTGCTGGAGAAAAGGGAAGAAGGGGCGCTGTTGGTCGTAAGGTACTGGTCATCTTAAGCAAAGTTTACCAATTTCTTTGCCATTCAATTACACCATACTCCAGTTATCATTGGCGAGCTTGTGTTTTTTTTCTTCTTCTTTAAAAAAAAACAAAAACACATCTCAGTGTCAGCCTAAAGCAAATGTTCTGAGGATTACAAATCTGGCCAGAGGAAATTAACTTTTTTTTTCTCAATCCATTAGATTGAGAAGTAGTGTGTTCAGTTTCAGCTGTTAAATGTCAACCTATCTTAACCTCTATGCCAGTCACCATTGATTGCATCATATATATATATATATATATATATATATATATATATATTTACATATATATATATATATATATATATATGTGATTATTTTTTTAAATTCATATTTAATTATGTACACACACTCTCAAGGGTGAACCAGGCGAGCCAGGACCTAAAGGTGTTCTTGGACCCTTCGGACCCCGTGGAGAGCCTGTAAGTGAGGAGGCACAGTCTGCACCACTCAAAACCAACTACATATGAAATATTTGCACATTGTAAAAAAATAGTCTAGATGAATAGTTAAAACAGAATATAAATGAATATATGAATATATGTATATAGGGTGAAGACGGAAGGGATGGGTTTGGTTTTCCTGGTCCCAAGGGAAGAAAGGTGAGTGTATACAGTATATGTAAAAATGTAGTTAGTATGTCTTTCTCAAATCGTATTTTAGTCTTAATAATTTTTACTTTTATTGTAGGGTGATGAAGGCTTTCCTGGTTTTCCTGGTCCAAAGGTGAGGTTACTGACGTTGTTTGCAGCCTTGAGTACATTTTAATGCTAATAATCTAAAGTAAATTCTAATGTGCTCACAATGTTCTACTGTCCAATACAATGAAAGTAACTGTTATATCTGAATTTATTAAAAGGGTGAAGCAGGTGACCGTGGTTCAAATGGAGGCCCTGGTCCTAGAGGGAACAATGGACAGAGGGTGAGCAATCTTGATTAAACTATCTGTTATTATCATTTAGTCCACACCTCCATAAATCTCTGATAATATGTCTGCAGGGCACCTCAGGAGTACGTGGTGGTCCTGGACAAAAGGGAGATATCGGATACCCGGGACCATATGTGAGCACCGTGTTTTACAGTTTTTTACTTATAAATCCAGCAACAAAAAGAAAGAAAGGAATGTTGACTTTGAATTAAGAAGCTGACTAAGCCTATGCATGATTCTGTTCACTTTTACAGAGTGTTCTATTTCTTTGCAAAGGATTAGTTTTGATTTACTCAAGCTGTTGATATTTTTTGACAGACATTAGTTAGCACACAAAAATGCTCAATGAAATAGATCCAGATTTCTCTATCCGCTCTAAAGCGTTCAGCTTTTGAGATTTTTTTTTCTGTTGTCAAAAACAGGGCCTAAAAGGACCTCGAGGACTTGGTGCTGTGGTAAGTACTTTCTGTCACTTTATAAGTATCTAAAGTTTTGCAGGCAAAACCAAAGCTCTTCAGGTCAACTTTCATGCAGAGTTTCGTTTTAATCTTGTTCAAACTCACCCACCTGTAAGTTGTTTCCACATTCCACATCAGACATTGAGTTTTATTGGCACTTCACAAAAGTGATGTTAGGCAGACTATTTAGGCAGCAATATCCACAACAAATTAGACAGAGTTAAAGCGTTAGTTCACTCAAAAATGGAAATGCTTATTAATTACTCACCCTCATGTTGTTCCGATGCTCTGAGACCTTTGTTCATTTTCTGAAGACAAATTAAGATATTTTAGGTGAATCTGAGAGCTCCCTCATTCTCCGAAGACAGCCGCCTTGATCAAAGTCTTGAAAAGAACCAAAAATCATTTTCAAAACGGACCATATGCCTTTAGGATTCAATCGGAATATTATCAAGCTATGATAAAAAGTTTGTGCTCTAAAATAAAACAAAAATAATTACTTTATTCAACAATTTCTTCTCCTCAGTGTCATTTTAGGGCTTGCATATTTTTAGTTTGTTTTATGTGGGCACAAAAGTATTTTTGTAGCTTGGTAATCTAGATAATATTTTAATAAAAAAACACTTTAATATTCCTAATTTAAAATTTCCCCTAAACATTACATCAAAAATAAAAACTGTGGGACAAAGATGCACATTTACATGCAAAATGACAAAAAACTTTAAACAGCATCTTTATTTTTAATCTGACACAGAATTGACTGTAGGAAATCATAAACACCAAAGGATACATTTATGCTGCCTTCAGAATTTGGAATGTTTGGTTTATGTGCAGGAAAGTAGTTTTTTTAGTCGTACATACATGTTTGTAACACTAATACTAAACATTTTTGGTCCTTGCAGCAATGTGATCTGGTCAAGAAAATTAGGGATAACTGTCGTAAGTATATTGACTGTCTTGGACATATCTAATTATGCTGTCTTTTCCATACTTTAAGTTATACTGTAATACAGTTTCTAAGAGTTATACATTCCAATATTTTACATTTTCTCTCTCTTTTTTAGCCTGCTGCTATGGTAAGTCAATCTTTTAGCTTAATTCTAAACACTTATTGCAATACTTTACTTCCACTTTAACCTTTGGGTTTTTAAATTCCTCAGGTGCTCAGGAATGTCCTCTGTACCCCACCGAGATGGCCTTTGCCCTGGATGCATCAGATGGTGTATCGCGTGGGGCTTTCAACAACATGCGAGACACTGTTCTGCGCCTGCTCAGTGATATTACGATTGCTGAGAGCAACTGTCCCAGAGGTGCCCGCGTTGCTCTCGCACTCTACAACAATGAAGTGACTACCGAGATCCGCTTTGCAGATACCCAGAAGAAGCGAGCACTTGTTGAGCGAGTTCAAGGGCTCCAGGCTTTGCAAACCCGTAAGCAGCGCAGCTTGGAGACAGCAATGAACTTTGTTGCACAGAACACTTTCAAGAGAGTTCGGAGTGGATTTCTTGTGCGCAAGGTTGCTGTTTTCTTTGTCAACGGACCTGTTAGTGTTTCACAAGAATTTAGTGCTGCTGCTCTGCGCCTTTACGATGCTGGAATTTCCTCTGTATTTCTTCTTAATCGTGAAGATCGCCAACTCACAAGAGCCTTGCAGGTAGGGACAGTAGAAGGGCAAATGTTGTAATGGCTGTCTATAAGAATACAGTGAGATGTTTTCGATAGCTTCGGTTTTCATGCATTCAGTATGCTGGATGCTCTTTGTGTCGACACATCCATACACTGTTCATTCCTTAAGTGTAGCCTTCCCAGGCTGGAACATTTTAACGGTGGCTGTTTCATTGCCCAACTGTATAATCTGGAACTTTTGTACTACCAAACAAATGTGAAGTAGTTTACAGTCTTTGAACATGTCATGTTTAATCAGTGTTTAGTGAGGTAAATTAAGTAAAACCATTGACACTGACATCGTTCTGATTTAAGAGTAAAGCATACGTTAAGAATGTTACATTTCCTCTGTTTCAGCTTAACAACACTGCATTAGCCCAGATTATTGTCCTGCCCTCACCTGGCAGTGCTGAATACAACAATGTCATCAAGAAGATCATGACCTGCCATATCTGCTTGGGTAAAACAGTGTTATCATGTGTAGCTCAACACAATAAGAAAAGCCATTAAACTTATTTGTCTCAAACTTTTGAAAACAGTAGCAACAGAATGTAACATTTCTTTGGTCTTTTTTTTTTTCTTTAGACTTCTGTGCCCCTGATCAGATCTGTGATTATATTCCTCCTCGTGGAGTCCGAGACCGAAGGGATCCCACCACTGACTTAGACATTGACATGGCTTTCATACTTGATAGTTCAGAGAGCACCTGGCCCTCAGTCTTCACAGAGATCAAGCAATATGTGGCTCTGATGACAGAACAGCTAGTTATGTCCCCGGAGCCAACCACCACTAGCCATCATGCTCGAGTGGCACTTGTTCAACATGCACCTTATGAATACTTGCACAACAGCAGCGGCATTCCCATCAGCGTGGCCTTTGGTTTGACGGACCACAAGTCACCTCACAGTGTCCGCAGCTTCTTGGAAAATAAGGTGCACCAGCTGGAAGGAGGACGGGCACTTGCGTCTGCTCTTGAGGGCACTGTTGAACATGTGTTTGAGAAGGCACCGCATCCTCGCCACTTGAAGGTTTTAGTTCTATTAGTGACTGGACCAGTTGAACTGTATGAAGACAGGATAATAAGAGCTGCCACTGAAGTTAAATGCAAAGGGTACTTCATAGTGGTGATGGCGGTTGGAAAGCTGTTCAGTACAGGTGATGTCCGTGTCCTGGCACAAGTTGCAAGCGAGCCTTCAGATGTGTTCTTTAAGAGGGTGGATAGACCTTCTGGCTTTTATGATGATCATATTCAGACCTTCGCCAGACTGTTGCCCAAGTACCTCGGCCGTAAGTTAGAAAAAGTTCTTCAATGTTTTTTAAATGTGTAAGAAAGCTGCCAGTGATGTGTAGTCCCATCGTTTCATATCTGTACTTTGTTCTGTAGTGGCTATTTTCTTTAAGGAGGCTCTCTCAGTGGTCAAGAAGACAAATTCTTACCCAAAGTGTCCTTTAAAGTTTTATTCTTTGCAAAGAAGGTCAGACAATCATACAGCAATGCAGGTTTCTGCAGAGTGTGAGACGCCGAAACAGAGTGCGCTCTCTTTTTATCTAGTTTGTAATGCCCACTAGGTCATCAGTGACATACAGGATGAATCACAGTTACATCAACGCTCACATTTAACCTTTGACCATCTATATTTCAGTCTTAACTCCCACCTGAGCATATAGCTTGCTAAATCACCATGTATGTATCCAGATCTTGTCTGGTGATAAACAGATGTTAAAGTGGTCACACTTGGTCTAACGTAAACAGCACATCCATGGAAGAATAAAAGAACAGACCTTTATAATGTATATAAATGAATTTCCACCACAGTTCTTTTATGATATTGTTACTGACAATTATGATATTGTTACTGAGTTTCTGTGTTCTTTCTGTACAGTTGAAAATGCTTTCTATTTGTCACCTGAAGTCTCTAAGAAGTGCCAGTGGTATCAGAGTGACCAGCCACACAAAGCTCCTTTCAGTTTGCCACAAATAGAGGAGTGAGTATGCTTATCCAGCTCTTTTCAAATTTTGCTTAGAATGTGTTAACATTTGATCACAGTGGATTTGCATACATTTAAGTCCAAGTCTTAATATGCAAGCAATATATATATATATATATATATATATATATTATATATATATATAAAATTATAATCCATGACGTACTGTACATTTTGTTACAAATCCTACAAAACATCCAAAGAGATGTTTCTAACATATGTATTAAAATGCAATGGACATAATGATACAAATCATTTTAAAAGAAACATGCATGACCATTCTCTTCTATTTATGCTTTCATTGTTGCTTTAATTTAATTTAATTTAATTTGCTGCCAAATGTTAGCACAATTTTCGACTGAAAAGAATTCACAAGATAAACAGGCTAGATGCTAATTAATATTAATAATTGTTTGGTCAGTGAATTGTTTGCATATGTATTGCTTTATGTATTTTCTAGGAAACAACAGAAGCATTATGGACAGCAGGAGGTTCATGACAGACAACATAAAGGTATGTGTTGTATGTTGTGTGTATTTGTTTGCAGCATCATGTTTAGGTTTGAAGTCATAAAACATTATGTGTATGTTCTTACATCCAGAAAACAGTATGGAAGAACTGCATCTGGTTAATGTCACCTCCAGCGGATTCTCCCTACAGTGGTTGAGTGGCGATTCAAAGGCCACTCATGAGGTTACTGTAACTCGTCTGAAGGACCATAGCCTGGTACTCAGGAAAAACGTGACTGGCAGTCATCTCTCCGTCAGTGAGCTGGAGGCAGCCCAAACCTATCATGTTGTGGTCAACACTCACAATGTCAATGGTCATGTTGCCAGCACCTACAAAGGCATAGTTCCCACAAGTAAGCCCATCGTTCTGTGCGATCATGAGTTGTAAAGTGTTGTGCTGATATTATAAGAATGAAGAAATAATAAATATCTAAATGAGAAAATTGCATTAAAGGAACAATCCACAAAACAAAAAACAAAGAAAGAATAATACACATGATAATAATAATAATAATAATAATAATAATAATAATAAATGTATCTAATGCACAAACAGAATAATTTTTAACTAAATCACTGGCACACAAATGCAGTAGTTTGGCAGAATTGCAGGTTATTGTTTAAAGTAATTTTATAGCCAGATGTCAGCTTACTATTATTAGAGTCAGTATAATGTCTGTTGAGAGACCACTAAAATAAAGTGCTAGCAGATATTAAAGCATACAGTCTAATCATACTCTAAAGACTGGTAGATGGCATGTAGTCACCAAGTTACTTCTTGTCAATGGTTTGTCTAAAGGAGACAATCAAAATAAAGTTTAAACACCAATCAAAACTCCAAGTTGTACTTTGTCTATACAATATACATGGGGGATGGGGAATTCATTCAAATCCTCATAAAAATATTCTGCTACAAATGCATAACACAGTGAGTGTACTTAACGCCAGAAAAGGAGGGAAAAAAAAGTGCTTAAACATTATTAGGTTATTGAATGAGATCTATTTAAGTAAACAGCAACTTATGACATCTTTTCCTCAAACTTACTGTGTGGAAATGGACTTTATTTTGGTGCGTTATATATAGATAGATCGGTGACTTCATTTTGATGACAATTTATTTTGAAATGCTCTTTTCAACTTGGCCTGCAGAATGATGCTAACTTCATATTTCTATTTTGAACAGAATCCGCACATATGAAGCCCCTTACTGTAAATGATGTGATGGGGATTGTGCCCACTGCACCCTTGAGTAAGTCAGAAGCAAGTAAGTGACTGGATTTTTATTTTATTTTTTGCACATTTGATTTTGCATGACTTCAAGAGCAAATAGGAGAGGTGTGTATTTTTGTTGCCGTTAGCGCTGCTTGATATAGAAGCTTACGTTTGACCTTTTGAACAGAATCAACAGAACAGAAAACTCTTAATGCCAGCGATAAGGTGGGGATGATGCCCACTGTACCCTTGAGTAAACCAGAAACAAGTAAGTGACAGAGAGTTTGCTGTACATTTATTATGAAAGTTTATATATGAAATAATGGGTCACACTTTATTTTGATGGTCCGTTTGTTGAATATAAGTTACATTGCGGCTAATTCTGATGAGATTATAAGTAGACTGTTAGGTTGGGGTTAGGGTTGGGGTTAGTTTAAGTTAACATGTACTTGCAAAGTTTCTTATAGTCAGTTAAATGTCTGTTGAATGTCAGGATCAACAGATATTAAGTAGACAGTCCGCTAATATTCAAATGGACCATTGAAATACAGTGTTACCAAATAATGTAATGCAAATACTCAAATTGCATACTTCTCCACTAAATAGTAGTGTGTATGAATTTGTAAAGACTTTGTCAAAATATCTGCAGCATCTAGTTGACCTCAGATTTCTTTTAAACAGAATCAGAAGATAAGACCGTTCTTACTCCAAGTGAAGTGATTGTGCCCTCTGCACCCTTAAGTAGACCAGAAATTAGTAAGTGATGCAAATTATTTTCTTATAGTGTACTTAAGCAGCAGCTTTTTTAATGGAAATCAAAGTTAATATAAAACAAAAGATTGACATTAATAGATTTTAAAAATCAGCTTATTTTCAACCCATACTAATTTTAAACATTGTTATTGATGTTATGTACTTTTACATTTTACATATGTCATTTAAGTATTGAATGCATATATCTCAGCTGAAAACAAAAAGCTCTGAGAGATATAATTAATCTCAATCTGGTCTGTTTGAACAGAAACGGCAGAGCAGAAGGTTCTTGGTCCGAGTGAAGTAATAGGGATTGTGTCCTCTGCTCCCTTAAGTAAACCAGAATTAAGTAAGTGATGCAAAGAAATACTTCAGCAGCCTATATCACCAAAATTATCATTAGTCAGTTCCACACAAGTTTTTTTATCATCATTTTATTTTATTTCTTTGTGTTTCTGATCCAAATACAAACAGCACATGTTCAGCATGAATGAATGTTTTTCATTTACTTGTTTTGTGAGCTTCTCAGACAAGTTTTCTGTTTGAATGTTTGGTGAACATCTTGTTTCAATTCTACATGAAAGCAGCATTCTGGGTGTTTGTGGATCAAATCATGTCATTAGAGCATTCTTTTGTTTCAGTGTTGTGCATAAATGTTAAAAAAATGACAAGATCAATGATAAGATGACTGGATATGCAATATTCTTTGTTCTGATTTGTTAAAAAAAAGAAAAATAGCAGGCAGTCAGCAGTTTAGAAAACTGCATTTTATAGAGTGTTTTGTATTACTGTATTTGTGGAAAACTGTACTGTTATATTACTCAACATACAGTGTTAAAGGCAATATCAAACTCTTAAATGGGAAAATATGTGTAATCCACTCTGTTTCCCTTGTGGCTACTTTCAAATAGCATAATTATGCAGTAAAATAAAAAGCTCATTCAAATATTTTTTTTTTCTCTAACTACTGCAGTGGCTGAGCATAGTATAAGTGAGGATTATGTCAAGGCTGTTTTCCCGCCAGCACCAGCTCCTGCTCCAGGTCAGTCTACTATAAACACAATTTCAAAAAGTGATCTTTAATTAGCATTTAATAAAATTTTGAATTTTGACTTTTCAGTGTCTATTTCATGGACACAAAGTGCATAAACTAAATTTTTCAGCCACCTGAGCTGTATGAGCTCTAAGGATGGATTGACTAAACAGTTTTTTTTTCTTTGATTTGTATGCATTTTATTACGTTTTGACAAATTGCTTATATACAGGGTGTCTGCAGGGTCTTAAAATGTCTTCAAAAACAGAACTTTAGGCCTTAAAAAGTGTTAAATTGACTGAAATATTGTGCTGTAGGTCTTAAATCATTTAAACAGGTCTTAATATTTCTATGTCTAAGCTAACCAACTAGGCCAAACCAATCACCAATAATCCATCTCAGAACTTATTGCAAAGAGATATTCCCTAATCAGGGAAAAACTAAAGCAACACATCCCTTTACATGATCTTCCATTAATACAAAAACTATTAACAGAAGCCAGAAACCAGACCATTAGGAAAAATTCTTAGTGTTTAGCCCGGCGTGAGGCTGTGCAATTAATCACAATCTCAAAAAAGCACAATTTAAGCACATGCAATTTCTAAACCGTGTAAGCCTACAATTTTATAAATTAATTTATTTAGATTTTTGTTAATGTTCTTGTGCGCATGATTTTAATATGTTAACCAATCAGAGCTGACGCAGCACACCAGGTAATTGCAGCTAAGCTGAGCAGGAGAAAGATGTTAACCAATCAGTGGGAGAAGCGAATAGATCATTTTGATTTACGTTAGTTTTTATTTATTGTTATGACTGGAATTGAGGTTAGTTCATCTTTATTTTTTCATGTTGTCTGTTTTTAAGACAATTTATTACAGTTTTGTTGATCAAGCAGTTAGTACTACTGTGTACAGTATGTTTTTAACTAGAGGTGAGGTTAGTTCATCTTAATTTATTTTATAGTGTCTGTTTTAAAGACAATTTTACTACAGTTTTATTTATTAAACTTAAAACTATGTTTTTTCATTGTGTAAAATAAATAAATAAATAAATTCGTAATCGCAATATTTGTTCAAAAAATCGCAATATGATTATTTTGTCCATATTGCACAGCTCTAGCCCTGTATAACATTTCAGAATGGTCTTAAAAGAGTCTTAAAAAATCTTAAATTTGACTTGAAGAAACCTTCAGAAACCCTGTATACTGTATGTGATCAATTATATTTGTATGGATGAATGTATGGATGGATAGATAGATAAATAGAAAAAGACAGAAAATAAAAATGAAGGTTAAAAAGAATCTGGGAAAATCTGTGCTGGAAACAATGATTTTTTTCATTCTGTTCTGTTGTGGTATTCAGCATAGCAGAGCAATGAGGTCATAATCTTTTTTAGTTGGAAACAGGCAACCCCCTTTCCTTCAATGCAGTTTGACTTTTAACACAACTACATCTACAAATAATAAACTAACCAAAAATATGTTGACCAACACATCATTGTACAGTAATAATCCACTAACAAAGTGTGTTACTTAGTATGAACGAGGGAAAAAAATGGCATCACACACAAAAGGCATGTTTACTCAGGAGGGGTTAGGAAGCAGACATTGGTGAGATGTGGCCCCTGCATAGACACTGTTCATGGGACTGACATCATACTTAATTATAAGCAGACTGCAAGTGTATAACACAGCTATCAAATGAACTTCAAACAAAGCATAAAGTTTAACTGCCTTTGTGAACAAGATCACTGTTTTTTTCCCTCATGAAATAGTACAAAAGGGCATGCCCTAAGAAACTTCAGTCCTATTGCAATGCAAAAATCAATGACTAAACAGTTCATAATGTCTTCTCTATATGTAGCAAAGGGTGTGTGTTTTAGTAACCTCTGCAAGTATAACATACAACAAGAAATTCTTGAAAATGTCACATACCGTAGTTTGTATACTTTTAATCCGGCTAACCCGTTTAAAAAAAAAATCCTAATCCCTTTTAGATGACCTTTATAATCACTTATTTCCTGACTGTTCATTTCACTGACAACACTAACTGCCTTTGTCCTCTTTCACGATAAACCCTCTTTTGTTTGTTTGCATGTTTCAGTTAACACTCTTATGGAGCCATGCTCACTTGACTTTGACACTGGACTACCGTGCAAAGATTACCAAGCTAAGTGGTACTTTGACAGAAAGAATGGATTCTGTACACAGTTCTGGTTTGGAGGTTGTGGAGGAAATGACAATAGGTTTGAAACTGAGTCTGATTGCCTCAAACGCTGCATGAAGACAGGTATGTGCACCCTTTGACCCCTTGGACTGGGGTCTTCATGAATGAATTAAATCACAATGTAAATGCAGTAGTTGTAAGACTTGTGAGATTGTCTAAATCCTTTAAATACAGATATATAATGAAACTGGAACACAAAACTAGATACAAAAACTAGATGCAAAGATCAATTCAGTCTAAAGCAGGGATCACCAATCTCGGTCCTGGAGGTCCGGTGTCCTGCAGGGTTTAGCTCCAACTTGTCTCAAAACCCCTGCCTGGATGTTTCAAGTATACCTAGTGAGAGCTTGATTAGCTTGTTCAGGTGTGTTTGATAAGGGTTGGAGTTAAAATCTGCAGGACACCGGAACTCCAGGAACAAGTTTGGTGATCCGTGGTCTAAAGTATTTACTGCACATTAAATGCAGTGTCTTGCTCAGTGGTAGAGTGATGTAGCAAACCAATCACTATGTTTAAATGTGCACCAGTAATTTGAGCTTTTCCAACGATCAAAGTCAGTATATATGACTTAATTATAGTGAGATATGTTCACATTACAAATGAATCCTCTTTATTGCAATTTATTAAGCTGTTTACAAGCCACTATTTTATTGTTTTGATTATTTGCTACATGCGCTAAGGTTTAATTACATTATTGAAAAAAACATTTTATAATAAATTAATAATCAGTGCATGTTAGAATAGTCATTGTATTTTTACTTCAGTAATTCTCCAGCACACAGCCATGGCATTAGCAGCCTGGAGATGTTTCCTCTTTAATAGGAGAAGTAATAAATGAAAGACATTAAAATTCTTGATAAATTAATTCAGCTTGTTTGTTCTTCTACCACAGTGGCTGAGCAAAGAGCAGCTGACGAACATATCAAAGACGTTTTGCCGCCAGCACCAGCTCCAGGTCAGATCACCTTAACCACTCGAAACCTCTTGAACAGTTTTATGTGAACTTTAAACATTTATTTTATTAAGTGCTTCACTGAGAGCAATATATTTGAAACTCAGAACAGGTCGAATTATTTGTTTTTATGTCTAATGCTTGTAAATTGGTTTACACAAGGAACATCCTGTTACAAATAGAAATGGGAACCATGTGAAGATTAAATTCTGCCTCACGATCCTGCAAAGATCTTTTGAAAACATTAAAACAGCACCTCCTTATTGGTTATGTATCTCTTTTACCACAGTGAACAATACTCTACACTTAGAAGTTTTCACTTTCACATATAGAAGACAATGGCATATTTTGTTCAGTTTACGACCAGTTTTTCCCCTGCTGTGCACTTAAAAGATTCAATGGATGTTATCTCTTTATAGAACAGTCAATTCCAATATAGAACCTTTACTTTAAAAGTGCGGATGATGTTCTAAACAAACCTATCCATTGTAAAGCCACACTGAAAATCCACTGTAAAATAATCAGAAAATCTTTAGCTATCTTTATCTATGGTCATGAGCTCTGGGTCATGACCGAAAGAACGAGATCTCGGATACAAGCGGCCGAAATGAGTTTCCTTCGCAGGGTGGCAGGGCGCACTCTTAGGGATAGGGTGAGGAGCTCTGTGACCCGGAAGGAGCTCGGAGTAGAGCCGCTGCTCCTCCACATCGAGCGAAGTCAGCTGAGGTGGTTCGGGCATCTGTTTCGGATGCCTCCTGGACGCCTACCTAGGGGGGTGTTCCAGGCATGTCCCACCGGGAGGAGGCCTCGGGGAAGACCCAGGGAAGTGTCTGGGGAGAGGAAAGTCTGGGGTTCTCTCCTACGACTGCTGCGACCCGGCCCCGGAAAAGCAGAAGAAAATGAATGAATGAATGAATCTTTAGCTACGATTTAGATGTTAAAATGATCGCCATTCTCATCCTCACTATGTTCTTTAACAGCTTCCCTGCATGTTACTGTGGATATCTGCAAACTACCAAAAGAAGAAGGATCGTGTGCTAAATTTGTGCTTAAATGGCATTATGACCCGCTTAGCGGAAACTGCACCCGCTTCTGGTACGGAGGTTGTGGAGGGAACCAGAATCGATTTGATACACAAGACGAGTGTGAGAAGGCTTGTGGAAAAGCAGGTGAGTTTACCTGTGAAAACAGCCTGTAAAGAGTGACTGACTGACCGAGAATACCTTTAACGCTGTTTGTTTCTCACAGCACCTGTTAAACAAGGGATCATGGCTGCAGTTAAAACATAGGAACTAATGGAGACTGTAAGCCAACCGCTGACATCACTCAGAGGATATAGCACCTAAAACTAAAAGCTCCACCACCTCCAAGATGCCTGCACTGGACCTTGCCAGAGGATTTAATCCAAAGAAAACCTTGAAGTAGTATTTTCCACACAAGAAAAAGAAGTTTCTTTATTTCATGCTGGTGCTACAATCGTGTTTTGTTTTGTTGTTTCTATTTGTTGAAGAAAATGTTTTATTTTATGGGTTTAAATAAACCCAGTGTGGATGTCCAGAGCAAAATAGTTTTTTTATGTTATTCTGTTTTAGTCATGTGGTTTGCTCGAGGAAATATCTTGATCAAAACATATCAGTAAATCTTTGTACTTGTGAAACACATTCATGACAGTTTAGTTACATTTAGCAAATTCTAGTCCCTAATTACTGCAGACCCCTCATTATGTTTTTTACAGCTTGGAAGGAAGAATCTTAACTGCTCTTTCTGGTCATGATGCTGGAGATCTTCACTGACTTAAAAAAAAAAAAAGCTCCACGCAAATGCAATGTTGATGTTAGACAATTATGAAATGACCATCTGAAACCAGTTTCATTGTTTTAAATAAAGATGCATTTTTTGGGGGGGAAATTGCTTTACCGAAAAAGTTTTGGTTGCAAGGAAAAAAAAGCAATTAGAATGTACTTGTCCACTTTATTTTTGTGGGTGGGGGTGGGATTCAACTTTGTATTTCATTTTGAAATGGGAAAATATAAATAAATTAGTCTTTATATAAACTTTGGATGTGTGCGTTCTCTTTCTTTTTTATAATGCATTATAAGCTTTAAAGGGTTTTTACTTCTAATAGGCAGCGGTGAGTCATGCTGAAAAGAGTATCCTTTTTATGACTTTTAACATTCACTCTAAGTACTGAAGGACCAAAGAAAGTAGTACTAAAGGAACAAGAAATTAAATGGAAAGATGTGACCTTTGCATGGAAAAAGTGAGCAGGTTTATATCAGGACATACTGCACTGGCAGATCATATTTCATATTTGCATAATATTGTCCCTTTTTGTCCATCTGATGATGTGTGCACATACAGGGTTCTGATTTTGAATAAATAGATAAAATGCAATGATTTATCCTGACAAAAGTGCTACTGACTGAATGTATATTATAGAGGCAAGTTCATAATTTCCTCTCTCCTGTGAATGGCTCGATGTTTTATCACATTGGAAATTATGCCAAATCAAGCCTGTTTGGGGGAGGAAAAGCATCAACAGACGTTTAATAAATCAAGTTCTATGTCAACTGAAGATAACAAACTTTGAGAAACATTTCACTGTGAACTTTCTCTGACCCGCTTCAGAAAAGTTTTAATAAAAAACAATAACTGCATTTTTATAGCACCACTTACTTCTTAAACATTGAATACCAGTTCCAGTCATTTATATCCTCAAAAACAGGTTAGACGTAAACTGCTTTAAATGGAAAAGTGTATAGTCTACATCAACAGCTGAGGCAACAGAGGATGAATTATTATCCGTTCTTTCCATTCTTACACTGCATCAGTCGACACATCTTATATCACCATATAAACACTTTACAAAGCGTCGCTTTCTGATTTGTCATGCACACGTGTTGCATTTTTCTGTGCCAGTCTGTTTGTAAATCCATCACAGCAGCATATGCACATTGTCATATTTAATCCTGAACAATCTGCACATGGCCTTATTGGATTTGCAGCAGTCACTGTAGCCCGTGATGATAACAGAACAGTCATAAACTGGATGGTTTCCTGCAGAGCGCAATGGCAGGCTTTCTTTTTAATATTTTTTTTTTTTATGATTGCCTGGCGCTAAAATGTCTTATATCAATGCCTCGTGCTTCAGTTGCACTTGATAATGTTAATTTTATACAGTAAGAAACTATAATGTGTTTTTTACTTTTGTGAATGGCACAACAATGGGCCTCAGGATCTCATCGTGGAATCTCTGTGCATTCTAAATGCCATCAAAAACATACAGTTGTTTTTATTATCCATAACATACACCTGCCCATACCATAACCCCATCGTAACTATGGACCACTTCCATGGTGATTCACAACACTGACATCAGCAAACCGCTCATTCACACAGCCCATGTACTCGTAGAGTGAAACTGAGGATTCTGAAGTAAACTCCTCCAAAATACCAGACACCATTGAATGTGAACATTTGTCTGTTAGTCTGTTATAACAACTAACTGCAGTCAAGTCCAGGTTTAAGGTTTATTTATTTCCTGCAAGACAATACAGAAACTACCTCAAATCAAGACCCTGATGAGGATGACGAGCATGCGGACAAGCTACGGTTTCTGAAAGTTTGTGCAGAAATTGTTCGGTTATTCAAACCAGTTGTTGCAGCTGCTGGCTAAGTGCGACAAAAACTTGTAACATTTAGCCGACAGTTAGTTCTCTGCAACTCTCACATGGTCACCCACTGAAGCTAAGCAGAGCTGCACCTGGTTAGTATGATGGGAGACCATAGAAAAGCTAGGTTGCTGCCATTAGCAAGACCAGCAGGGGGTGCTCAACCTGCAGTCTATGTGGGTCCTAACGACCCAGTATATTGATGGTCTATACTGCTCAGTGAGTCTGTCAATCACGGGCATCCCCATAATTGGCTTCATCACACTGTCTCCTCTCCACCAATCAGCTAGAGTGTGGTGCGGTCTGATGCAAAATGGCTGCTGTCACGTCATCCAGGTGGGTGCTGCATACTGGTGGTGAATGAGGAGATTCCGCCCAAAAAATGTGTAAAGTGCTTTGAGTGTCCAGAAAAGTTCTTAATAAATGAAATAAATTATTATTATTATCATTATCATTATCATTATTATTATTATTATTATCATTGGCATTGTGTTCAAATGTGGCTGAATGTAGTTAATTGTAGTGTAAGGGAAAATGATCAGAATATCATATTGTGGAATGATTAATCATGCACTGTAGTTATTATTTTATTGTGGCTTTATTATGGATTTATTGTCCTGTTAAGATTTTAGGCACAAAAAGTATTTGTCATTTTTATTCGGGTTTTTTTTATGCCTAGAAAAAAAATCAGATATTTTTTGTCAAATGCCTACCTTTCAAAATGTCTTTTTGTTTACTTTAATCTGTATATTTCAATTCAACTACCATGAACCATCAACTATCATAAAAGAGGCTCAAAAAAGGAGTGGAAAAGAAAGGAAGTGTTTATGTGTGCACAAGTAGGAGAAAGAGCTACAGCGCTACTAACTAGATAGGGCTGCTTTCTGAATGTAAACAAAACTGGGATTATAAAACGTCAGTATGGTTTATATATCAGTCTAAATAACAGAGAGTGCCTTTTTTGTTTCCTGCTTCTTTTCAATTTAATTCAGATGAGAATTTCTTGCTCCTATGCTCTCTGACTTTGTGCTGAGTTTATCCCAGGCTCATTTGTATGACTCATTGTAGTGGTATTTTGGCTTTCCACGGGTGCAATAAAAACAAAAACCAGCTATATATTTTAAATCATAAAAGACTCAGCCTTAGTCTAATGAATTTATCTGCGAGCTGAATCACACAAGAAAACACTCTCCATTTGTCCGATCACAAGGGCTAAGCATTTCATGGCACTGACACCGTGTCTGTTTCCACGGTTACTGACACCTCAACGTAATTTGACCCATCTGCAATTGGTTATGCAGTTTTGCTTTGTGTTTGGTGAGAAAAAGCACCAACAAATGAGACCCTGGACTGTAAAACCAGTCATTCATTCATTTTCTTTTCACCCTTTATTAATCTGGGGTCGCAACAGCGGAATGAACCGCCAACTTATCCAGCATATGTTTTATGCAGCAGATGCCTAACCAGCTGCAACCCATCTCTGGGAAACATCCATACACACTCATACACTACGGACAATTTAGCTCACCCAATTCACCTATACCACATGACTTTGGACTTGTGGGGGAAAGCGGAGCACCCGGAGGAAACCCACACGTCCACGGGGAGAACATGCAAACTCCACACAGAAATGCCAACTGACCCAGCCGAGGCTCGAACCAGCAACCTTCTTGCTGTGAGGCAATTGTGCTACCCACTACGCCACCGTGGCACCCAAAACCAGTCATAATTAAAATTTTCATTCATTCATTCATTTATTTTCTTGCCGGCTTAGTCCCTTTATTAATCCGGGATCGCCACAGCTGAATGAACCGCCAACTTATCCAGCATCTGTTTTACACAGCGGATACCCTTCCAGCTGCAACCCATCTCTGGGAAACATCCATACATTCTCATTCACACACATACACTTTGGACAATTTAGCTTACCCAATTCACCTGTACCGCATATCTTTGGACTTGTGGGGGAAACCGGAGCACCCGGAGGAAACCCACGCAACCACGGGGAGAACATGCAAACTCCACACAGAAATGCCAACTGACCCAGCCGAGGCTCGAACCAGCGACCTCCTTGCTGTGAGGCAATCGTGCTACCCACTACTCCACCGTGGCACCCAAAACCAGTCATAATTAAAATTTTCAACTACATCTAAAAGCTGAATAAATAAACTTTATGTTCATGTTTGTTAGGATAGGACAACTACTTAAGTTTTGATATATTTTCAGAAGGAAATTTACTAAATGTCTTCATGGAATGTGCATGAGCTTTATTTGATGTTCAAAAGAATTTTGATATTAAATAAATTGATAATTTTGACCCTTACTTTGTCTTTTTAGTTATTGTCAAACATGTACTCATGCAACATAAGCCACTTGGTCACAAATGATACTGTCATAACTACTATATGCTAAGAAGATTCAAGAATAAAGAGTAAAACGCCAATCATCATTTTTGAATTGCGTATTTGTATACATTCTATTTATGTATTACATGTCGAATTTGTTGTTGTGTAAATGATACTGCCCAAAATTCTGTTTAACAATTAACAAAGTTTGAAGTAAGCAAGAACATGATCCCAGATTTGGCTTTACCTCATTTCCTTTCCCTCACAACAATGAAATGTTTGAGGGCAAACAGACTTTGATCATAATTATGGCAAACAGATGTTTGAATGTGAAAAATGACAGCAGATTCCTTGTTGGCTTCTATTCTGAAAGACAGTCTTTCCATAATTAAATTGTACTAAAATCACTTCACTCTGTTGATCAAACCATAGATTTAATCAACACATTATCTTTATCATTATCTTTATTTACACGTGTCCTTTTATTTAGCACTATTACACCCACCTCTATATGATCAAAATCGCATCCCACTCTCATCTTCGGAAATTTTACCTCACAACACTGATTAGCCCTCAACCCACAGCCATCCCCCATCTCCGGATGAAAAATGGGAAAGGCTTTTTCCACTGACTAGAACATCCTGACACTTCTCATCTGCCTCCGTTTTGGGTCTGGAAAAAAAATGCAAGTCAGCCAGCAATGAGACACCATATGCTCACATTCTCTGGTCCAACATGACCTGGGAGAGGGTGAAGTAGGACAGAATGCCTTCTCCACAGATATCTGCATTCGCAAGTGTGGACGTTTTTTGGAATATCCATTTTCTTTTGTGCTACTGATTACACTAAATGAGCCACTCCATCTCAGTGATTGCGAAGGAAAGTAACAAGCAAATGATTGGAAGTAATTGTGCTGAGAACTTTGGCCGAGTGGTTAGCACATCTGCCTTTCCATATCCTGACAGACTTGAGCTTCTAGGGAGCATTATGTAATTGCTTGGCCTGTAAATGTTAAAGCTTGAAGCTCATGGAAAATTACTCTAAACTTTGTGGAGTAGTAGCAAGTTGGAATAATAAGAACTTTCTCAGCAATGTTTAATGTTGAAAATGAGATGTCTAGTTATTCTTTTTAGTTTGTCTTTCATTCTCACACAGCACTCTGCTAACAATAAATAATGTGTTAACACTTTATAATGACATTACATTATGTAATTAACATTACTTAACATAAAATGAAAGATATCTGTGAAATATGTGGGTTTCCCCCAGGTCCAAAGACATGCAGTGTAAGTGAATTAGGGAAACAAAATTGTTTGTAGTGTATGTGTGAATATATGGGTGTTACCCAGTGAAACATATGCTGGAATAGTTGGTGGTTCATTCCACTGTGGTGACTCCTGACAAATAAGGGAATAAAGCGAAGGAAGATGGGCAGATAAATAAATGAAGAAGAGAGAAATGAGCAATTTTACTAGTGACAGCTTTTGTCCTGTGCAGCCAATGTGCTAATGTTGTTACACACACTTGATTCATCAAACCCCTACACAAAAAAGTACATTAAAGACTGCTGTAACTCAGGTTTGTGTATAAGTAGCAATATTTTGCTTCTTGAAAATTTGAAGAGTTTTAACGTCTTTGTTCTGACTACAGAAAAAAAGATTGAACAACCGTCTCACAGCTAGAAAGTCGCTGGTTTAAGCCCCTGCTGGGTTATCGGCATTTCTGTGTGTAGTTTGCATGTTCTCTCTGTGTTCTCATGGGTTTCCACCGGGTGCAGTCCAAAAACATGCGGTACAGGTGAATTGAATAAGCTAAATTGGCCGTAGAGTAAGAGTGTGAACACAAGAGTGTATGGGTGTTGTCCAGTGTTGGGTTGCAGCTGGAAATATGCTGGATAAGTTGTCGGTTCATCTGCTGTGGCGACCCCAGATGAATAAAGGGATTAAGCCAAAAAGAAAATGACTGAATGAATGACTTTGACTCAAAGTATTTATTATAATAATAGCACAGGACTCAATAAATTGAATATTTGGGTTTCCTTCTCTTGGGTGGGCTTCAGGTAAATTGCCCCCAATGCCTGTGCAGCCCAGTTGATAATTACACTATTGTGTCCATGCAACTCGTGATCACAAAATCAGGTCAACTGAATCACTGTGATCCCCAGACAACTGAACAACTTCAACAAACAGAGCGTGGAACACAGAAGTCATTAAATTAAGAATGCGACACAATCTTGGATGACAGCTAAACCCCTGCACAAAGAAAAACAATGAAAAAAGTTATTTGCAAAAAGAAGATAAATCTTTTTCTTTTTTATCTAGGATCAAAATGCTGGAACTAAATAAGTGCACCAAGACTTGAAGCCAAACAAAAAGCAGCTGCAGTTTGTTTGACTCTCTTAAAAGGATTGTTTTTGAACCTCATCCACCACAGAGGAGAAAATGCTGTCTATGAGTCTCTGTAGAGTGTTTTGTATTTGGACACCACCTTCATGTGTGGTGCACTGGTGTCCAAGTTGGTCTGGCTGCTTCCAGTATGTAGTTTACATACAGAAACATAATGAGAAAGCAAAGTTATCCACCCCTGACTTCTTCTTGACCAAAAGTCATGAGAAATACACAATAAAATCAGCTAAAATTGTGGAATTCAAGGCAAATTACATGAGTCACTCTTTAAACTGTGCGAGGTTACTCACAAACCTCCCCCTCTTCTGAACCATCAGCAACAATTAACTTTGAAAACCTGAAAGATTTTATAATTGTATGGTTTTACACCATGGATTAGTCAAAACAAACAGCTTCAAAATATTTTATATTCTATATATTATTTTATATAATATTTTATATTCTATATAAAACACTATTTCTCTGTCTCCCACAAGCACACACAGTTTTAATGCTTCTTAACTTGGAAAAAAAAAGCCTATGACTCATTCACCCACATGGAAACATTTTCCCTTCACATGTGGCAGGATTTTTGTTTATTTGAATTCAATAAATCTATTACTCTGTGTTTTGACAAATAACCCTACTCCCTCAATGGTTCATAACGCTCTCTGTACATAAACAGAAAGACAGTACTTCAGTGAAGTTTAGATTTTAAGGATGGCAACACTTACGGTGTTGAATCGAAACTTTAAACAGCTGCAGGAAACGTGCAGTATTTAGTGCTGCATAAGGAGATAAAGAAATCCCCATTTTAAGAAGTAACACAAAGGTCAGTAAGCTTCCAAAAGATTTAACTTCAGACAAACTGCTATCTTGATTGTGAGGGACAAAAATTACAACAAAACCTCTTCAAAGAGGAGATTAAAAGCAAGACAGGGATTTGAAATCTCTTCACCTTTACATCACGTCACCTCTGTGGCATTTAGCATGATGAGATACAGACATAACCCTTAACCTTTGGAAAAACAGACTGATTAGGAAAGGCCAACAGCTCTTTACAAACATCTGTCTAAGAGGAGGTAAAATCTGGATTTTGTAAACCTAACTCAGGGGTGCTTGTTTTATTTGAAAGACTAAAGGAAACACCATCATAACAACACCAATTTATCATTTGTCAAGTTAAAAATAAAAATAAATAAATAAAAATAAATCTTTCAAAGAGTGAATTTGAGTTTTCTTTAGCCTAACATTCTTTAGCCTTCATGTGGGCACCACCTGCACCAGTAAAGCCTGTGTCTGTGACCTCTGAGCTCCTCATGTTCAGCTGGTCTGCATTTATTACCGCTTGATGTCATGTAAGGTCAATGATGATCTCAGAACACTAGACATATCCTTTGAAGTTTTTATGTACTTGCTCAAAGAGCAAAAAACTCTACAATATAAAATAAATGTAAACAAAGGATAATTGAGCTGGACCAAGCAATAATCAAAAGCAGGTCTGTATGTTTTGTTTTAACACATTTACCTCTCAGGAGTATAATTTTTCAGACTACCATGGAAAGACTGCCAGACACATAGGAAACACAAAAAAATGCATGCGCTATAGTAAATCAGGTGGCAATCAGTATACTCAATGCACTTGTGTATTGGGAAAATCATTCTCAAATCATCTCCCATGGCCTCTTGGTACAATAAAGACTTTACTAAAGAATTTACTGCGTCCAATGTTTCCTCCCATGTTGCTCGGATTGGATATAACCCCATGATCATGTAAGCAAAAAAACACATGTGGGTTCTGATAATCTCTGTGGAAATCACAAGTGTGTGTTCAGAATTTCCTACCCGAATGGCCAGAAGCAATTCTTGTTTTTAAATTTTAAAAATATTCTCCACATAACTTTGAAGACGGATCATGCTGTGTATTAAATCTATGGTCATAGAAATGCAGTGTGATAATTTTAATAAAACTAATAACGTTGACCGATTTTAAACATTTAAATGTATATTAACTGCAATTTTACAACTGCATTGTACTCTATTGGTACATAAATATCTCCTTTTGTGTTCAACATATGAAAACTAGTTTTGAACAAGTGAATGGTGAGCACATGATAGCAGTGTTTTACATTAAAGGTGGTGCAGGAAAAAAGGTCTATCATTATGTTTGTATGTACTTACTGCAAAGCACACAATTTACACCCTTTTAGCCTCGTCTTTTCAAAGTCAGTACACCTGCAACGTTTTGTTTCAGCAAGTATACAGCATAAAAGAAGGTACCAGATATAGGTCACTTTTAAAGATGTATACTGTTTTTTCAAAATAAAATATATTTTACAAATAGGAATTAGGAGTCAAACCCTGTGTTGTAAATGTGGCCAAACTATCCATCGGATGCACACTTTGAATCAAAGCCATCCATACATGCATGCATTTGGACACACTACTAGCTTCACTGAATGTTTTATGCCTATCATGCAATGAAAGATGCAGAGTGACACAAATTTAACATTTTCAGAAACTAATGCCTAAGAAAGACATTTATCTAGAAGATAACGTTTAAGAACAAACAATCGGTAAAAATGAATGGTGTTCATTTCTCACAGTACCATATGCGTCCGTTGTTTCAGCACATATGGAGCTTTCATCCTTAAGCTGAAAGGACATGACGATGGCCAACAGCTGGTATGTTTCCTCTCCTTTTTCAAAACCACTCTGCGTGAGAAACCAAGGAAGCGGTGCAAAACATCTGAACAGCAGACAGAGATGCACCGTCAACAAAACACTTGTCAGACAGTGGAAACAACTTAAATACAACTGTGAGCCTCCCAAAATAAGCTGTCGGTTGTTAGCACCGCTAAACAATACCTTAAAGACAAAGGTTTTTTCTTTTTTTCTGGACATTCATTAAAACTTTTCCTTACTTGCAAACTCTGCTATTCATGAGCCGATATTTCTAGATTAAGAAAGCTACACACATTCATTCATTTTTCTTTCAGCTGAGTCCCTTTATTCATCAGGGATCGCCACAGCGGAATGAACCAGCAACTTATTCAGCATATGTTTTAAACAGCGGTGGTCCTTTCCAGCTGCAATGCAGTACTGGAAAACATCCATACACACTTATTCACACACACACTACAGCCAATTTAATTTATTCAATTCACCTATAGCACATGTTTTTGCACTATTGGGTAAAGCGGAGCATCTGGAGGAAGCCCACACCAACACTGGGAGAACATGCAAACTACACACAGAAATGCCAATTGACCTAGTCGGGGCTCGAATCCCACTGCACCACTGTGTCCCCAAAACTACACACAATTGGTTTAAAATTTTGCCAATAAACTGCAAGCCACCTTGATTAACTGGCAAACGTATAAAATCTAATAAAATGCGATCAAGCATATGAACAAACGAAGTGAATCACAATTAAACTATAGCACAAACCACCAGAACAATGTGCATAACGTGAAATATTTATGCCAAAAAAATTATAATTTACAATATTGACAGCATACTCCAAAACAGATTTGTACATGTAAAACTATTTGGAAATTGTCCTATATCACTGTGGCTGACGAGTTCGAGAAGCAAAACAGAAAAGAGAGCGACCATCACTGGACAGGACAGGATTCGCGAAGGGTCCTGGAGTCTTTCTTCTGAAAAACAGAGTATCTGAGAGGAGGTGAGGAAGAGGATGGGAGAGGGCGGAGTGCTTATCAGTTCTCAAGAAAAGCCACGTAGTCGGTAAGTCTGGCCAGCTGTTGTTCGTTTGGAACCAGCGAGACCGGGGGCGGATCTGGAGAGAGAGGAAGGCAGACGAGAAACATGAGAGATGAGGGGATTCCTTCAAGTGCTCTATGATCTGCTGTATAACACACAGACATATGAATGTAAACAAAGATGTGCCACAGAACAAATGCATGGATGCGTGTGCAAGATAGAGAGTCCACTACAGATGCAACAGCTCCAGAAAAGAAAATTGTCATGGCAACCATGTTGAATTAATAAACATCAGCTGCTTGTAGTGAAAGCTGCAGGTCATCAGTACTGGGAAACATTTCTCAATCATCAGTTACCCAAATGCATTACAGACATCTGTACTGTCTCACGGGGCCCGTGCAGAAACCCAGATGCTGCTTGTTCCTGTTTTTTTGGAATAAATGTGTCTCGTAAAAAGTTTGCTCAGTGGTTCCAGGCAAACACATAAAAAGCTGTGTGCATAAACAAGGCAAAGAGCAGCATCAGAACGATGAGCTGAAGGTGAGCAGGATCTACGGCGATTCTTGTCAGTTACAAAACGAAGGCATATATGAGAGTCAGAGAACAAAGAACGTAAGTGGAATTGGGGTGAAGTCACCATTTCATGTGCTTGTTATGAAATAACCGTGCAGAACTCAATGGAACATGTTTCTGTTCAGAGGAGGGGCGATGAATGAAACCGTATGGAGAAATGAGTCATGAAGTTGAAAAATAACATCTGTTCTTGCTAGTAATAAGAAGTGAAACAGCGCCCCCACCTGGTTTCTGTGGCATGATCATTCTGGTGTTTGGATCTGCCTGCCATCCATGACTAACTACACCTTGAGCAAAAAACAAGAGAATTTACATTACAAAGACTTCACATTATATTTCTAATAGATGCTTTGCAAAAAAACATAAAAAAAATAAACAAAAAATGAAATGTTGTTGTAAATATAAATGTATGACAGTCTAAGCGATAAGCACTTAAATCTCAAAATCATGCACCTTTGACGGCCTCTTCTACTGAGTATCCCACAAAAGCAGCAAAGTCTTCTGCACTGATAGAGGTGTAAGCTTGAGCCACTAGCCCATATGCCCTCCTACGAGTTGACTCTACAAGAAACACAAAACAAAGAAAAAGATTTTCAAAAGCTATTTTCAGCAATCATTGGCTGTGGTTTATACTGTGATATATACTGCAATAGGAATACAATTCACTTAGATCAGTTGAAAATAATGAATTATTTTAGATTGTGATGAATCTGTAGAAGAGTGCATAAAATATAATAAACAATTACAAGCATGGATAAATTCAATAAAGAAAAAGACACAAATTAAAATAATTGTATTCATTCATAAGCGTTTGATTGTTTTCTGAGCAGTCAGATTTTATTCAGGTACTGTAAACAGTAACTGAACAATCAAATGTAAAGTAATACTGCATAGTCTTCTTTTTTAAACAACTCAATAAAATTAATCCTTGTCAATTTTTCAAAGGCACAAACGGTACAATTTCTTATACCTGAATTCTTTTTAATCCCTCACAAAGTCACAGGCTTTAAAAAAAAAATAAAAAAAACTTGCAAAAAAATAAATTATAATCCAGAGTCAACTTTGCATATACTCACAATATAACTATTAGAAATGATCACATTGCGATATTGATGCTAGAATGATATATTGTGCAGCGGTTTATACATGCCTAATTAATATGGTATTTCTTACATAAGCTGAACAATTATGCCACAAACTTATGGAACGGGCCCAAAACTTTCTTTTTGTTTCACTGGCCAATACATCCAAAAATATAGCGGCAGCCATTCACATTAAAAGTATCAACATACTAAAGCAAAGTGTATTTTGTATTACAAGATGTCCTATTCTTTCCTAGAGATGGGTTGTGGCTGGAAGGGCATCCGCTGCGTAGAACAAATGCTGGATAAGTTGGCGGTTCATTTCGCTGTGGCAACCCCGGATTAATAAAGGGACTAAGCCGAAAAGAAAATGAATGAAGATGTCCTATTCACAATTGACTGAAGAATTATTCGTTTTGCAAAACAAAATTACTTCTATACCATTATATGCATTCATCTCTTTAAAAAATTCCTTAATTTTTTCTTTATCCATTTTATAATGTAATCATTTCACAAACCGGGAAGACATGATATGATGCTGCAAGAATAGCATAGTTGTCTTACATAATTACATGAAGCAGAGATACAAATACTAATTACTGATTTTGGTTGTCATTTTGCATACTATATTTCTAGTGAGCTACTGTTTTTCCAATACATTTTTGGTATAGGGCAAAAATATAATAATTATCTAATATATAAAATTAATAATTATTTACATGCATGAACAACAAAAATAAACCTCATATTTATAATATTTTGTTTAAAATAATAATAAAACATCTTTATTTAGATGTTTGTCCTATTAAAGGGCAGAAGTCAAACACTTACAGACACTTCTAAACATTTTCAGCTCTTGAACTAAATAAATAGCTCTCTCATAGCAACAGTGTTTACTTACAGCTACTTGAATGCAACACCAAGGAGGTTAGGAGTGGCTACAAGACTGCTGTTTTAAATTTAAAGGCAGGCATGTGCATGTTATACAGGGATTGTTCTAGAAAGAAATCCAGACTCCATACTCAGTGTTTGAACTGCATCTGTTGGCTTAGCATCTCACAATCTACAAGAGCGCTTGAATACAGAGTTTCTGCTCCCCAAATGGATGTTATATATATATATATATA
>CAIGQQ010032765.1:9898698-9910922 GCA_903798035.1 Danio albolineatus
ATCCAGCAGTAGACACCGCCGTTGGACTATTTGGCTGGACCTTACAATATTTACATATTAAAATGGTAAAAGTATTTATTTCATATTACAATTTTGTGTCTTCTTATGCAAAACCCATAGTTACATTCTTTAAAACCCGTTTGTTAAAGTAGCATGGACACATTAGAGAAGATGTAACCTACAAGCAGCTCATTGAACTGCTGTTCTCAGAACAGCACAATACTGTGTGGTGAACTTGATTGTCCTGATACTGCTGGCCAGCTGCTGGATCACCAGGTTTATGTGCAGTTAGAAGAGCATGTCTCACTGTCCATAATTCCCCTCTCATAACAACGCTCTGTATTTAGAAACATGTCTCCTAAATCAGATCATTGCTGTGACATCTCTGCTTACACATGGAGAAGTTGTTGCTCATTTGTAGACCTATATTTAAAACTTTCTGCAACTGCACCAAATTAAAACAGGTTGTTTTCCCATTGAGTTGCATCTGTAAAACTTTCAGACTATTACATCATGTTAGTTTTTTGCTATACTCTTGTATAAAAGATTTCACTGTGAGATAAATCCTCACATCAGTCTTCTAACCATTTAGATTGACTGAGATCAACTTACAGTCTGCGCTGTCTATATTTAGATCTAGCCACCAAGAACAACAACAGATGTGCAACATATGAAACATATTACAGTCTCAGACAGTGTGACAGGGGAAAACCCCTCTGAGTCTCTTGTGGCACAATGTCAGATGGCATTTCATTGGAATACACAGTTGAATCAGAATTTGTCGAGGCTCTTAAAGAAGCACAGAGTGAGGGGGACTCTACACGTCTGCAGACCCTTTTGACAGAAGCAAGTAAAGAAAATCCAAATATCATCATAGAGTTGTCAAATGATGACTGGATGAAAGACCCTGATGTTGTGCTCCCCCCAGCTGTGCTGCTGGGTAAGTACAACTCAGACAGGCCTCTGACTGATGCTTGATCATGTTTGATTCAGTACAGTTTGATTCAACACAGATTCTACAGTTTAAATTGCCTGCTTATTTTTTATTTCTGAACGGATTTTGTTCTCCCATTAATCAGCAAACATATAAAAATGTGTTTGTTTTTTTCCTCAAAATGCTCTATTATGTTGAACCTGTTTACAGCTATACAATTTCCATTTCACTGCATTTTTCTTCCCAGTCTTCCACCTACTGAAACACTAATGTTCACATTCTAAAATGTAGTTAAATTAACTAGTCTCATGGTGGCGTAGTGAGTAGCATGATCGCCTTACAGCAAGAAGGTTGCTAGTTCAAGCCTTGATCTGATCGGATCAGTTGGCATTTCTGTGTGGAGATTGCATGTTCTCCCCGTGTTTGTGTGGGTTTCTCCCACGGTCCAAAGACATGTGGTACAGGTGAATTAGGTAAGCTAAACTGTCCGTAGTGTATGCGTGTGAATGAGTGTGTATGGATGTTTCCCAGTGATGGGTTGCAGCTGGAAGGGCATCCGCTGCATAGAACATATGTTGGATAAATTGGCGGTTCATTTCTCTGTGGCGACCCCAGATTTAAAAAAGAGACTAAACAGAAAGGAAAAAGAATGAATGAAATAAAATTACAAAAAGCAAAGTCTATGACTTCTGCATTGCTACATATTTAATGGTACTCTAGAAGATATTAAGGTCAGACATAAAAAGTTAGTGTTGCTGTAAATATATCAGGCCATTGAATAACATTTGGTTTCTTGGGGAAACTACTAAAGGGATAATTCACCCAAATATAATAAGTGAGTGAGTAAAATTTCATCTCTTTATGTTGCTGGCTGCATTTCCCATAAAAGCCACAGGTGTTGCTAATAACAAGAGAACCTGAACTATATATAACTCATAACTTTTAATAAATCACATGAAAAATATATTATTGTAATTTGAGGCCTATGTCTATGACTCAGGTCTAAGTTCTATATCTATAGTCCCTCATCCATATCTATTGTTTTGTTAACAGAATGTAGAGAACAACCTACAATTTCATAAAGATCAAAGTCATTAGTCCTAAATTAAGTTATCTGGCTTAATAAAATAACTTTTAAGTATATTTTATGAGTTGCATAAACTAAATTCTGAAGCACAGAAGGTTAGAGATTACAAAATTAGAAGTCACTGTCAAATACCTTCAGTTATTGGTGTTGATCTGGTACAAAGATGGTCGAATGTTAACTGAAACTCTCTGACAGCAGGTTTTCCAGATAAAGGCCAACATGATGAAGACCCTTTCAGCCACAACAAAATATAATGGCCATTACAAATTTGTTCTTTCTAACATTGCATCTTTTTTAATGGCCTTAACATATTCAAGTTCCTCTAAAAGACTGGCCGTCTATGAAAGACAAATGCACATGAGAACAGAATAATAAATCTCATTGGGCAAATGGTTTAACACATGCCACTGGAACTGATCAGGGTAAAGATATACAGTATCTCAGCATATAGTGTCTTAATGTTAGACTGAAGGCCCACTGTCATCAAGCACCTGAGGAGCAAATTCTGCGAAAAAGGGAGTGGGGTATGTTTTCTGCAGTATGAATTGAACCAAATGAACCACAGCTGACTGAAATGAGAACACAGCACCTGTGTGAGAAGAGGTACCTTTCCGTACGCCGGTGGCAGTGCCTATATTGTCATCGCTCAAAGGGAAATCTGAACTGGTGTTGCACACAAACAAACAATAAACAACGTAGCATTTATGTAACATTTTCATTGTGCCTCTCACTCACCACAGAGAACTCGTGCAAATATTTTTTATAATCTGATAATCCATATAGTTTACAAATGTTTTAAAAATGCCCAGTCAAATCTGCAAATGGGTAAAGCAGTTCCCTGAAGATAAAAGCACTGAAATAACGAAATGGCTATCCCAGTGTCCTGATCCAAACCTGATTAAAAACTCTGTTCTATTGTCCACAAAACAACATATATATATATACAATATGCATGTAATTGTCCTCTTTTGCATCAAATCAAGTTAAACCTAATCTTATACTTGTCCTCATCATTTAGACAATTTTGACAGTAAATCAGCAGAGCCATAACATATTAGATATGTTTTCAACATATCATCTCGAGATTTTTTCTTTCTTATTTTAAGCAGGTTTTTTTTTTTATTAAGCATTCTTACAATATGTGGTTATAAGATTATAGCTAATTTTGGTCCCACCTGATGATGACTTTCCCATTACACAAGATACTTCCTAATAGCATTCAACATCTGTGAAGTCCTGTATAGAAAAAGTCAAATAACAAAATAACGAAAGAGATTGCATACAGGAGAAATTAATGCCCTTTCACTTCTCACTGGAATTACAGATGACAGCTCAGGGCACTTTTGGAATTAAGGTCACAATGCAAAGCACCGGTGTGGATCAGATTCCCAAGCAGCTTTGATTGGAGGACAATGTCATCACACCTCATGATTTGTTGAAATGGAGAGACTGATTCTATTCCTGGCTTGTGCAGTGGTGATATCACCAGCAATGCTTTCCACTCAGCTGTGCATCTGGCATATTTATCGAACTGACCTCTCCAAACACTCAACCTCTGTGTTGTGTTGTTTGAAAACAATGGTTAAGGCACCCAAGTCATGCAATTGCCCTGCACTGATCACATGTCATTTGGACTAAAAATACAATATATAGAGCAACAGAGATAATATAAATAGCCATAAAATCATACATGTAAGAAGTGGAGAGGATTGTCATTATTAGCCATGCTCTCTCAATGTAGTGGGGTGTGTGTTGAGAGTCGAAAGGCCTTGCTTTTGACAGAGAGAAGTCAGTCATCCTTAGATAGCGGTCAGAGGAAAGAAAAGGGCTGCAGACAACCAGGGATGGACTTCCTTTGTCCCCCTGTTCTCAATGACCTCCTAACTCACCACTGGAGGGACATGCAGGATGGGTTCACGGATCCAGAGCAACTGAACAAAGTGCTAGAATTTCAAAGTGATGAATTGCTGTGGACTGCGCAGAAACGGGGTGAGTCCGAATTGATGAATAAGGCAGAGGTATAAAACAAAGCGAGGAGTGCCTATGTTTAAGAAAACAAAACATAATTGTACGTGTATTTCAGCATCATTGCAGTACATTGGCTTGAGGTGTGCAGAAATGTATTTCCCATTCTATTTTTGTATTCCCAATTTTTCAAAGTGTTTCAGAGAAGACGTTTACTCTGCAAAATAATCTATATCACATTCAAATTCTTTATGCTTTTGTTTGTTTGTTTGTTTGTTTAATATCCTGTTAAAAAGTATCTGTTGTAAATAACACTGTGCTGAAGTTTGGATACTGCCTCCCAAAAAGAGAATGCTGGAGTTCTTAACAGGCTTCTTAAATAGCGTAAGCAGAAGCCATCATCATGATGGTCTAGTGCTGGTTTTGTTCTCCTAATAAAACAACAACAACAACACTATCAGTCTTCCTGATGTACAATATTTAACAGCACTTTTTCAAATAATCTTGAACCAAAATGAAACATTAATGATAAACTGCTACACTGATTCTCTTTTTCAGGCTTATTTTGACATCACATGTACAAATTATGCACTAATATACACAGCAAAATCCACAGAGTAAAATTTACTCAGTTCAGAGTGTATTTGGTCCCTCTCTAAATTGAGTAGAGGTTCCTCAGCAGCAGAGTTAAAGTTAATGACACAATGAAAGGATTAATTAAGGATCAAATCTACCTTCGGGTATAAATAAAGTAACCTAAGGATGATTGGGGACTGATGATGAACACCTGCTGTTGTTAATAAGCATAAACAGAAGAGAAACACAAAACTTGAACTGACTTCAATCAGCAGCAGCAGATTCACTTATCACTAAATGTGGTGGTGTTTTTCATAGTTGTTGTAAAAAATTACTTAATCAGTTAATTCTCATTAATATCATTATATGGAATTTTGTAGAGTGTGGCAGAAATAAGGCCAAACAGGTTGGTAATAAGTAAAGCTGCTGTTTGTGAAGTTGCTTAATGATCCTCTGCTGAGATTTTGAGAGATTAAATGTGTTTTATTTCAGTTTATTTCATCTTAGGCTGTTACTGAAGGTAAATGTAGTTTTGTGTTTCTCTTCTGTTTATGCTTATTAACAGCAGCTGTTCATCATCTGTGCTCAACCATTATTAATTAATCCTTTCATTGTCCCATTAACTTTAACTCTGCTGCTGAGTAACTTTTACTCAATTTAGAAAGGGACCAAATGCACGCTGAACTGAGTACAATTTACTCATAGGATTTTGCTGTGTACTACTTTTATAAGAAAAAAGCATTTTACTTTTTCATAATCACAACGAGCAACAAAAAAGATTATACAGTTACATTATAACTATTTTGGTTAATGGCCTGCTGTAAATATGGCCATCAACTGAATATGTATTTGACATACTGTATATGAGATACACTGTGATCCAGGCTTTGAACACCGACAGCGTGTCTGCTAGTAAACATCCCTCACATTCTCTGCACTCCCTGCTGATGAGACAGGCGTCTTGCATGAGACACAATGACACATTAAAGCTTTTCATGCAAGCATAACAAAGCTTGTATCTTCTAAAATAGACTAAATGTGCCTTGCTCTACAAGTCTTTTTATCACTTAGAAAGCCCTTAACTCACGGCATTGTGCCTCGCTCTGTCTGTGGGTGAATGCAGCATTACTGGCCTGAGGAATCTGTGTGGAGTTGACACAGGATTTCTAAGGGATTGTGGTAATCTTCTGTGCATATGAATGTCATGCACGATCAATACTCGAAAGCTCTGGTCCCAGTCACTGTTTGTGTCTGTCACCACGCAACCGTTCTACTACGCATTCTGCAGATTCCAGTAAAGATTTTTCTAGTGTGCCCTCAAAATAAATGATCTCATACTGCACAACCAAGAGATTATGCCGCTGCACTTAAACGCTGTACTATACATATCTAATGTAATCTATGCTACAGGGCCTTCTTAGCTTACATGGAAGTAGCAAATAAAATTTGATCTGTTAAACAATAGAGCATCTCATAAATGTTCCAAAAAGACAGATCAATTATTCAAGTAAAACAAAAGGCAGCAAATGGACATAGATGATTGTAGCTTAAGGGATTTAGGATCTATCTCGTACATCAACAACTAAAAATGGCCTCGGTAAGCTTATGGCCGACTGATGGAGAACAATGGCTTTCTAAAAATAGAGACAAAAAGTGCTTGAAGCTGGATAAAAACATGACTAGCACTATATAAAGTCCAGTCTTTAAAAGTGTAGGTCATTTGAAAAGGTAGGAGGAGATGCTAAGAACTATGCGCTTTGAGAACCTCTGTTCGACCGTGCAGCTGAATGGATGGCAGGCTATGCTGGATGATAGCAGTGAGTCAGGACAGGATCACTGGGAAAGAGCTCATTTACGCTCCTTATGGCTCTATAGAGCCGTAGTGAAGGGAGACACAAGAGGGCTTCAAACCCTCCTGAAAAGGAATTATATTGATGTTGATGTGTTTTACAATGTGAGCCGAGAGGAACTCGAGTGGCAGACTCAATCAGAAACCACATTTGGACCCTCAGGTAAAAACAGTCATTTGAAGAAAATCTACACTTCATATAGGCATGTAGGTATGGCAAAATTAGTTGACTAGCTTTTGTATTATGCTGATGGATTAAACTAAATAATATTGTTTATTCTCTGATAACATATAGGGAGTATTGCACATTCTATCTCTGAAAGTAAGGACAAAGTTATTGATATCAAAATTCACAACACAGTTTTATATTGGTTGTTGTATCATGAAAACATTGGTTCAGCTAAACTACTAAAAGACATTTGATGTGTATTAAGGATGATGATAATAAACTGGTCAACCATTATAAGAATTTTGACTGATAATAATAATAAAAAAATACAATTTGTACTTATTTTAAACAATGCCTACTATGGCCAAATTCAATTCATATTTACAAATAAACACTTTAAGCACAGCAGGCTATTTTAATTTTCCTCACTTCGCAACAAAACAGCGGGATCCACTGATTTAAAAAGAACTAACATTGACAGACTGTACCTTCATTAACTAACATTAACAAAGATGAATAAATATATTAATAAATATACTGTTTTTGGTAGAAAGTATATTAGCACTAACTAATGGATATAAACAGTTACCCACTTTTTTGCATTTCACACACACAAATACACAAATGTGGTGTCCACAAAAACCTGATACTAACAATTAAGTGGTCAAAACTCTACTAAATTTAGAAGTTCATTCATTCATTTTCTTTTCGGCTTTGTCCCTTTATTGTCGCCACAGCGGAATGAACCGCCAACTTTTCCAGCACGAAAATGTAGAAGTTTCAAGTTATTATATAAATGTGTCAGTGTTAAAAGATATTGAGCCAAATGAAGATTTTCAGTGTAGTAAATGAGCAGAAAGTTTTAACCTTTAAAATTGAAAATAGTCCTGTTAGATGGTGACGAGCAAAGCCTGTTTGGTTTCTTCTTAATAGTCTAAAGAACATTTCCACTCTAAAGAACCTTCTGTGGATTTCCAATGTTCCATGGATGTTAAAGGTGCTTTGTGCTAATATAAAATGTTTATTTTAAGAGTGTATTATGAAAGAGCAGAACCATTACATGTTGAGTATGTAGCATCATTCATTTATTCACTCAGAAAAGCACACAACATGATTAAATATTTGTTTTGTCCTTGTTGTAACATTTGTCTTACCTTCTGTAAAAAAATGGCCTCACATCTCATATCTCCCATTTTAGGTCTTTGGTCTCTGGAGTATAAAAGAGAACTGACAAGCCCTCTGTGCATTGCTGCGGCACAAGGTTTCACTGAATGTCTGCAGTATTTACTGGAACACGGAGCGCATCCTAACCTTATTGCAGGAGGAAAAGCGGCACTTCACGAGGCCTGTGTAAACGCCAACACCGAATGTGTAGAGCTGCTGCTGGAACATGGAGCTAATCCTAACCAGATGACTGAAGAGGGACTGACTGCCTTACATCTCTGCAGAACACCACAATCAATACGGTATCTTTATATCAATATGATAAACACTAAGAGTGCATAATGTCTTATTCCATCCTCAATTTAACCATTTGAAGAGAAAAAAAGGAAAATCTAGACCAGTAATTTGCTCCTGGCATAATACATTTGCAGGCATTTTATTAATTCTACAACACAACAGCAATGGAGCCAAAACACCTCTACAATTTTATTGATAGAGTACAACTCTAAAACTACAAAAGTACATTTAAGCAGATTTTTTAGTCATTCATGTTGAAAATTTCACTTTTAATTCAGTGTGTAACTTCATGCAATTTTTATGAAATTTGCTACTGTATATTATAATTCAGTTTACAGTTTTTTACAGACGCTAGGACACATTTCTCAATACTTAGGTTTTTGCAAAACTCTTCACACAATTCTCCTAACTGACTTTCAGCTTGGCAAAGCAGTTCATTTCACATTCAAAATGCACTACAACTACCAAAACATTTTATTCAGGTCTCAAATAAACTCATTCTTCCAGAACACTAGCAAAGGTTGACAGCCGACAAACAAACTTTGTCACTCACAGAACAATGACGTAAAAAAACCCAACATGTAACATTACAGTGTTTTCTTGTGTAAAACAAGGACACATCTCTGTTTATAATTGCAATATATATTGTTTATAACTGCAATATATGTTACTGGAATGAATCAGACACGATAATGAATTCGTCAATATTTTATGTTGTCTTTCTATTTGAATTTTTTTACACTTTTTTACAATTTCAAAATACAAGAATTTGTATACCCACCATCCACTGATACAGATACAACATTTCTGTATCAGTGGATGGTGGGTATACAACTGCATTTTTAGATTTGAAATATGAGTGGATGGTGGGTATACAACTGCATTTTTAGATTTGAAATATGTTTCAATAAAATATTGGGTGACACCTTGGCGCAGTAGGTAGTGCTGTCGCCTCACAGCAAAAAGGTCGCTGGTTCGAGCCTCGGCTGGGTCAGTTGGCATTTCTGTGTGGAGTTTGCATGTTCTCCCTTTGTTCACGTGGGTTTCCTCTGGGTGCTCCGGTTTCCCCCAAAGTCCAAAGATGGACTGAATTGACAAGTGAATTGGGCAGGCTAAATTGTCCGTAGTGTATGTGTGTGAATAAGAATGTATGGATGTTACCCAGAGATGGGTTGCGGCTGGAAGGGCATCCGCTGCGTAAAACAAATGCTGGATAAGTTGGCGGTTCATTACACTGTGGCGACCCCGGATTATTGAAGGGACTAAGCCGAAGGAAAATGAATGAATGAATAAAATATTGCTGTTAAATTTTGCTGTCTTATTTAGTTTTGCATCATGTTATTGTTTTGAACAAGTTTAACAGTTTTGAAAACAGTATGTAAGCATGTGCAAAATGTCCTGTACGTACAAAGATTTTTGGCAGTTGTTGTGTCTGAGTGAGAAAAGAATTCATGAAATTTGAAAGATGGAGTCACTGAATGCATTTTGTGCCAAAACAATGATAAATGATTCTCAGTTTAGCCAACATTGTGCTCACTATGCAAAAGTGACCTAAGTATTGAGAAATGTGTCCTAGCGTTTGAAAAAAATATATAAACTGTAAGCAGCAGTGTTTGCATTCTCACGCCACGTATTTGTTGTACAATTTTTATTGTAGTTGTGCAAAAGCCTTGGTGAGATATGGCGCCAAGGTAAACATACCCAGTGAGGAAGAGGATGAAACACCACTGCACGTGGCAGCTAGACACGGTCTGCCCCACCATGCCCAGTTGTACCTACGATTTGGAGCCTGTGTGAACCATTGCAGCTCTTCAGGTGAAACGCCACTAGGGGTAGTTTGTGGAGTCACCCCAGAAAAGAAAGACAGCAGCCAAGACGAACGATACCTCGAGCTGTGTCGTCTCCTTCTGGCCTATGGAGCAAACATTAACCTGGCTGATAAAGAACACCGCAGTCCTCTACACAAGGCAACCCGCAGTGTTCAGCATAAGATGGTGGAGCTTCTGTTGGACCATGGGGCAGATATCAATGCCATTGACTATAATGGATGTTCACCACTGTCTAGCGTTCTGCAGAGCTCTGTGGTTCGGCAGGAGTGGCAACCACACACCCTCGTTCAAACCTTGTTAAATCGTGGCTCTATTAAAGTCTGGCCACAAGCCCTGCTGAAGGTAATCACTAACAATGTTGAGATTGCATTCAAACATAACATTGCATAAGCATTCAACAGAAAAAGAAAAACATTCAAAGAAGTCTAAAGAATTTAATTAGATCTGACCTTTTTTGGCAGCACTTGAGTAATTTTTCTATAAATTTTTCTGCAAAGGATCATTAAAAAGGTTTTTACTAAAGCTTTATACATCATGAACCAAGTCAGCTAGAAGAATAACAACAGTATGCATTTTGACATGATGTGATGAAAATCTAAGTTGAATGAAAATTGAACAAAAAGACACATAGTGTACAAGACCAAATATAGTTTTTTGCTAATGCCAAATCAAAAGCAACTATGCATTAAAGCTGTTGATTGTACTCATAGACACACTCATAGAAAGTGTAGTGACGCTAAATCAATTATGCCATTCAAAGCACTACAAAGAAAAGGTCTCCTTATTTGCTCCAACAGCCAAATGAATGCAAGGAGATTAAATAAGTTCAACAAAAGTAAACTTAATCCATTAACAACACTGGAGCTTACAATAAATCCTATCTTAAAGGTTTATCAATGACTGTTTAAAAAAACACCTGCAGAAAACATTAACAGAATTGTACTTCTGGGACCGAGATTCATTCTATTAATTTACTGAGGTCTCATCTTTCATTTTCTCTGATCTGAGCAGGTGACAAAAAGAATTAATTTAATGTTGTTGTTTTTTAAAGGTACTAACAGCCTGTGCTGAGGCACCTAAAACAGTGGAAATCCTGTTTAACTCATACACGCTTGTTCCTGTAACCTCAAGATGGGTTGAGGCCATACCTGAGGATACTTTCCATGTAAGTCTCCTAACATTTTACAATAATTTTTGCATTTTTCTCAAAATTTTTTTTTTATTAAATATATAAATAATTGTGTGGCAAAACAAAGCTAAGAGGCTTGAAAGTAATCAACTTTGAATCCAGTCAATGCATCCACTTTAACTTTAATATAACTTTTTAGCTTCACAGACCCTTTTATGAGTCACTTTTTGCACTGGAATATAAACCACGTAGTTTACGGCATCTGTGTCGGTCTGCTCTGAGAAAACACTTTGAGAAGAACTGCTGGTCAATCATTCCCAACCTCCCTGTGCCAAAGTCACTACAGCGGTATCTTCTTCTGGAACCGGAAGGATACATTGACTAGAATCAGACCCAGAGAGAAACCTTCTGAGAAACTTATAAGACTTTTGTTTAGTATTATGAATGAAATAGTGTGACAAAGCTGAATCCTATTTCACTTCCAAAACCTTCATGCTCTAAAATTTCAGTTTTAGTGAGGGTGTTTTTTTCCACCTGTTTTCATAAACTGATGCATTAGTGTTAATAGGTTTAAAATATTTTTTTGTTGATTGAATGACAGTGTGTTGCATATGTTATAAATCTTTCATTAATGTCTGTTATTGTGCAGTTGCCCCTTATTAATGTTTATTAAGTTTTTTTGCCTTCCAGTAAAATAAAATCTTTTGTCAAGTCTAACTCTACTTCATTTATTTAAGCAAAGCAACTGCATGACATACACAATACACTGGAAAAACACTTATGCTGACATCAATTAGCCTGTGTGCTTAAAACTGTGGGCCCTACACTGTAGGGTATTAATTAGAAAACGCATTCACCAACAAATTTATCAAATACGCCTTTTCAAAAACAAATATCTATTCAGTCAGCCACATGGCAGTAACTTAATATATTTAGGCATGTAAACATGAAATAGATGATTCCCTGATGTTCAGTCTGTGCATGCAAACAGCACAGCATACAAATTAGTCTGGCATATGTTCTCTCGATGAATTTGGTCAGATGATGTCATAATGGCCATGAGGGGGCGACCTGCTCCACGTGAAATCTTTTAAAATTTACATCCCATATGAGTAGGCTAATATGGTACTTTGCTCATATTAGTGTGTAAAAAGTTTTTGCTAAATAAAAATTGGTATATATATATATATTTACCACTTTTTCTTTTGCAAAAACTTTTTACACA
>CAIGQQ010032765.1:9911322-9931604 GCA_903798035.1 Danio albolineatus
AATGTTCATTAGAATTGTAAGTAAAGATTCTATTAAGAAATTCAAATTCAAATTTCCCTCTTATAGAATATACAAAAACTCTTTATCTTTGTTCTTTAACTTTAAATATTCAAAATCTTTCATTTTGATTTGTAATTTGCATTGCAAGCACTTCGTGTTAAACTTTAAAGGAGGCTTTTTCAGTAAATATTTTAACCATCAGATTCCAGATTTTCAAAGACTTTGATCAAATATTGTCCCATCTCAACAAACCATCAATGGAAAGATATTCGGCTTTCAACTGATGTAAAAAATATCAAATAAATAAAAAAGACTTACGACACATTTTGTTAGCCAGTTAGCCCGTCTTTTGTCGTCTATCTTTACTTTAAGAAAAAAAAAACATTTCCCCTTTTCTACTCATCTTAAAAGTCCGCGTTCCACAGGCTGAGTGCGCATACCGCTGGCCTCATGATGTAACACTGCGTGAATACTCGCTTTAACATCGTTGTGCCACCTGGGAGCGGTAAACGCACCGCTATTCAACACAAAGAACGGCGGTGACGCACAAGCTTCACGACCTGAACCGGATCAGACTCTGGCGTGTCTACTTGTCACTTTTAGGTGTTCCCTCACCGGACTCGGTCGTCCATCTCAGCTTTATAAAGTTTACTCGGTTTTGTTTAGTACCCTACAGCGAACGTGTTCGTGCGAGCGCTGAGTGAAAAGGAGAGGCATGTGAAGTTTCTGTCACTGTCAGCACAGATGGAGAACTCAGTGGAAGATGAGTGCGCTGATTCGGGAGCGGAGACCGGAGGGTAAGCGATAAAGATGTTTTATTTGTAATAAGATGAAATTAATGAGTAGTGCAACGAATATGGATAATAATCAGATTTATGTGCTATATACATAAACGTGCTGGAGAATCTGACTCCTTTAAAGCAAGTATTTTGTTGAGAATTCATGAATAAAAACATTGCACACTGCGCTTGTTTGAAGTTTTCGTACGTTTGCTTTCTACCTGATATGGCTCATTTCTTATTTAGCCATCTGTTGCCTGCCATTAACACCCAAGACATCTGGCGCAGGGATTTAATACTGAAAAGTAGCTGGAAAGCCAATGAGTTGAGATGTTAGTGCATGCTACTTAGGCTTCTTAGCACAAGAGAGTGAGTGAGTGAAGTAGCCAATATACTAATCGCATGGATCTGACATCAGTTCTCTGTCTACTCTCTGTTATTTCAAAGATCTGTGCTATCATTCTGTGCTTTCAGCTTTGAACCATGAAAAGATGCATCCTGGTTTGTTTATAGGTATGTCACATCATAATAGCTGCCCTGTCCCTATAGCTATAGATATGCTGATTTATTATTAGACAAAATTGGCACTGCTTGTATCCATTCTTCTTCACCATAATATGTGATTTGTGATTGTTTATAACCTTTATAGGCATGCTTTAGAGAAGATAGTACTTTACTAATGACTAATGCTTCAATTAGCTGATGCATTTGTCCAAAGCCACTTATAAAAGCATCCTGGGGTTTAAGCTCAGATGCTGACATCTCATCCTGCGAGTTTAACCAAATTTGTTATCTTAGCCACTGAAATAAACATATCCTCACATGGTCTTTTTGCGTTTAATAGTTAGTTATTGTCATTCTGAACACAGCTTTTAATGCTAGGAACGTAGGATTGAGAAGCTGGGTTAACATACTTTTAACCCATGGATCTGATCTGTACACTGTAGTTTTACTCATTTACCTCTTTTACAATTATTGTCCAAAAAGGCCATCTATGGGGAAAAAAACTTTGCCAGCAGTGGTTAATGGTTAATATTGCTTAGTCTTTATGCAAATCGCATGCTATTTTCTTCCATTTAATGATAAGACACTACAAATATTAAAATATGAATGCTAACGTAGGGTTTGGAATTATAAAGTGTGAAACCTCAACATACTCATCCTCAGGTAAATTACTTGAAGTTTTATATGTAGAGCAAGAGAACACGTTGGCAAAGAGAACATTCCTACGGAAGAGGATATTCAAACTTACCTCTTTAAGATAAGGCCAGTGCCAAATATCCTCTTTAGTAGGAATGTTTTCTTTGCCCACTGTTATACGAGCTTGAGTGAAAACCTCCAGGAGGGCCAATGAGTTATTGCTATGATGGTTGCTCATTTCTAACCTGTCTAATTTATATGTACATATAGGCCTGTCTTGTCCCAAAGTCCTGAGTAGAACTTCCATTCTCCTTCCACTCATATTTAGCCTTTACATTAGGTTTTCTGTACAGAATGCTAGAACTGCCCATTTTCTTTGCTTTTCTAATGATCTATGGTTAACTATTGTGAAAAGCCCCAAGATGCTCAAAAGTTTGTTTGGTCCTATAATTAAAAATTGAAGGACTCATTATTACTGTATGTTATTACATTGACGTCTTGCACTCAGAAAGCATAGGATTGATGGTTCCAAAAAGCTAATAAAATATTTTGTTTATTTGACTGATTGCTAAGTGACAGCGTACATGATTATGTGCATTATGTTCTCCATCAGTTCATTTAACATTAGTGACTATAAACTGCATGGATGGCAGTAAATAATGTAATAAGCAGTAGACAGTACAATTCTTTCATTTATGGATGTATTTATTTCATCAATACAGTAAAAGTGTGATGTGTTTTTATGAAATAAAATACATTTTTAAAAAAATCTATTTTAATATATTTTAAAATTAATTTTGTCCTGTAATGGCAAAGCCACTCCAGCCTTCTGTTTGACATGATGCTTTCAAAAATAGTTTCACAAAAATATATTATTATTATTATTATTATTATTATTATTATTAGCGTTTAATTCTTATGTGAATTTCATTATAAATGTCTAGCTAGTATAGTATAGTATAGTATAGTATAGTATAGTATAGTATAGTATAGTATAGTATAGCTATTGATCAATTAAATGTGTATGCTTGATAAAAAAATATTAATTTCTTTTTTTTAAATTACTGTAGAGATTTGCTCGGTATTATTTATTGCTGACTGTTATCAGTGAAGACAGTATCTTTAGACTGTTAAATTTGCAACTTTCAAAAAACAATTTGCAATTTAATTGTACTTAAAAAGTAACTTTATATATTGCATTGTTCTCGTTGCTAAAGAAACAGGAAAGAGAGAGAGAGGAAAGGAAAAAAATGACCAGAGAGCGATAAAAGGGGGGAAAGCATGTTTAGTGGAAAAACGTGACTAGGTCATTATGTAGATGTACATAAACGACATATTTCAAAGAAATCTTTAGTCTTTATTTTTGTGCCTTCCTCAGCTACCACTGAGCTAAGAGAATACAAGCTTTCCACGATAAAGTCACTAAAGACACAATCTTTGATCATAAACTCTACATATGCGTTTATACACTAGAGACATGCTACACACACTTTATATACCATGACACCCAGAATTGTTTATCCAGATGTAGGACCTTCCTTTGAAACCTTGGGATCCTAAATCACTCCAACAGTCTCTAACAAAAGCCTCTCTCTGTTTCTCTTTCTCTCCGTTCTGTCATTCACTCTCTCCTCAGGTCTGACTACAGTCTTATGTCGTCAGCAAGCAGTGAGTACATGCCATTTGTTTGCACCTTCCCTTTTATTAAACACAGACTGTTTTACTAATGAAATATGTCTTAGACAAACACATCTGAACTCTGAGCAAGCAAATGCATTTCATTTGTTCTTCTTTACCCTTGTGGCCTTGTGCTCAATGTGGTTTGTCTTTTTTCTTTTCTTTGTATTTCAAAAAAGCATGCTAGAAATTACAAGAGGAAGATTTCTGTCAGGTGAAACTCTTGACGGTCGTTGCCATGACAGTGAGATTAGTTTGTTCTGGAAATCACTGCTTGAAGTGCTATGAGAGCTTTAACACCTCCGCTTGTTTGTGTGCGAGTGCCTGCTTGAGTGTGAGTGTTAGTGTGTATGTGTGTAGCTGACCTTTCCCTGTGGCTGTGTCGGGCCCAGTCTGTTTCCCTACGGAGGGATTAATGTCCAATATTAGCCCATTAATCTGGGCAGCAGGAAACACTCCTCCCAGTGACAGCGCAGGAAGCTCTCTTTCACTAACACACTCGCATTCAGACGCAGTCACCTACCCACACACACTAAAACTTAGAGCACATCAAGGACACCACATAATAGACTGTGCAGAATATACTGAAGGATCAAGAAAAGTGGTTCAATGTGGACTAGGGGACAGAAAATGAAGAAAACAGAAGGAGACGTTTGAGAAATAAAAAGACAAGGAGGAATTCAATGATCAACTTAGCATGTTTTATGTTCATTCATTCATTTTCTTTTCAGATTAGTCCCTTTATTAATCTGGGGTTACCACAGCGCAATGAACCGCCAACTTATCAAGCATATGTTTTACGCAGTGGATGCCTTTCCAGCTGCAACCCATCACTGGGAAACATCCACACACACACTCATACACTACAGACAGTTTTAGTTTACCCAATTCACCTATACCACATGTCTTTGGACTGAACGGAAGCACCTCGAGGAAACCCACGTGAACACAGGGAGAACATGCAAGCTACACACAGAAAGGCCAACTGACCCAGTCGAGGCTTGAACCAGCAACCTTCTTGCCATGAGGCGGTCGTGCTACCCACTGCACCACCGTGACACCCCTATGTTTTGTTTTCACATATAAAATCTTTATCACAATGCTATAAAAGTGCAAATGAGATTGTAAAATTTTGCAAATTGAAGAACACAGATGCTGCTGCTTATTTTCATGACCAACATCGTCTAATGAACCTCACAAATTAAAACGAATGTGCCTTTGTTGTCTATATGTTCAGATAAAGTCTTTTAATTAAAAAAATCTCTACTCTCTACCATCCACTGTTTTCTACAATCCTCTGTTTACAGCAACTATCCCAGCTCTTCAGGTGGAAAATAGGAAAGAATAAGAAATACATTTACAATCACTAAATAATGACACACACACAAAACAAAACAGTTCAAGAGTTCACACTTAGCTGATGATTATAGAGCATGTTTGGCATGCTGTCCTGGCAGAAAGCCCTGAGCTCATGAGATCCTCGAGCCCAGGGCTCCCGCCCATTTGCTGGGCAAGAGGGGAGTTTGAGCTCAGGTTGACAGGTCAACTACTCCCCTGCTTGTTATGGCGAATAGGAATTAGGAATTACTGTAGACAGATATACTGCTGATTAAGTACTCTTCTATGGTATCAATTTGGTTTGGTCAATTTACTTATGACACGTCTTGCCTGAGGGAGGAAACCGGAGAGCCCGGGGGAAACCCACGCAAGCACGGGGAGACCATGTAAACTTGAGCAACATGAGCAACAGATAAAGACTTGAACCAGTGACATTCTTGCTGTGAGGCAACAGTGCTAATCACTGGGCCACCGTGCCGCCCTGTCAAGGAAAAAGGGAAGAGAAGGGGTGGAAGGGGGGATTCTTCAACATGAAGATGGCTAAGGTAATACGCTCTGGTTATTTATAGTGAGTTAGGATCTGATTGGTGGATCATGCATTAGCTAATGCGGGACTGGCTGCCGTCGATCAATCAAGCTCCTACTCCTCTCGAAATTAGTTTATAAATAAACATCACTTAATTGGCCACAAAAATGATAAATTATAAATTGTAAATTATGATGCATTATTAATTTACTCTCATTTAGAATCTGAAACATATACGTTGCATATCTAATAATGTCACCCACATGAATAGCTATATATATATAGGTCTTACAATAAATAATGACAGCAGTGTTTTTATAAACATCAAAAAAGAGTTTATGCTGGCAATCTGCTGTAAATCTGGACCAACATATCTTTCATTTGATCATTATGTGCAATCCACAACAATTTCAAGCAGAATAAACATATTGGATATTAACAAAACTATTTTTGTTAGCATGGCAGAGTGAGTATAGGCAATATTGTAGTTAACAAAGAATGCTGTATATTAAATATTACTGCCTATTGTAATTTTTGTACCATTGTCGTGTCCATGGTAATTGCAAAAATGCTAATTTGTGATATACATGCCTATCACACGTTTAGTCTAAAGGTATGCTTGAGAACTGGATAACCAAAAACAATTTGACAATTTTTGCACAAGTGCATAGCCTTTACAAAGTGCCTTTGCCAATTACTGGACTTTTTAGTATATTGCTGTATGCGTTTTCTTTATCAAAACATCTCTGCATGGAAAATAGATCTGTTTTTTAGATCCACTACATTTCCTCTTATTGTTCCTGCATTCTATCTCTTTTTCAACAGTATGACAGTATGCTTTCTTGAAATGCTGCCATGAATAACTGCCTTTCTGCTGCATCATCAGTCATGTCAGCATGTGGCCTCTTCTGCAGCTCATCAGATTTTCTCAGTATCCATGTGCACAACACTTTTATCTCTATATCTTTGTTTTGTCACATCACTAACAACTTTAGTGTTCTGTATAAACAGATTCCAGAGTTGAGAGTTCATTCTTAGAAATATCAGTGCTGCCTTGAGGCACTTTTCTGTTGAATAATGTGCTTAATTAAACTATTTTAATAGAACTGAAAAATATCATTTAGCATCCCCAAATCAGCCTAAATGCTTCGTTTCACACACAAAACTACATGGAAGTTTAGATCAGAGGGAAATAAACACTTAAAGAGTAATTACTTTTCACAGTGTAAGAACGATACCAGATTGAGGAGTATATTAAGGATGGTTAAGCTGGAGCTAAACATGGTGTCTTATTTAATGGTGTTGCTTAAGTCTCACACAACCAAACAGATTACATTCCATTACAGTCTCAACTAAGATTACAGATGGTTTAAAGTGATCAAGGTTTTGTGAGAGCTGTGTACAGAAACATACACAGAAACCTCCTATTTCCTATTTCAAATGTACACAACAATATAATGCTGTGCTAGCTGTATTTTTAAAATTTGTTTGTGAAAATCTTTGTGATGATTTTTGACTCGGGGTGGCACAGACTGCACTACGCTACAAATTTCACAGTCAGTTTTTGGGCAACAAATGTTTAACCATTCAAAATGGCTCTTAATACATTTGTTTAAAAGTCACTCTTACAAATATGAAAAACTATTAGAAATCAATTCAAATATTGGTGGTTCATTCCACTGTGGTGACCCCTGATTAATAAAGGATCTATGCTGAAAAGAAAATGAATGAATGAATGAATTCAAATATTTGAAATTTTGAGAATCACTTTAATGGCCTGTTTTGTGGTTTAATTTTTTAACATGTAAGCTAGCTGTCTTTGGAGTATTTGTTGACTGTCAGGTTGGAGTGCAATGTAAGTGCAAAGTTACCTAAAATGCATCTGTGCAGATATATAACGTGTGACCAGTTTGTTGAGTGAGCAGATACACATTTTGTTTGTGCATCAATATAACAGACTCTGTAAAATCATCCTAACCTTGATAACAACCTTTAACCTTCAAAACTTTACTAGCAAGATGCTGGTTTGCTTCATTCATCCAAGAAAGATAGCTTGCATATCTTCTGGCCATAACAAGAAAAAATTGTTTGGTAGTCTCAGAAAGTTTGATTTACTGTTTATTTTTTTAAATTGGATAATCAGTGTGTGATTCAGTTCATACTAAAGTTTCCTTACTAAAGTTTAAACTTGTTAATGATTTCATAACCTGGTACTGTAATAGTTTAGGCTTCTAAAACTGCAGAATGTCCTTAGCAAGAAAATAATTCCCTGTCTAGTCATACCTTCTTTTACCACCACTGCAACGTGAAGGTGATGCCATGCTGTGTTGAGACTTTGCTTTCTGCAAAGTTTAAGGTTTGAAACATGTTGGCATTCATGTTAGCTGAATTATCATAGTCACATCATCGCTCAGGGAGAAGACTGGACAGATCTGTTAAATATTTTACTGATTAAACTCACTGCACATCATTTTTAAATAATCACATTGCAGAGTGTTTTTGAAAGTTTATTTCATTTAAAGAGCACCTTACCCCTTTTCAAGTCTTTTGTGTCTGTAAAGTTTCGGCTCACAATACCCATCAGTTTATTTAATTCAATTCAATTCAATTTATGTTTATTTCTATAGCTTTTTTTCAATGTAGATTGTGTCAAACATGGACATTTTAGTACATTGAAACCGTGTCAGTCCAGCATTCAGAGTTTAAGTTCAGTTTTAGTTCAGTTCAGGGTGGTTTAAATTTCACTGCTGAAAGTCCAACACTGAAGAGCAAATCCATCAATGCGCTGCTCCAAAAGTCCCAACTAAGCAAGCCAGTGGTATAATTATTTTTTTTTTTTTGTACATTGAGCATTTGAGCTGTTAGGACATTGTAGCTGTTTTTGTTGCTTGTGCCTTAATACAAATGTGCTGGTTCTTCCCACCCACCATTCCCACGTGCGTGCCAGAGCCATAAAGATAAAGAAGCTCACTATTGCTCTGATGGATGTAGCCTTCTCCTGCTGCTTTTTACGCACAGTAACTGACAAGAACGAAGCAGATCTCTCTTACTACTGTAAGAACTTTCCCAGCGGTTATTTGCTATATTTGTTCTGGAATTAATTCAAGCTTTTCTGCAACAATGAGTCACAAACAATGTCGCTATAAAGTTTGTGCACATACATGCTCTCGCGCACACATACACACACGTTGAGCTTTGTACTGTTTTTGCATGGCAGATGTGACAGGTACAGGTTAATATCCACATCCGTTATGTTAATGTACATAATAAACCTGATTTTACGTCCACAAACTGGGATTGAATTGTCTTCTTTTATAATTGTACTGTCACTTTGTGGCTGCAGTGATATATTACATAGTGGTTTTACTGATTTATTACAAAAATATTACAAAATAAAATGTTTTAAAAACATTTTACACTTGTAAAACTCATTCTTGAGGAGCTGAAGATCAGAGAGAGCTGGTATCTTTTAATCCCAGTTGCTTTGCGCATGTCCTGTTTTGTGGATATGATTATGTGCATTACTATGGCGACATGTTAATACGCGGCTGACAATCAATTCGGTGGGCGGGGACAACGCACTCCTATGTCACGTTGCGGTCGGCCTCAAAATGGAAGAGATTTGGATCCTATTTTAATGTCAGTAAATGACATTAAAATGTAATGTCACTTATTGTGTTTTTATCACTCCAGTATGACTGTGGACACACTATACAAACAGACAGTTCTGTCCAAACAGAGTACAAAAGTTGATTTTCATCATAGGTGCCCTTTAAAGTATAAATCTCCCAGTTTGTTTTTACTTTTCACAAGCTTAGTAATTTAATTTTTCAGCTGATTATGTTAAACATGATACCATCACAGTGAGGCTAAAAAACTTTTTTTAACATTTGATATAAATATTTAACATGATAAAAATAATACTAAAATGAACTCTTATTATAATTTAGCAATTCTGCCAGTCTATAAAAATCACATTTCTGTGATTTTTGCTCTTTATAGCATCAGCAAGTCAAATTATATGGTTTCCTGAGAATAAACCATGTGTCTGCCAGGCAAAGAGCCATAACAATCACACTTAATTTCTTCCATCTGAACGCTTCAGGTAATTGACAGATTCATAACTGGATCGCATTAGGTCTGTCTGCGTGTGTGTATTCCACGTAGAGGTCATACAATAGAGAATATTTTGTATGTTTTGAACCCTAAAGCGGGACCTTAGTCTAGTGCTGCTTTGTTTTTCTGCATTGATCGATTGAAAGGATCCTTCATTAAAGTCAGATGTTTGTCAGTTATACCTGCAAAAGTGCTGTGCAACTAGAGAAGTGTGTTTACTTGCGTGAGTGTGTTTTTGTGTGTAAGTGTGTAAGAGCATAGCGTTCCCTCGGCCTCTGGTGCCCTCAACCTTAAACAACAAACAAAGTGGGACGAGTCCCATGAGTCAGGAGTGTTTGGGGGTGGGGGGAGAGTAGAGGAGAAGAAAGAGGCAGCTGTCCATGTCCTACTACTTTCTTGCAATTCAGAGATTATTTTGGGGGGATTCTGAGTGACTGCACAATAATTGTGCTCTCATAGTAACAACACAAAGATGTCTGCTGTGTTTAATGACCAGGCAGACAAGTGTATACCTAAGAGGGGTTGAAGAGCTTGTTATGCATGAGTTGAGGTATTCTTTTTTCATGTTATATATAATCATTTCTGTAATTTTTCTAGGAGCCTTTCTTTAATCCTTGCTCATTGGCATTGAGGTTGGATCCCATTCTGAAATTACAAAACGTCTTATGTCTTTATCACTTCAGTAATGGGGTCTTTCTTTTGTGCTCTGTTTGTGTGTGTGTTTGTGTGTGTGCACTCGAGTCTCAATCTGGTCAAAGGTTCAGTGGAAGGGCAAACCTTATTCAGAAGTCCTACAGGGAGCCAAAGCATTTCTCCTGGGTTACTAACCATCCACTAATGCAACTAATGAGGCTGTGCTGTTCTCTATACAGCCTGATAACAGAAAAGGAGCACATGGATGAAAAGATTTCATTTTGTCTTGAAATCCCATCCTTTTTTTTATTTTGTTCTTTCCTCTATAAAAGTCAAAGGTAAATTAGGTTTATATTGACTTCTGAAGACAGCTACTGTAATAAATAAGGTCAAGAACTAAGTGTGTCTACATTATCTTCAATACTTTAATAGACTTAAACATATTTAGGGGAGGTTCAATTATTGTTACTTTTCATACTAGAATTAACAGTATTTAGAACCTTAAATAAGGTCAATTTTTCTTTACCTAATAATATTTATTTGAAATGTCATATTCCAGAGGGGCACGTAGTGAGTAGCACGTTCACCTCACAGCAAGAAGGTCGCTGGTTCGAGCCTCGGCTGGGTCAGTTGGCATTTCTGTGTGGAGTTTGCATGTTCTACCTGTGGTCGTGTGGGTTTCCTCCGGGTGCTCCGGTTTCCCCCACAAGTCCAAAGACATGTGGTATAGGTGAATTGGGTAAGGCTAAATTGTTCGTAGTGTATCAGTGTGTATGGATGTTTCCCAGAGATGGGTTGCAGCTTGAAGGGCATCCGCTGCGTAAAACAAATGCTGGATAAGTTGGCGGTTTATTCCGCTGTGGCGACCCCAGATTAATAAAAGGACTAACCCGAAAAGAAATTGAACGAATGAATATTCCAGAGAAAAACACATTTCTCTGTTGACGTATGCTGAGATTTCTTTCTTTTTTTTGTCTAGTTCAACCCTAGGCCTTTCTTAACCTTTTCTTCTGTCTATCTTTTAGGTGATTTGTCCATGGGGGACCAGCAAGACCCTTTTCTAGTTTCTATCCACATCATCACTGACCCAGGTCAGGCCAAAACACTCCAGCAGGCTGCGGATCAGGTTCTGTCCTGGCTTCACCCTGACCTCACCCTCTTCAGGGTATCGGAGCGGGCAGGAGGTTTCTCTCGAAAGCACAAAATCCGCCTACAGCATGTCAATGAGCTGCCATCACTTCAGCCAGCATTGGCCATCATCCTGTTTCTACAAGATGAATATGGAGGTGAAGAAAGTCTAGAGCGTCTCCACTGTCAGCTAAGATGCCCGCCATGGAGATACCACCACACAGAGCGGGTGAATGGCCGAGGGCTTTTACCCCTTTCAGCTGCCAGTCAGGACTTTGTCACACTGGCACCAGGCACGCCGCTATGGGCACTTCGCCAGGTGCATTACGGCAAAGAAATTGCACGTTTTACGGTCTACTGCCACTATGAGACCTACACTGAGCAGGTGCGTCTCTACAGGCTGCTGCTACGGCGAAAGCTGGCCCAGAAGAAGGAGGATTTCTGCTTCTGCGTGGTTTACTCTAACCCTGAGACAGAAATCCAGCTGTCATTCAAGCGGATGCCCCGAGGCCAGAGTCCAGCTCCAACTGAAAATGCTGTGATGGAGATTCGAGTGAGAGACGTGGGTGAACTTGTGCCGCTGCTACCAAGGCCCTGCACACCCATCAGTGACGTCCGCTGGCAAACCAGTGATTATGACGGGAATAAATTATTGCTACAGGTAAGAAAAAGAATGCATTCATTGTTTTCTGTGTTGTTTCAATATGTTTTGGGTGTTTTCATGACAAAAGTTTCATGACATGCTACACTCCATACATTTTACATAACACTTTAGGAACTCTTGCTAATTAAAAAACGATGGATTTTTTATTTTATTTTTTTAAATACTTTTACCTCACCAAAGACAGGAAAGTAGACATATCACATGGAAACTGGGGTAGAGAGAGGGGAGTAAGATCGGCAAAGAACATTTAGGCAGTAATTGAATTTGTCTATGTGAGGAGTTGCACTACATGTCTGTTCATTTAACCCCAAGACTAAATGCACTGACATATTACTCTGTATATTAAGTATTGGATTTATTTGGGGAATATATGAGCAAATAAAACCCTCATGGATATTTTTTTTTAATAAACTAAGCCATATACTGTATATGCATTGTTAAAAATGCTGGGTTTCACACAATTTCTTCATGTTGTCCCAACGCAAATGAATTAAGTCAACTTATTAATTAAACAAATTATAACTAATATAACAAATTAAATATGTTAAACATTTTTACAGATTTAAGTGGATTGATCATAAACTAATTAAGTTAAAATTAACAACTCATTTTAAATAAGTCTTTTCTTTAACTATGTAGATATCAGAGAACATTTACAGTACTGAATCAATGCAACAAATGGCACATTTAACAACATATTTTTACTCCAAACTCTCTTCATAACTTAAGTTTAAAATCAAAATCCATTTAATCTGATGATAATGACATTGAGCAAATAACCACATTTTGAATCAGTGATTATACCTTCAGTGGGCTGTTCACATACACTACTTTGCATCTTTTTCGGTGGCATTTATTTGTTAGAAACTAAAGATGGTGTTTCTTTTGCCACTTTTTTCCCTAGTTACCTAGTGTTGTTTCCTAGTTACTGTAGTAAACACCTGCTGCTAGCTAGTAGCTATAAAACTGATGAAGACATAACTTTACCACAATAGCTTGGATATTGAACTCAGGTTCAGAAGAAGTGATCAAACTGGGCATTAGTGTTTGAATATGTATAAAATCTAATAAAAATATGAGAAGAATTTAGCATTCAAATGCTCAAACAAACCTAAAGCCAGGCAACTGAACTAACACACAGGCACATACAGTACAGGTCAATTCTTCCTGACCTGGATTAGCTACGATCAAAGCAGGTTTGGCACTCTGTCACAACTACAGCCTCATTACTAATCAACCCCTGCTGCTGCCAAATGGCACAGGGAGGATTTCACACATAATGCACATTATCTTTCAAACGAAAAGCTCAAGTTGAAGAGTTTACACTGATCTAAAGATAAACTCTCCCAGTTCACTGAAGTCTCATCAGAACTTCATGTACATCAAATAAAAACCTTATCAAGCATTAAAAAGAATTTAATGACATATTAAAACTCTATATTTAAGTATCTCAGTGAAGCACCTAAATGCTAAATAACATTCAGATTAAATATAGACTTAAATATTTATACTATTATTCAGACATCAAGGTTTTATTCAATTTTGTTTTTATCTATTTTTAATAAGTACAGGTCAGAATAAGGGTTTTTTCATTATTACATAAAAATATGTTCTGAATTCAACATCCTTTTAACCATGTTTGACCCTTTTATTTTTTATAAAATATATTTGAAAATGATGTAGACATCATACTTCAAATTGTCACGCTCTCTATGTATATAAAATCACAGTTGTAAATTTAATTTGATGGGGACAACAACATCTCTTTGAGCCAGAACTTGAAGTATTTATAGAACACATAAATGAAAGGGTATATTCAAATATATATTTAAATAGAATGTTTAAATAAAAGTTTTAAATTATATTAATATAAAATGGTTTGCTTTCTAATAAATTATATTTTATTAAAAACGTAAAACAGTATTGTAAATATACAGTTGAAGAATTATTAGCCCTCCTGTGAAATTTTTATTTCTTTTAAATATTGTACAAGTGATGCTTGACAGACAAAGCACATTTTCACAGTAGTTTCTATACATATATTCCTCCTGGGAAAATGTAACGATTTATTTTAGTTTGAATGGAATAAAGGCAGTTTTTATAAAAAATAAATAAATAAATAAATAAATAAATAAACAATTTTAAGGACAATATTTATTGTTTATATTTTAAGTTTCTACAGAACAAACCACGGTTAGTCAGTATAACTTGCCTAATTAACCTAATTTGCCTATAGCTAACATAATCTAGTCATGTCTTTAAATTGCACTTTAAACTGAATACTATTATCTTTCAAAATAACAAGTAAAGTATCATATATTGTCAGCATGGCAGAGACAAATAAATTAGCAACTATTATGTTTAAAAATGTGTTGAAAAGATCCCTCCATTAAGTAAAACTTGGGAAATAATTTTAAAATAATTAATTTCACAGGAGGGCAATAATAATAAATATTTTTTTATTATTATTTCAACTGTACAACCCCAAATCAGATAATAATTGGGACAGTATGGAAAACACAAATAATAATAATAAAAAGTAGTAATTCCTAAATTAACTTTGACTTGTATTTCATTGCAGACCAAATATTTATGTTTTTTTCTGGTCAACTTCATTTCATTTGTAAATAAACATCCTTTCCTGTCATTCAGACCTGCAACACATTCCAAAAAAGCATGGGACAAGAGCAATTTAGGGCTTGTAATCAAGTAAATTGATTAAATTACAGCTGTTTCTCAATTCCAAGAACGCAGAGAACGGACTCATGTTCTCGTGGAGACTGGTCTTGCCAGGTCACCTCGGAAGAACGAACTCTGGAGACTGCAAGAACACAGAACCCATCCTCTGAGGAACAAAACGCTGTGTTCTTCCTGATGGTCACATGGCCCTAACGCATCTTTAACCGAAAATTATTTAAACATTACATCATTCATACAATGATTTATTGTTTTTCCCCTTTTCACAATATATTCTCTGCATAAAGACTTTACAAATATACGCTGCACAACACAAATAAAACAGATTTCAATATGAATTTCAGCAACCTTAAACACCCTGTGTTTATGCCTTTATTAAGATTTTCATGGTAATGTTTACTTTCACCGTCTCATTTAGAGAAACTCCTGAGGTAAATAAGTGTTATCTCTGAACTTTAATAAAAAATCAACATAAAATGCTGCACTTCTCGCCTCCAGTCGCAATGAATTCTGGGACCTCCAGAGCGAGTTCGGTGTTCAAGTCTGCATCGGTGCGTCCTCGATACCAAGAACACATCTGGGAACTTTCACGCGTCCTTCATTCTTGCTGTCTTGAGTATTGGAACTGAACTTCAGGGCTTCAAGAATGCTGAAGAACTCATATTGAGAAACAGCCCATATGATTTGAAACGGGCGATGTCAACAGGTGATTGTTATTATGATTAGGTACAAAAGCAGCATCCAAGAAAGGTCTAGTCCTTTAGGAGCAAAGATGGGCAGAGGATCACCAGTTTGCCTACAAATATTTGAGAAAATAATTGAAATGTTAAAAAATAATGTACGTCAGTGAAAGATGGGAAGACATTTGTACATTTCACGTTCAACAGTGCGTAACATAAATAAAAGATTCAAGCAATCAGGAGGAATTTCAGTGCATAAAGGAATAGGGTTCAAGCCTAAGCTGAACAACCGTGATGTCCAATCACTGCATCAAGCATCGTCATACATCTATTAGCGATATTACCACATGGGCTCAGGACTAATTTGGCAAACCTTTGTCAAGTACCACAATATGTTACATCCACAAATGCCAGTAAAAACTGTACAGTGTCGAAAGGAAACCCTGGGCTAACAGTGTCCAGAAGTGCTGTTGATTTCTCTGGGCTCGGAGGCATCTGGGACTGACCATCATACAGTGGAAATGTTTACTGTGGTCAGATGAATCAGTATTTCAGGTATTTTTTGAGAGAAGAAAGGGATAATCCATATTGTTATCATCAACAAGTACAAAAGCCAGGATCTGTCATGGTATGGGTTGTGTCGGTGCCCTTGGCAAAGGTAACTTGGTAACATATTTTCCAGGGATGCCCATGCATGTTTCTACAAGACAATACCACATTCTGCACACATTACAAAGTCCTGGCTGCGGTGGAAGAGGATACAGGTACATGACTGTCCTGTCTTCAGTTACGACCTGTCTCGAACAGAAAATGTGTGGCGTATTTTCAAGACCCCATACTGCTTGAATGAAGAATGGGACAAAATTACACCTGAAACACTTCATCACTTGGTGTCTTTAGTCCCTAAATCTCTTTTTAAGTATTGTTAAAAGGAATGGCAATATTACTGTTTCTTCACTGTTCCAACTTTTTTTGAAATGTGTTGCAAGAACCAAAATTGGAATATGTGTTTATTTAACTTTTGAACAATAAAAATAATGAGGAACACATTAAATAATGTCTGTTGTATTGTCTGCAATGAAATACAAGTCAAAGTAAACTTAGAAATCACTACATTCTTTTTTTTAATGCTTTTTTTATACTGTCCCAACTTTTTCTGATTTGGGGTTGTATAAAAAATGCTGTCATGTTAAACTTTCACTTTTACATAATGCATTTTGTTGCATTTCCATGTTTAAATTTCTGCAACATGGTTTTTACTCACATTTGGTGCTTAACTAGGGTTTATTTTGAACCCATGCAGTGGCCAAAAGAGGAACCATAAGCTGAAAATGAAAATATATACTATACACTGAGGAAGATATAGTACATGCAGAAACAACAGAACGGCAAGCAAAACGAGATCAACATATGAATGTGGAAAATGTATGAGTGAAACAGGAAAAAAGAAGAACAGTAAGGTTAAAAAATGGATGGAAAACTAAAAAAGGGGGGAAATGTGGGGAGAGGTAGAGTGATGGAGGAAATGTGCAGCGAGGTGTGAAGCGGAAAACAGTAGAACTTTGTTACTCATGAACACACACTCACCAATGCCTTTAAGTTTCCTGAATCTCGCTCTCTCTCTCTCTCTCTCTCTCGTTCACACAAAAAACACACCGGTATACAATTACCTTATCAAAGCCACATTCCCACGTTGTGTTTTGTTGGGCAGTTGCAGGAACATGTTTTTTTTTTCTCTGTGTTTTTATTTTTGTTTATTCAAACTATTTATTTATTTAGATTTATTTAAACTAGAAAAGATTAAAGGTTAATCGGGCCTGACTCAGCATGAATGCTGTTTTTCAGCAGGTTCCTAATATCCTCCACACAGAGTCTGTGTTTGTGTATCATTCTGCCATGTGAACAATTAAGCAGTTAGTTTTACTTAATAGATTTTCAAGTCGCCACCCAATGTATCATAATAGATCATTGGTTAATTCATGTAGTTTAATATATTTACTGGTAAAAAAAGCCCATGTTTGTATTTTTTTTTATTGTTACTCCCCCACAGTTGGAGTTCACATTTGAGTATTATAGGTAATAGGTGCATGTTCATTCATTATAGTCCCTTTATCAATCGGAGTTCGCCACAGCGGATTGAACTGCCAACTTATTCAGCATATGTTTTATGCAGCGGATGCCCTTCCAGCTGCAACCCATCACTAGGAAACAGACACTCATTCACACTCATACACTATGACCAATTTAGCTTACCTAATTCGCCTATACCACATGTCTTTGGACTTTTGGGGGAAACCGGAGCACCCGGAGGAAACCCATGCCAACACTGGGAGAACATGCAAACTCCACACAGAAATGCCAACTGACCCAGCCGAGGCTCAAACCAGCGACCTTCGTGCTATGAGGTGATTGTGCTACCCACTGCGCCACTGTGAATATGTGCATATTGAGTTTAAGATAAGTTAAGGTTTAGACAAAAAAAAAAAGTACAGCGTCCTACCTGGGTGACAGGGACTGTTGAGGGGTTAAAGTATATTTACCAGTAGCCATAAAGACAAACATAAATGAATGTGCCATTCACTATAAAAAGCTATTTTTTTAAACTTCAAGCCTAGCACGTTCGCCACACAACAAGAGGGCCACTGGTTTGAGCCCCGGCTGGGTCAGTTGGCATTTCTTTGTGGAGTTTGCATGTTCTCTGTAGTGTATGAGTGTGAATGAGTGTGTATGGATGTTTCGCATAGATGGGTTGCAACTGGAAGGGCATCTGCTGCTTGGAACATACTGGATAAGTTGCCAGTGGCGACCCCGGATTAATAAAGGGACTAAGTCGAAAAGAAAATGAATGATTGAACCTAAACCAATATATTTAAAGCAGAAACTGTAAATTTAAATTGCTTGCTGTTGGGAAATTGCGTTATATAAAGCTTTTTAAAATAGAAGATTTTTCCGAATAACAGAAAATGACATTTTTTAAATACTGTAAAAAAATGCTCTTTAATTTAAAAAATACATACTATGAATTGCATAAATAGTATCTTAAATAACTGAATCTTTTGATTTTGACTTTGTCAGGTTCAAGGTTCACGGTGTTACCGCAAGCACACCATTGCAAAGTTCTATCATCTTCCATCTGATGATCCTTCATTGACCTTCCCTCCTCCACCTGAGCCTCCCCCACCTCCTCCACCATATGGCCGCGGTCCCGCTTCCTACCGTAATCGCAGATACCACCGAAACTCCTCACGCTTGCGCTCTCAGACACTTCCCTCTCCAGGATCTCATTCCTCCAGGACGTCTCCACCAGCGCTGTGTGAGCAGGACGTCCGCATAGAGCGTCTCCAAAAGGATGTGGAGCGGTTACGGGCCGGATGGGCAAGTCATCGCACACAGTCCCTCTTTTCTCTGCACACAGACGAGTCCCGCTCCTCCTGTGCCTCCCCGTCAGGCTTTCGTCCTCGGTGCTTCTCATCCATGGCGGCTCCACTCTTCCGTGTCAATGTCGATACACTGGTAGGAGCTGAAGAGACAGATGTGGACACGGGACAAACCATCAGTGGCAGCTCTGTGGACCTTTCGGTGGTTTCAGGTTATACCCATCCAAAGCTGAGGCCTCATTTAAAGGCCCCGGCGCCACGGCCCAAATCTGCTCCTCCAACAGATGGAGGTCCTGACTTTGCTGACTTGATGTATAATAACTCCTATTCCATGAGACAGACTCCTGTTCCTTCTAGAACACAAAGCATCTCTACAAAATTCACACCTTGTGTATTAAACAAACCAAAGCCAAAGAATGTGTGTGTCTCACAGCCGGACAGGGGACAGCACAAAACTAATGGCTTTGCATCAATGGATGAGTGTAGTCAAGAAGGCACTGTGGAGGATGAGCAAGAATTTTATATCTGACCTGTTCAGAACACTTTGTATGCGTTTCTTTTTTCCTGCTGATCACAAAAGACGATATTTTGATGTTGGTAGCCAAATCGTTGTGGGTCCCCATTGACTTGAAAGTTACCAACATTCTTTGAAACACTGTATTTTGTGTTTATCAGAAATAAGAAACACATACGTATGTAACAATGAGGGTGAGTATATAGTTGGTAAGTTTAGATTTTTGGATGAACCGTCCCTTTAGGTTTTGTTGTTCTATAGATAGCAAGCTTGTTTTATTAGCAACAGTCCATGTTTAAAATGTGCATTCATAATGAATGACCTTAATACTAAATAAATCTGAGCTATATTTGATATTTGTTGTGGTATTTTGTAGTGTTTCATAATAGCTGTAATAACATGAAAAGAGCACCATTGCTTGTCAAGATCTCAACGACGAATAAAGCCCTGCCACCTTGTGGCTAAATATGGCAGTTACACTAGTGTTCGTCACTTGTATCAGCCAGTCACAGTGTAATAGCGAAAATATTTATTTCACTGCAATTTCACTATTTGTTCTGTACAGTGTAAATGTGCATTTGTTCGTTTCTGAACTGAATGTAATGTTCAATGATCACACATTTTAAGTTATATGTAAATATTTAGTTTAACTGTTCTGTTCGTCAGATGTCATAGAGTGACCTCTTCTGATAAGAAGATAATTAAGAAATCATTTTTAAAAAGTCTGTGTTTACTATATATATATGTTGTTAATTACTTACTGATGATGTAATGTTGTAATAAAACCAAATAATTACTGTGGTTATTATAAAGGCTAACACAGCTGTTCCCTGGAGAAAAATGAATAAAATGTGTAAAGTTCCATACAATTTGTCATTGGGTCTTTTGGGGTTTTCTTTTACCTAAATGCTTTGCATGTTATCTATGCCTAATGTTGATGTTTCTTTAATTATAATATATATATACACACACACACACACACACACACACACACACACACACACACACACACA
>CAIGQQ010032765.1:9935761-9963935 GCA_903798035.1 Danio albolineatus
TTGCTGTGAGGCGAACGTGCTAACCACTCGGCCACCGTGGCGCCCTGTTATTATTATAATTTTTTTTATTATTATTATTAATAGGGCGCCACGGTGGCCTAGTGGGTAGCACGTTCGCCTCACAGCAAGAAGGTCGCTGGTTCGAGCCCCGGCTGGGTCAGTTGTCAATTGCGGTGTTTATTAGGCATTAAATTAGCATATTAGATTTATTTTTGGCTGAATGAACGGCATTTTAAGAGTCCAAAAATGAACATGCAAGAAATTTGTGGATGTTGTGAACATTATTTACAGTGGTATACATATGTTTACAACAGGAATGGAGAAGTCACATACAGATCTATCTCTAAAATACTTGGAAAATGCTGTTTTAATACAATTTCAGAATTATCTTCCATTTCCAATTATGTTTTTCAGTCTCGCTTTATAGTACTGAGTGTGCTGCCTTGAAGGTTTTCAATGAAATTTAGCACACTACAGATTCTGGTGATACAATAGCCTTGATGCTTTTTGCTTTGAGTTTGGCCTTTAATTTCTTCAACCACAAGATTCCTTTATCTCAGCTTGAATGGTCAACTATAAATACAGAAATAGTTCTTAAATGGTATCTATTTTGCCATTAAAAGTTCTATTAGTTTAGATATCCATTCATCCTCAGTTGTTCACCTCACCTGTGTTGTACACTTTAGAGACAATACCCTATTATTGTTTCCTAAAAACTTTGTTACAAAACCAAGATAAAGCCCATATCATCTAATCTGGGCCAAAATAATAATTTTATAACTATTCTTTTGATCTCAGAACTCTTATATCTCACCACCGATGTTTTGCACTGATTTTACTAGGATAATAGCCTTAAAGATGCCATAGAGCTCATCAATACATTGATTAAATTGTTCATCTACATTTTACGATCCCATCTAGAACCCCAGAAACTGCCCATAGAAAGTAAAGCTCTGTTTTTGGCTTATTTGGAAGGGTTTATTTTGAACATTTATGAGTCCTTATGATTCCATCAGGGGTCTCAGATCTCTCTATATGGCTCATCTTTCAGAACATGATGTATGATGTACAGCATGATGTATGAAATACACATGTGCAAAATAATCATACATAAGTCTTGGCAAATGACACTCATTTCAACTGAAGTGGAAAAGTTTGTTAGGAGCAAATGAGCTATCTGTGTATATCTGCTCCTGAGTTATGTATTGTTGAAGAAATACAGGTCAAAAATATATCAGAATGGTTTAGCCAATATTTTTCTTGACTTAATTCTTCAAATTATCAAAATATTGTTGAAATTAACTACAAAACGTATTTTTTAGTTATCACAATTTATTTACTTAGTTTTTTTTGTTATAACTACTTACATTTTATAGTTCCCACAACTTCCTTTTTCAGTTCATTCATTCATTCATTTTCTTTTCGGCTTAGTCCCTTTATTAATCCGGGGTCGCCACAGCGGAATGAACCGCTGGGGGAAACCGGAGCACCCAGAGGAAACCCACGCAACCATGGGGAGAACATGCAAACTCCACACAGAAATGCCAACTGGCCCAGCCGGGGATCGAACCAGCGACCTTCTTGCTGTGAGGCGAACGTGCTAACCACTTGGCCACCGTGGCGCCTCCTTTTTCAGTTGTCTCAACTCATTTTTCTAGTTATTACAACTTAAATTTTGTAGCTCCCACATTTTACTTTTTTAGTTGGCTCAACTTATTTTTCTCTAGTTCTCTCAACTATTCTCTTAATTTTGTAGTTCCCACAACTTAGCTTTTAACATTTTTAATTGTTAACCTGGGGTTGCCACGGCTAATTATCCAGCATATGTTTTACGCACCGGGTGCCCTTCCAGCCACAACCCATCACTGGGAAACATCTACTCACATTCACACTCATACACTACGGCCAATTTAGCGCACCCAATTCACCTATACCACATGTCTTTTGACTTGTGGGGGAAAACGGAGCTCCCGGAGGAAACCGGAGCAACATGATGAGAACATGCAAACTCCACACAGAAATGCCAACTGACCCAGCCGAGGCTTAAACCAGCGACCTTCTTCCTGTGAGGTGACATCGCTACCCACTGCACCACTGTGCTGCCTGTTAACACAACTTAATTATCACAATTAATAAATATTAAATTTCAGAACAAAACTTATTTTTTCTCATTCTGACAGCTTAATTTTGATAAGTTCAGAAAATTAAATAAAGGAAAATAATCACACTGCATTGTTCTTCATAAGGTTGTGCTAACCCTGGAAGCAGCAAAATACAGTATATAAAATAGTAATCTTTCAGAGATTCCCAACATTTGGTGTAGGCCTAAATCATGTGTCAGGAAGCCTTCAATCCAGCCAACTTGCAGAATCTGCAGATTCAGATCAAATGTATTAATATAAAAATATGTTCAGTTTCTTGCACAAATGAATCATTTTGCTTCAACAGTGTGATTAAAAGTCAAAGGAATTAACTTTGTTTTTCCTAAATATTTTGTTTGTTTATATTTACTTTCAAAAAGCTATGGAATTAACTTTAGAATCAACAAAAAATATAGTTTCAGCAACAACATAAAATCTCTAATTTATACTAAAGAAAAAGGTGACTTACATGTTGGATGTGCTGAAAGTGAGTAGCCGAAACTAACAGTAAATTTTCAGTTTCTGAAGGCTGAACTTTCATTAAAATGAAATCGCATGTCATGCAGAAATGCTGATGCAGCATGTTTCTTGTGTGATAGCTGCTGTGGTATTTGTACTCTAATGAAGGGAACAGGCTGCTTGTGTAATGACTTCCTCTGCCCGTAATGTGCGCGCGTGTGTGTGGGCGCGCGCTCGCAGCTCCTCGAGTGCGGATTTGCTGGGCGAGCGCATGCCTCCCTCTGCCTGGCTCCTTATAGTGCCGGGCGGGAGGCAGGAATTCTCAACGAGTGGTACGGACATCGCCGCCGGAGACCACAAACACAAAGCTCACCCTTTAAACAAGGTCTCATGATCGACAACTCTTTCAATGAGTTGTCCTGGCGTGGAGGATCAGGGCGAGCGCACGTCCTCCTGCAGTTAAAGCACAGCGCCTGAGTGACAGTGACAGTGACCGCGGGCTGAACATCAGCAAAAGAACCACAGCAGCTCACACTCTCACACAGGACAATCCGGCAGGTGTGTGTTCTACAGCATTTTACTAGTTATATATTTATATTTTTATTATCAAGATTCTGTCACATTCAGTAAAATACTGCATTAGATTTCAGTTCGGTCACACTTTGTGACTGAATTTAACTTACATTGCAACTAATGCTCATTAGATTATAAGTAGACTGTTAGGTTGGGGTTAGGGGTAGGGTTAGTGTAAGTTGACATGTACTTGCAAAGTTTCTTATAGTCAGTTAAATGTCTGTTGAATGTCAGGATCAACAGATATTAAGTAGACAGTCTAGTAATACTCAAATGGACCATCAAAATAAAGTGTCACCTACAGTTCAGATATTTAATATCACTGTATTTGCGTCATCTTATTTTAATGTTTCAAGCTATGTAAACAAAGTCATAAGTGTCAATTTTGGAAAGTGAGATTTATACATCATCTGTAATCTGAATAAATAAGCTTTCCATCGATGTATGGTTTGTTAGGATAGGATATATCTGTCCGAAATACATAAAAAAATCTGGAATCTGAAGGGGCAGAAAAATCTAAACATTGAACAAATCATTTCTAAAGTTCTTGGCAATATGTTTTACTAATGTTAAAATCAGTTTTGATATATTTACAGAAGGTTACAAAATGTCTTCACGGAATTTTTGACATAAAAGTAAAATTGACAATTTTGTCTCATACAGCGTGTTGTCGGCTATTCCTACAATACCTGTGCAAATTGAGACTGTTTTTTGTAGTCGAGAGTCACAACTCACATATCTTGAAGAATGTTGGTAACAAGTGATGACTAAACCACAGTTTTTTTTAACCAGTGTTCTTTAAAATATAAATAGGTTTGATGATAAAGCCATAGACCGTTGACCAAAGCCTGACTGATTTGTAAAGTAACCAGTCACATTTAGTTTTTTTTTTTAGCATCATGTTTTGGGGCATGAAAATATAAAGAGTTATGAGTTATGTTATGTCTGGGGTCCTGCAGATTGATTTAAAACTGTCTGAATGTGGGTTTTGGATGATAAAACAGTAAATAAAACGAGCAACTCATAAATGAGCTTACTTCTATAAATGAACAGTGTCACAGTATAATACAATATAATTCGTTTAACATTTAACTGATTTACTTTTGCATGCACCGATACCTTGGGTTATCACAGATGAAACAATTGAAACAAATATGAATGTTTTGCTCTCTCGAAGCACAATAATGCAGTATGCACACAGAAAATATGCATCAACAAAACGTCAGTATATTTGTTTAGAGGGTTGTGATGATATCATTTTTCCTAGGCTCTGGCATCACTTTTGATGCTGCTGTTCATCACGGATGACTTTGCTGTGATTCAATAATCAGCTAATGTTGTGTTTGCAGATTTTGACGTGTTGATCATGCCTCAGCTGTCTGTGTCATCTCTGTTCATCTGTTTGTGGCTGGTGGATCTATGCCATGTGGCTATCAGTGTCTTGAGCAGCAGCTTCAGTGATCTACACACACAGTTTGGCATCAGCCTCTACCAGACGCTCACAGAGACGGAGAATAAGTCCAACCTGATAGTGTCTCCGGCCAGTGTGTCATTGTGTCTGGGTCTTCTACAGCTTGGGGCCAGGGGAAACACTCTGGTTCAGCTCGAGGGTACACTGGGATATGATGTCAATGGTAAGAGTAAACTATTACTGCACTCACATCACTCTTGAGATTTGCATATACTGATGTCCTATATGGTGAAAAATATTAGTGAGCTGTTCCTGTCAACCTGCTGCTGTCCTGTTGTTTGCATGGGATTGTTCTAATTATGATGACGCAGGGGTGACCACGTAATTGGAGATACATTTTGCATTTCACAAACTTAAGGAAAACACTGTTTGTGAAACAATACTTTTCCAGTGTCTTATTACAGTTTTTCTCCATTGGTTTGGCTCATTTCTTGAAATAGAAATTACATTCTCAAAACAACATGGACAAACCTCCAAACCACTTGGCAATTGTTTACAACAGTATAGCATTTCTCATTCATTTCATCAAATTGCCAATGTCTAAGTACATCTTAGCAAATGATTAAGTACAGACAGCCGACATTTAGCACAATTTCCAAATGAATAGATCTTGTTGATCTAAACTGATTGTTGATTCTCAGTATAATGGTTGTTCTCTCCAAAATGTGTCAGCGTCATTTCATTGTATCTGTCATTACATGCACAATAGTCTGTCCAATTGTCAAAATTAGTCAAGACCATAATACCATGAATACCATACAGTAGGTGAATCCTTAAAACATTTGATTACAATTTATTACAGCAATCGACAGCGAAGGGACGAAGATGTGGCCGTAATATTATTGGCCATCAGGCCACAGTGAATGTCTCAGGCCAAAGATGGCGTTATATAACTATGGTGCAATATAACTATGTGTGCTGCCATATCTGAGAATGGTGTGGACACTCACATCCCCAGTCCTGGCCTATACAATACACAGAAGCTCCTCATCTTTGTGGACTGCCTTCATTTTGATTTGATCCCTGAAAATGAGAGAGGTCTCGTGGCGCCTCACCTACCACAATATGTGAAGAACAGTGAAGAACTGTTATCAAACTCCAGCTTTATTTATAGCACTCTAGTTTTTTGTTTGTTTGTTTATATTATGGTTCACTATGCTGTATACTGTTTCTTTTTGCTCTGATATTTGGAAGTTACTTTGTGTGTGGTTGATCATTACAATAAAAAAAGGAGTTACCATTTCCTTGGCAGTATGAGTGCAATGTGTGACGTCAAACCTTGGAGGCTACCCTTACCCTAAAATCATATTTTTATTTTTATGTTTATTATTATTATTATTTTTTCAGTTTTATACACAATTGTATTCTGTTAGCTTGACAAAAACAGTACAGTAACCATTGTCAATGAAGGACTGGGCTAAGACTGTAAGGTGGACATGAGGGATATTTTAGTGGTCCTTTGCCATAGTGACAAAACATCTAAACATTTTGACTTGCAGTGCTTACACAACGTCAAAGGGAAAAAGCATTTTGGGGGCACTGACTGTTTAAATGAGAAGGAAATTTAGTTTTGACACGTGAGTGAACTGTTTTGGGAAAAGTATGAGCTGTTGCAGGTGAACCATGGTGTTATGCTGAGCCATCCACATTATTCTGGCAAAAACACCAAACGTGTTGAGAATGTCCGCTTTGTTTCAGAAATGAGCCAAAGCAATTGAGAAGGATATTTGCCATTGTTGTGGCCCTGACTTTTTATATGGGAAAGGAATTAGGTGTTGATGCATGAGTGAACTGTTTTTGGAGAGATGTGAGATTTTGCAAGTGATCTATAGTGGTGTGCTAAACTGTAACACTGTTTTGCCAAACGATCTTAGAATTTTGAGAATGTAATTTCTGTTTGAAGAAATGAGCCAAACCAATGGAGAAAAACTGTAAAACAGAATTTGAATGATTCGATGCATGCCAAACACAAGTCATATACTTTTTTATATTTAACCAGCAGAAAATAGTTATTTATAGTTATCTCTATTACACTGGTAACAAAGAGTTTATCTGTAACAACTGACAAAATCCCACTTGCTAGCATAAATGTAAGAGATCATGGCAATAATGAACAATTTTAATGACTATTAAAATCACTGCATGCGATCAATGGTAAATTTTGATTTTCTTTTGATACGTTGGTAATCAGTTTTGAAACTTTAGAGCGTATCGGAATGTTTCAGATCAAAATATTAACTGCTTTAAATATACTCAGTGATAACAGATCTATGGATACACATCTTTTTTTTAACAATTTTATGTTTTGAAATTATATTATTGTTTAATTAAATGGCTATTTTTCGCTTGTTAAGTCGTGTCATATGGAATACTGTTTCTGGGTCCAAGCTGCTACTCATTTGAATTGAGAAAATATTCGTTTATGACCACTTTTTAGTCACATTACACATTAAAGTAAATTTGATATAAAATCATGGTTTACACAACAGTCCCAGGACCTGCTGCACCACAGACACCAATATTTTTAACAATTTAACAAAAACATATCACTTTCTGGCCATCGGACAATAGGCATAGAGATAATATTTTACTAGATATTTTTCAAGACACTTCTATAGAGTTCAAAGTGACAACTAGGTTAATTAGGTTTCCTAGGCAGGTTAGGGTAATTAGGCAAGTTATTGTATAAAAAGAATTAGCTTAAAGGGGCTAATAATTTTGACCTTAAAATGGTTCATAAAAAATAAAAACTGCTTTTATTCTAGCCAAAATAAAGCAAAGAAGAAAATGCTAAACATCATTTGGGGGCTAATAATTCTGACTTCAACTGTGTGTTTATATATATATATATATATATATATATATATATATATATATATATGTGTGTGTAAATATATATAAACAAACGTTTATTATTACCATTTGTTGAATCTCCCCATACACTTTGACATGGCATTTGGACCCAGAAGCAGCTTCACGTGACGTCAAACTTAACAAGTGGTTAGGGCTTTTAAAAATAAAATCAATTAAATAATGACAACAGAAAATTAAATAATTTATTCGGATTAGAGATTCTGATTCTGATTAATTCTCCTGCAGATGCTCGTGTGCAGAACATTCTGTCTCAACCACAGGGAGACCTGGGTAACTCCAGTGAGAGCCTGCGGCTTCAGCTTGCCAATGCCTTATTCATCCAGAGTGGGGTAAAACTCCTGCCAGAATTTACCCAGCATGCTTCGGGATGGGGTAACACTAGTCTACTGAGTGTAAACTTCAGTAATCCCAACCACACTCACAGTCGGCTACAACAATGGGCACATTACCAAAGTAAAGGTGAGTATGTTTTGATTAGGCTGGTGCCTAAAACCACTAGATAATCATGATTTATATTTAGAATGAATGTAGAATATTAGGTATCTCAGTATGCTCCATGAAGATTTTTCATCGATGTATGGTTTGTTAGGATAGGATGTATCTGTCCGAAATCCATTTAAAAATCTGGAGTCTGAAGGTTCAGAAAAATCTAAACATTGAACAAATCGTTTCTAAAGTTGATTAAATGAAGTTCTTGGCAATATGTTTTACTAATGAGAAAATTAGTTTTGATATATTTACAGAAGGTTACAAAATATCTTCATGGAATATCTCAGTATGCTCCTTTAAGATTTTTTTTGTAAATTCCCTAATGTAAATATGCTAAATGTAATAAATGATTAGTAATATGCATTGCTTATATCTTAATTTGAACATCTTTAAAGGCAATTTTCTCAGGATTTAGTATTTTTCTAACCCTCAGATTTCAGATTTCAAATAGCTGTATCTCTGCCAAATATTCTCCTACCCAACAAATCATATATCAATGGGAAGCTTATTTATTCGACTTTCAGATCATGTATAAATCTCAAGTTTAAAGATTTGACAATTATGACTTGTTTTGTGGCCCGGTTTCATAGATTGTAAATGTAAAAGTAAATCAAGACGACAGTATAATTGTGAAACACTTATGAAAACTCATAGTTCCTGTTTTTAAGTCACTTCATGTAAAACCATGTGCTGAATTTATATATATAATGTAAATGATTGTATCTGTAAAGCTGATGACCATCTCCAGACAAGAGAGGAGCTTCTTCACTCCAGTGAAGAGCAAGAAGGGGTCACCAAGCAGGACCATTTACTCTACATGGCTCTTGTGAGCACACTGGTGTTTCATGGTGCTTGGCAGAAACAGTTCCTCTTCACAGAGACACAAAACCTGCCCTTCACCTTCTCAGATGGCAGCACAGTAAAAGTGCCCATGATGTATCAGTCAAGCGAAGTCAATATCGGTAGGGGAATTAACAAGAAGCCTATAAATCCATGTTTTGACAAACAGACATTCCCTCACTTTACCTGTCCACACGTTCCAGGTCATTTCCGACTGCCCTCAGAGCAGGAGTACACTGTGCTGGAGCTGCCGTATCTGGACCGCTCGCTCAGGCTGCTGGTGGTATTACCCAGTGACCGGAAAACTCCTCTGTCACAGCTGGAAAAGCAGATCACGGCCCGTGCTGTGGGACTGTGGGAAACTGGATTAAGACGCACTAAAATGGATATATTTCTGCCCAGGTACAGCATGAAAATATAATGAAACATATTTCTACATACATACATACATACATAATTCTTCAGATGAGGTTCTCCAAAAATAGCATTTGAACCCTGGGCTTTGTGTGTATTTCAGGTTTAAGATGCAGAGCAAGATCAATCTGAAGCCCGTTCTACAGTCTCTCGGTGTCTTTGACATCTTTAGTCCATCAGCTGCTGATTTTAGAGGCATCTCAGGTACAAAAGTGGAACTGAAAGCAATTTACAACAGTCTAAGAATGTCATAATTAATCCCTAATGTAAATAAGTGGCTGTATACTCTGGTTTATGTCTTGTTACAGATACAGATGGGCTTTTCGTATCTGAGGCTTTCCACGAGGCAAGAATAGAGGTGACAGAGGCAGGCACGAAAGCAGCTTCAGCTACAGGTATGTTATTTCTTTGCTTATTGACCATATTTTTTTCACAATAAATGGGCGCAGCCATCAGAACTTAATTGTCTCGATACTTTCAGACTCATTAAGTTTAATTGATTTTTAACTGTTAACAAAGCATCTTGTTATGCTGCAGATGATTATTTACATTTTATGTGTAGTAAAAAACACATTGTTTGTAGAGAACGTAATTTGACAGTTTATTGCTGCTTGTTATTCCTAGTCATAAAACTATCACAAAAAAGAGCGTACTTCCACATTGCAGAATAAAGTGAACTGATTAGTTAAGTAAAAGATTAGAGAACTGAACATCTGAATATTATGTCAGTTTGAAGTGCTCCTATTATGCTTTTTAGATGTTTACTCTAATGCAAACTCTAATTATGTTAGTAAATTTACTATCAAAGTACAGTAGTAATTTCAAAGTCCCTTTAAGGCAAATCATTTCACTCGGCGACCATCTTTGAAACGCCTCTCAGGCAATATGCTCGGGCAATCTGTCTGAATGGGGAAACATCAAATTCATCAAAACCGGTTGCCAAGTTTACAATTACATTACATATTTGGAACCACCAGTACATCTCATAAGTTTAGTTTCTTAATGTCCAAATCAAACAAAATCTGTATTTTTTTCATGTTACATATTTTCACGTTACATATTTTTGCGTTACATATTTTCATTCTTTGGATAATGATCGTCAGATCACGCTGCTCTTCTAAAGTAATCCACAACTTGGCCTTGATGGCGAATCTACTTCTGAAATGACAGCAACTCTTTGTTTACAAGTCTGTGGCCTTTGAGTAGTTGCTGCTCTCATGTGATGTGCATTTGACAGGATGGACTGTACCTCGTGTTCGTTTCATACAGATTACAAAACCAAAAAAACTTTTTTCAAGTGCACTTGGTTCATTTAAAAGTAAAGATTTCAAGCTTTATGTGGGCATATTTCTTATGTGTGTAAAACAAGTATTTGCTGAGATTCCAGTGGGTTTGTTGACAACAAAAAACTGTCGTAAAAGCACATATCTGGTCCGAGCCTCTCCCCGGACAAACGTCAGTCTATATCGATCCCTGATTGGCTCCTGTACTAGTAGGCAGGGCTTCGTTCGCCATATTGACCGTTACACTTTTCCCCATTCAAAAATATACGAGCGACATGTCCTGTGTATTCTATAGTCTTTGGTAGTTTTGGATGGTGTAAAATGAGTTGGCAGTAATGACATAGTAGTTGTTAGATTGTCATCCTGCAGTTTGTGTTTGTTTGTGCTACTGACATTGCTACTGTTGATGGCACTTTCCTGAACCCCCCCGTTTTACAACACATTCATTCACTGGTCGACCAATTACAACTCACTAGGCTATCTGACCAATCAAAGCAGAGCAGGTTCTCTGAAAGGAGGCGTTTAGAAAAAGCGAATCCTTTAACAAACAGTATGAGACACTCAGACATAAGAGCTGATGCTGCAACATATATCATTAACAAGGACTTTAAACAGTTTTTTTTCCTGGGTGAATGTAAGCCTAATTTAGGAGAACACCAAAACAAAATCAGGAAGTTTTAAAATAGCATGATAGGGGCATTTAATGAAGACTTATCTAATTGAGAATCAGTTGTAGTAAACAAACATAGCTGAACTGTCTGTTCAAGCTTTGAATCTAATTCGAAATGTTGATTGAGATGTCTTTTTTTTCAGCAATGGTGCTACTGAAAAGATCCCGTTCAGCAGTTTTTAAGGCAGATCGACCGTTCCTCTTTATCTTACGGCAAATCAGCACAGGTAAAGATATTCTTAAAAATATTCTTAAAATTGATCTTCCCTAGGCACTGAATTACATATACACTATCAATCCAAAATTAAATATGTTGTTTTTTAAAGAAAGCTGTTACCCTCACCAAGGCTGGACTTAATTGATCAGAAATAAAGTAAAAACAGTAATTATAGCAACTAACAATTTTTAACCAGTTTCTATTCTGTTCTATTGTTATTATATGTAATTAAAGCTGAATATTCTGTATCAGGTGGTTCATTCTGCTGTGGCGACCCCTGAATGATAAAGGGACAAAGCCGAAAAGAAAATGGATGAATGATTGTTCTGTATCAGTAGTGAAGTCCACAGTGTTAGATGATCCATGACCAGTAAATATGTTAATTTGCTAAATAAATAAATTTTAAAAAGAATAAAAAAAAAGAATATATATATATATTAACAACATTGAAAATGTTGCGCTGCTAATATTTCATTAAAACCATGACCCTATTTTCATATTTGTTGAATAAAAAGGTCCCAAGTTTCAGCTCTCATTTAAAAGTCTTTTGTAGCATAAAGATACTTAGTTAATTTTTCAATGTTGAAAAGTAGTTTTCTACTGACCTCATAATTATATTAAATGATCAGGGCAGAATCTTTAAATGGAATGGTATGTAAAGTTGAATTCAGTGCTAATATTATTAATGTTTCAAAACTGCAGCATAATCCACATCATAATCATTTAAATGTGTGTGTGTGTGTGAGCCCAGACATCTTAGAAAGTGTTTTATAATCTTTGTTTTTTCACAGGTTCGTTGCTGTTTATCGGTCGAGTTGTGAATCCAGCCGAAATACCTTGATATGTGCCTCAATCAACTGCCTCTAAAGACGAATACACACCTGTGTGAACATAAACCTGTATGATTTTGCAAACTCTACATAGCTCTCCTCCCTCAAATGGGTGGAGGGTCAGAGGAATATCCGAGGACCGTTAGAAGGGTCCACTGACACTACTGGAAGAGGGACAACATTTTTGTACATATCTGTAAATAAAATTTTATTACATCAGGGTTTTTTGCACTTCAACGTGTCTGCAGTCGTTTTTTTCCTCTCTAATCTCAATAAATTGTATTATTTGTGTTGAAAAATATTTGCTGACTGATTTGACAAAATACACAAAAAAATAAATACCCACAATGGGGTGCTGCTTTTCACTGTAACCTTTTGTTAAAAATAATAATTCATTAATTTCCCTTAGTCCCTTTATTTATCAGGGGGCGCCACAGTGGAATGATCCGCCAACTCATCCAGCTTATGTTTTACTCAGTGGATGCCCTTCCAGCCACAACCCAGCACTGGGAATTTAATAATAATTATTATAATAGTAATAACTGACCAATGAGGTATTTTGAAATGAAACTTCAGACAATACAGGGGATATCTTAGACATACATTACATTTAGTAAAACAGAATAATGGAACAACTATACGATGCACAAAGTCCATACTAATGGAAGTAAACTGCAGATTTGCTGAGGCAACAGGAATAAACTTTCTAAAAAAACAAACAAACAAAAAGCAATAGCCTGTTGAAGAAGACATATACACTACCTGACAAAAGTCTTGTCGTTGATACCAGTTGTAAGAGCAACAAATAATAACTTGACTTCTAGTTGATCATTTGGCAAAGTGGCAGAAGGTAGATTTCAGATGAATCATCTGATGAACTGCATCCCAGTTATCATAAATACTGCAGAAGACCTACTAGAACCTGCATGGACCCAAGATTCAAACAAAAATCAGTCAAGTTTGGTGAAGGAAAAATCATGGTTTGGGGTTGCACTAAGTATGGGGGGGCATGCAAGAGATCTGCAGAGTGGATGGCAACATCAACAGCCTAAGTTATCAAGAAATTTGTGCTGCCCATTACATTACAAACCACAAGAGAGGGCAAATTATTCAGCAGGATAGCACTCCTTCAAAAATCAAGGCATGATCATATTTTATTTGGGTCAAATACGCATAATCTAGAGGCCTTTGCCTTTCATATAAGCCACTTCTGATACTAAAGGATCACTTAGAAGTCACTAGTTACTTGATGTTCCTAAAACTTAGACAGGTAGTGTAGTGTCCATCACACATTGTCTACTCAAGAAAAACAAAATGAACTACATCTGCATAATAGAAGTAATTTCCTGTTAAGCTTTCTGGTTAATATTAGAGGAAACAAATATATAAATAAATAGATCATGACACAGTGATTCCTAATTCCAACTAGCATTTTTTGGAATGACAATGTGCCACTGAGAATTTCAGTCATTTATTTACATAACTATTCACAACGTAAAATAGACTTTATTCAAATACATACAAAACAGGCTTTCTACCAAAACATCCTCTTAAATAATATTTTCAGTGTCACCATGTACAATATATACAGCATAGTAAAAATTCACCCTCCCCCAAGAAGCCACAGATTCACCTTTCTCCATATAACATGTATGGCAAAGAATTGGTCCAACATTAGGGTGCTGGGTTAAGAGACAGAGAAACAAAGACAAACCCTAGGGGAAAAGAAAAGGGATACTACATATTTGGCAGTAATGTATGAATACATTAGCAGCAAAAATTCCATGCCAGTAATTAAGTAGCTCTTAACTCTGTCCTGGATGTTTAAACAGCAACTCCATTGTCTTAAAGTTTGCTTTGTATGTCCATTCAGACGTTGCTTCATTAATATCAAATTAGGTTAACATATGTATATCTAAAGGTCCTCAGTTTGCCACAGACTTTTGTCATGGTTTAGTGGTCTGAAAACCACAGAATGTTTTTGATAGCGATTAAGCAGTGGCTGTAACTGTATTGAAGCCATGTGTAATAACAAGGGTCTTTAAGAGCATTAGGAAACAAACACATTTCCAGAACGATGCTCTTTTGCTGGCAAATTCAATGTCTTCTGAAACACCATTGTTCCTGAGATGTTCTTTAGCAAACAACGACAGCTTCTGGAGTGTGCAAGTCTATATTTCATTACAAACCATCAGTCAGTCATACCTCCAACCATAAAGAATTCGCCCGTTTATTGGTGTTGAATATTGCTGATTTAGTCTCTTTATAAGAGAGTTTGGTTCAGTGAGCTTGCAGAGCATATTCCTGAATGACATATGTTTATATTGGCAATCAATGTCAATGTTGGTAAATGCAACAACACAAATGAGCAAATGAAGGGGGAAGAGAGCTTAAGAAAACAAAGCAGTGCATATTTATGACCATGTGTTATAGAAAGAGCAACCCTTCCCATATTCCACAATCCTGAGGTTTAGAGACCCAGCAAAAGTCCTTGTCCATAAAATCAAATTCAATACTGATAAAGACTGGAGACAAACAAGTCCCATATAACGTTACATAAATAGTGCAGATCTGTGCTCGAGTCATTTAAGTAGGGCAGATGGAGTGCTCAGAAACTGTCCAGATGATTCATGCCGTTGGCTCTTAAGTGAATCTCTTCTATGAAGATCTCCAGCTGCTCGATCAAGACTCTCTTCTTAAATCTGCACTCACAAACACAATGCATGCCATTTAATTAGCAACTAAACAGCTTCACCCATGCCCATCAATATGGAGTTACTAGGGCTGGAAAACTGTTTGAATTTCAGACAAACAATGCAATAGATAGAAAAAGAAAAAAGCAAGATTATGAGACGTAAGATGAACTACCTTTAAGTTATTTATAGAACGCATTTTAGTGAGCATAACACAGATGCAAACACAAACCATTTCTATGCAGGTGTTTTGTTTGTAAAGACCAAAAAAAAAAAAAAAAAAAAAAAAAAAAAAACAACAACAACGGGACAGCAAAATGGTAGACAAAAAACAAAACAAAAAACTCGGATGGTGATTTTTGCGATTTCCTTGAGTCATTTTGCTTTTTGCTCATTATATTTACTATTATTTACTTTTACCCCTAATACTTACTTTCTTGATTTTGAAGAAAAAAAAAATCTCTTATTTCATCCATCTTTTTGCAAAAGACAAGTAATATTTTACATTTACATCTTAGACCAATTTTTGTGTGGTGCAAATAGAAATCTAAAAAAAAAAATGTAAAAAATAATAATAATAATAATAATAATAAAAAAAGAGCAGTAATGCTAAGAAAACTTAAAGATTTCTGGATACAAATGTAATATAGTTAACTGGTGAACACTTGCATGTGCGCTTGGTAATTAAAAAAAAAAAAAAAAAAAAAAAAAAAAAAAAAACAATAGTTGGCAAAAATGACTGTTAACTGCAGTAGTGATGTCAGCCACAATTTGGTCATCAGAGACGAATTAGGGAAATCTTAAAAGACTCCTGTATTCCCGAGCTAAAATCAGTGATCTTTAAGTGTGTGTTTCACATGTTCATCGACAGCTGCTTGATGACTGTTGTAATCAAATCTCCCCCCAATGAGGTAGTGGCAGAAGATGTCAGACACTTTCTTCCAGTGTGAATTCAGAGACTTCCAATCTAAAATGGGAATCACGTTCGTGCAGTCTGACGTTTTCCAATTTAAATGCGTTTCTAAACTCAGCTGTTCCTATCATGCGGTCAATTTTCAAAACAGTTCAACTTTTGCCACTGTGTGGATTAATACTGAAAGCGTGTCGTTATTACTTGGGGTTAGGTTTAAGAGTAGGGTAATATGCTGGTGTTTAACTGCATTGCTTTATTGCATTCCTGCATTGGGCTCTCAAACACTTTCTGCTACTTCATACTCTAGCCATGGCAGGCATTTCTCGACGCAGTCGACCAATCACAACAGACTGGGTCATCTGTCCAACCAGCGCAGATTAGCTTCACGCTAAGGAGGGGTTTGGGAACAAATGAATCACTGAACGAATCATATGGGAGTCATTGGGATAATTAGGTAAAAATACACACAAATTATGAGATAAGTGTTTTTTGATCGTGCACGCATATCAGCCTGTTGTTGGTGATCCCCAAAACCAAAATATTAGTTTTTTAACTGGTTAAGCCTTTTCACAGTGGTAGAAGCCAAAAGGCCATCAAAATGTACTTAATGGCCAGTAGATTCTGTGCAGTTAAACCTGGGTTTAAATGTGGAGTTCACAGTTTACCTTGCAGCCTCTTTGATTATGCTCTGCAAGAAGATCAGACGCGTTTCCAAACTGCCCTGGATTTGCTTGAGGAGGTAGAAGATTTTCTCATAACCTGTTTTAGACAGAAATGGGAACATGGGGTGTATCGTATTATGAACAATGCCCCAAAAAACAAAAAACACCTCTAGTACCACAGGAACAAATTACTTTTTTCAAGTTGAGTATTTTGCAAACTACAAATCAAAACCAGCTGTAACAAAGTTACAATTTTTACATTCATTTAGAGCAACAAACATGACCAGTTGATTTCACAAGTCCAAGACAAAAGTGCCTGTGGAAGAAGACTCCTCCTCCACTTACTGGGCGCCATCCAGAAAAGAGCATCAAGAGAGGAAGTGAAAATAATGGAAACACTTGAGCAGTGTTGAGCTGTAAACATTTTCTGCATGTGTGGGTGTTGTTACTTACGTCTCCCAGGTTTCCTGATCTCCTTGGTGATGAGCACTCGGAGGTCAGAGTTGAGCTCCTGGCTCTCCTGGTTTCTGATTTTCTTTAGCTGGCAGGGGGACTGGTAGCGATGTGGGGCCTCCTCTTCCCCCTCGCTGCCCAGAGAGTGCTCACTGTCACTGGACTGGCCATTCTCCTGCACACAGTCCTGCTGGTTCTCAACCTCTTCCACCTGAAGATGATTGCTCTGCTGGATCAGTTCAGACTCCGGCAAAGGATTTAAATCGATGTCCGAGTCGCAGTTTGGCTCGAGATGATTGGTGATGTGGTTACCCAAATCCACATGATCGTTATCGGGAGCTGTATTGGACCACACATGATGATCAGTACGTTTTTAATAAAGAATTAGTCATTAAAAATAGTTTCTAGATGAGTACAATATTTTCTGCAATATAGGATTTTTGATCATCTGAAACTGAAGAGAAAACTGCAGCTACTTGAAAAGCATACAAGTGTAGATCAGTCCTTCAATGAAGGACTTATGACTTACGAAAGAGTATTTGTACAGCACCTAGTCCAAACATAAGAGTTATAGTCCTGCTTTTGACCCATTTAAGAAAAAATAAAGTTCTTGTATTTTTATTTATCATTTTGGTTTTATTTTTGGTTAGTTACCAACAGTTAGTACGATTTTTATTGTGGAGTAAATGAAATTTAAATATTTATAACGTTTGCAATCATTTGACTATTATATCCAAGTCATGTATGTTTAATATGTTTCTAAATAAATAAAAACAAAATGTGCCATAAACTCATGCAAAGTAATTAAATACAGTTTCAAATAGATTTCTCCTATTTTAGACCTGGTAAAAAAGGGGGCTTTTCTGCATGCATGTAAGATACTCACTTCTGGATGGTGTTCTGGGAGGTGTGTATGCCCGTCCAGGCCGAAGCAACGGAGACATGCAGCGCCTGCGTTTAGGTGCCCCTCCCACAACAGGACTGCTGGATTCACCAGGACGTTTGCCTTTGCCTTGAGTGCCAGTTACAAACTCATCTGCCTCATCCACCATCATGGCCTGAAAAAAAAAAGAAAAAAAAAAGATCATTTGCATGAAAAATCTTTTTAATACTGCTTTAAGTCAGGGATCAAAATTACCTTCTTGTCCAGTTTAAAAGGGTTGCCAAAGGTGTGCAGACGTTTGGGCTGATCAGGGTCTGCCTCTCTCAGAGGTGATGGGCAGTGCTTCAAGTAGTCCTGATAGTTGCCCATCTGAGCTATAGGCACACTGTGAAGCTGATCTGCAATACAAATATTTATTGCAAGTTATAGAAAATTACTCGTGTAAATATCATCATGAAAATTATGCTTTTAGTGGTATTTTCAGAAAACATAAGTTTCAGGGAAAAAAAACAATAGGTATTCATGACTAAGCAAGTGTTACCTTGATCTTGTCCTTTAAGAATACAGATACTGGCGTGCAGAAGGTTCCTCCTCATGCGGCTCAGCTGGTCCAGAAGATGAGCTCTTGGGATATCGTAAGGGTTGCGCAAGCCTTGTGGTTTTAATGCCTGGGGGAACAGGAGGATGACAAAGATGAGGGATTGGAATGGAGAAACTGTTTGTGTGCACAAATGTTAATTTAAGCTATGCAAAAATGTAACTTTAGGTCTAGACTGATTGTGTTCTGTTAACTTTGATAAGCTATAAGTACTAAAATAAAAACAGCAGCAAATATATAAAAACTAAACAGAAATGTCACAAAATAGTCTTTTCTTGTCGATTAATGGTAATGAAGACAGCACGTTCATTTTGGCTACTTTCACTTTAGACTCAAGCTTAGCAGACTGTTAAATTTGGGTGATGTTATGCGCATTCTGCATATATGATGCTGCGCAAAACCATGTTGAATTAAACAAAAGCATTTATAAGCCGAGCCTGAGAGAGACATGAACGAGCACTAGTATTGCATTTCTGCTGCATCTTGCACTAGAATCTTTAACCTGACATCACCTGAAGCATGAGAGTTTGCAGCATTAATTGTAAGAGAGGCTGTAAACGCTGAAGAAAAAAACAAAAAAAGTTAAACTGTGATGGGTGAACACTACACGCTAAACAGTACACTCATTCACGCATCGAACAGTGACAAGAAAACTGAACTGTTTGTCCGGTAAAATTTAGCACTTTTTTTGTAAGAGCAAAAACATGCAGTTTTCAGGTGTTTAATTTTAACTGTAAATGAGCTGCTGCTTGCCAATCCCCTTACAGAAAAGGCCAGGGCCTGTTTCAGACTGTCCGTGATTGTCAGATTGTACACAACTGTTGAATCTCACACAGCCAAACTGGCATAAAATGGCAGTAGAAACGTATTGTTCCAATATTTGACTGTATTATGTAGACTGGGCTTTTTCAGGATAATACATGGCATTGGAAAATATTCAGAAATTACAAAGTGCAATACTTGGGGCAGTAATACGATTTATAAATTGGACATTAAATGGTCTCATTTATATGGTCTTCAACTTTAGGCGAGTCATTAAAATAGTGGCAGTTTAAGCCATATTTTGTTAAAGGTTCAAGACTTCCTCGAGTACTTGATGTGGGAGACCCAATAACTGGGTGAGACCGCATCCACACATGGCAAGCAGTAGCCGTTCATGAAGGATTGTAATGTTGAGTTTGTTTCCATGATTCACAGGATGCATGTTTTTCTCTGTAATGCTGTCAGGGCCGATACAGCAAAGCTGTTGGTTTGCAGCAAGCATTTTTGTTGGGACAGCTGTGTGAGAACGGCAGACTTTACCATTGAGACACATCACCTATGTCTGTGCTGCTGTGTTCACCTATTTTTCAAATTCTTCAGGTTACTGGCAGGGCTAATGGTTGGAATAGACAGTGTAGAGCAGTGCAGCTGGTCTCTTGATCTGTGTCTGCATTCAGACCCAGGGATTCAGAAGGAGAGAAGTCCTCCTCATTCATAGCGTTTACATGACTATCTTTATAATGATATAACAAATTGTGATTATGTGTATATGAAATTCCAAATAACATCTGTAACAGGGCATTTAAAATTGTAAACTATAAAAATCATGCAGCTTCTCAGTTTATTAATCCGGGGTCGCCACAGCAGAATGAACTGCAAACTTATACAAAAATGCTGGATTAGGCAGCGGATGCCCTTCCAGCCGCAACCCATCACTGGGAACACCCACACATTCTCATTCACACACATACACTACGGACAATTTAGCTTACCCAATTCACCTGTACTGCATGTCTTTGAACTTGTGGGGGAAACCAGAGCACCTGGAGGAAACCCAGACCAACACGGGGAGAACATGCAAACTCCGCAGAAATGCCAACTGACCCAGCCAAAGCTCGAACCAGCGACCTTCTTGCTGTGAGGCGACAGCACTGCCTACTGTGTGCCACCGTGTCGCCTTAGGCAGTGTTGTGTACATATTTTTATATAATGGCAGATGTTTGGGACATTTTGACCAAAGTGCATTTGATAGGTCTGAGTCAGTCTTCTCTTTTAGACGTTTACATGTCTCTTATGCATTTACACAGTACATACTTTATTCAGGGCAGCCAGCTGAAAGCCAGCAAACTCCTTGGTGTTTGCCTCTATTGGCAGTGCTGGCCCATCTCCCATGATACTCTGCAGCAGTTGTGTGAAATCCTTTCTGTGTGCCAGAGATAGTGCAGAGCTCCTACAACGAAGTTTAATTCCACCTTCTGGCGCCATCTTTTTGCCCACTAAAGCACAAACTCTGTCTGCCTCGATCTTAGCCTGTAACATAATAAATACAATGAAATTGCATGAAAGTTGAAGAATAGAGACTTGGTAACAGGTTTTGCTATAATGTACCTGCTGACTGAGCTTTTTGAGATAAGACACAACACTGTAGCTGAGGCCATATTCCATGTTGTCTGCTAACAGGTTTGGAGCTCCCATCATTCTTAATGCTTTCCGCAGGGCCTGGGAGAATCAGGATGAACAAAATTATTTAATAATACTGCTGCAATTTAAACAAAAGAGTGATTCCATTACTCACTGGGATGTAGTAGGGGGGCATTGTTTTAAGATAATTTTCAAAAGACTGTCGCCACTTCACTGGAGGCTTGAACTTATGCACAATAATCAAGTCATCTAGAAACGTGACATACAAAAGCAAATACAAAAATCAAGCACTTTATTTTACTTTAGAGTAAAAGCTAGACTATACAAGAGCAAATTCACCAATTCTACAAACTAAGTTTCTTATTTTTGCTTCTCATGATTAATTCTACTAAATGTGAGCAGCCGATAAAACGTACCAAGCAATGGAAGCACCACAGGATAGTTATAGGGCATAACAAACAGGTTGACACAGTTGAGAGCTGTGCTAGCCTTCAGATATCCAAACGGTTGACCCAGTTCTCCATATTTAGCACTGTTACACACAAAAACCTGGGAAAGGAAAAATCAGCAGATCACTCAACTATAGCACAAGTAGCTGCAGTCTGAGTAGACATGCTGCATGACTACAGTGAATAACAGTTCTTAAATATTGATACGAGTATTACCTGCCAGCAGGTATGTGGTGATTTCCTCTCCAGAATGTACTGGGTGAGCGGGGAAGGCTCTAGCTCATACTTATCAAAGGGCACTTTATCCACTACCATGGGCTCCGAATCCACACATGAAAACTTCACATGAGGGTGAGCTGCACGTGGAGGCTGCAGATGAACAGTCAATTGAGCTGACAGATTACTCAAGTTTACAGTAAACTAGAAAGACCAAGAGTGCACTGAAAAATGACATCAAACTGAAGAAAGAAAGTGAGCACATTTTGATCTTACCAATGTAGGAGAGTTCTGGTCAGGCCAGAAGGACTCAGGGATAGGCCAATGGCCAACAGGAACACCAGTTTTAGGGTTGGGTCTCACATAGATCAATTTATGACAGCTGTGCCATACTTGAGGTCCATGCTTCACCTCTGTTGGACCATCTTGGAAAAACAAAACAGTAACATTATTGATTGTCTGGTTTAAAACATTTGCATACATTTACAAAAATATTAAGTGATTTTTCCTCTGCATTTTAGGATGCCAAAATGTTTCCCCCCTAAATTAAGTACTCACATAATCAAGCACATATGATGGTAGCAGCTAAAACTGATAAACATTACTTTTATTGCACGGCTATACTTTTATTTTAAACATTGAGGATATAACAACAAAAACAATGTGTTTATTAAACCTTCAGTAGGAGAAGGATCAGCTCCAGTCTTCTCAAAATTGATAACCACACCACTCTGTATCTTCTGTACCAGGGACTCAAGGCACTGGTTCAGCATTCTCTGGGAAAACACGCTGTATGAACGGCCTAAGCACACAGTAGGAAACAGTTCTTTGTTAGTAATCTTAGCAATTGTATTTGATCACATTTACAATTTTTGAGGGATGTCCTGCAAAGTTTAGTCCCAACCGAACCCAGACATGCCTGGGCTAGGTAATCAGGCTGTTACTAGGCTTTCTAGAAACATCCATGCAGGTGTGTTGAGGCAGGGTTGGAGCTATAATCTGCAGGACACTGCAGTTTGGACACCCCTGGTTTAAATCATTTACTGCCCCTTTTTCTTGTTAGCTCTTTTTCAGACCACAGCTATCAACAAATGGCTGCGCACACACAATCCTGTCGCTCAAGAAAGTCGCTCTTCATTCGCATACATTTTGAAGGATTCTCAACTTTGTCAAGTCGTTCGACACCCACCAACTGTCACTGTTGGTCGCGTAGATGAAGGGCGCCGTAAGTCGCTCGCTCTGTTGAAATGAATGGTCGCTTGTTGCTTTGCTGCTGCGACTTGCTTGTACTGTGAATGAGGCTTTAAGAGTAAAGCTACATTTTAATACGACACCAAACTTCTGACATGAACAGTGGTACATTTTCTCCTGATAGTAAAAAAAAAATATGTGCGGGTCTTTAATGTCCTATCTGGCATTGTGTGTAAATGACTGGAATAAAATATTGGTGAACCTCAATGTCAATAAAAGCAGTTACTTCTGCGGTGGAAACAGTGTACACTCTGACACAGCTTGATGCAAAACCTGCAGAGACTTGAGTTCTAGATTTGGATTCATGTCCATATGTGTATGGTATTGACCTTATTCTTCAATGCGGAAGTGCACTCGTTTTTTGCAATTGTTTTAAAACTTTCGATTCAGATGCCTATGGGAGAAATGACCAGGAATAATAAACGGCAGAAAACGGTCAAACTACTTGCTCTACAAACAAGTGTTTGCATGACTATAGAGACCAAATAGAATAATATAATAAGTAAATATCAGTTTGTAACATCAAGCAGCAAAACGAGCCTTTTTTTAACGTCTAAAAACAAATGGAAGTGAATGAGACCCGAAGTCTCATGCCAAAAAGATTCAAATGGCTGCACCTGCTCATACAGATAATAAGGTGAATAGGCATTCCATGGAGGAATTTAGCAAAAATGTGCATTCCAAAATGTTGAAATCTACTTCCAGTTTCTCTAAAAAAGCTTTAATGGATGAAAGGGACAGATGCAAATAATGAAAGCTGGATTCGAACAAATTCTAAAAGATGTCTACTACCATTTGATTTAATATTTTTTATATTGTTGGGTTTTAACTATTCCAGTAATATAAAGTGAGGAATTAAAGACAGTGTCGCTAATTTATATAAATTCAGCAAAAAAAAAAAAAGCATACACACCTCCGGTGACCTCACACATGGGTGTAATAGGGGAGGAGTCGAGTGGAACTCCACCCACAGGTTCAGGGTCAGAAGAGGCATGGCCAGGAACACGCAGGACTAAAGAGAAGAGTCGCTGGTCCCATCGGAAGGGCTCTTTGGTCAGTTCACTGCCAGGCAATGGTGTTGTTAGCGGTAAATGTAACTGAAGCAAAGAAAAAGGATGAGAAAAAGAAAAACAACATCTGAAAACAAAAGCTTAATTAAAAAAAACATCAACAACAACGATTAGACAGAATGGCCATTATGGAGAAAGTTCAAGTTCAGCACATACTGACACATGACCCACCTCATCTTGTACGCCAGAACTGCCAGTCAGCTTGCTGCCATCAGTTACGGCCACAATGATAGCAGGCTCCAAGAAAAAAGGGTTTCTACCCTGCAAAAGCCAGATAAAACATTACAAAACAATAACCATAAAAGTTGAAACTCCTCTTAAAGAAAAATTACAGCTTGAAATACTCAGTTTTTACGTTAACCAGTTAGATCCCACAAATAAAAAAGTCACATAAGCAGTAGTAAATGTAAGAATGTAACACATAATAGTAATGCTCAGGTCTTTCAATCTACACTTAATTGTATCTTCAAAGAAGGTCAGATTATACGAATGAGTCATTTCTGAAACAAACACATAAATCTGAGATCAGAGACATCCGTGAGAAAACATTAACAGCAATACAAGTTAAGAATGTGTCAATTCGCCATAGGAGAAAGAAAAGTTTAAATTATATGTTTTGGGTTTTTTTGTCGCAACATAAAGCTCTATTATATGCCCAATCTATTAACTCAAGGGAAACTATCTAATCTAAAGTATAAGAATTATATAAAGCATTAAAGCATGAAAGACTGCAAAAACTGAAGTAAAAAGCAAGATAACAAGACAGGCATTGTTTTAGAATATCTAAGCTGAAGATGTGTGCGTGGTTTGTCTTATCTAGACCAAATATGAAACTGATACATTTAGATTACATTTAAAGTTATATTTTGGGACAGATCTTACACTCAAAACAATGCTGTGTGCAGACTGTCATAATTGTACCTACTGTATTTGCATAGAATGGTTATACATTAACTAGTGAAGAGCACAAAAAGTGTAAGAGTGAAAGGTCAGCCATTCCACGTCCAATTCGATTGCACACTGCATCAAAGTTTTAATCAAACCAAATCTGGCAAGTGTAAACATGCTCAGAATTATTAAAATGTGCAGTTATTTTGGTGAAATTTAGAGAGAAAAGACCCACTGTCTGTTATCAATAGCGTAGAGATGTATAATGCACACTTGGACGTTACTTTCAAAACAAAGTTGTTGCAACATCTGTGTGGAGACTTATAAATGTCAACATTAAAAATAAGTTGATACGGCTGCAAAAATCCATTGAAAAGGTGAAGAAACTGAGGTCGTAAAAATGGTAATGTAAATTACATAATAAACCAAATTTATAACTCACAAGCAGGATATTCCAATGAGCACAACACTAAAACTAGTATAAAACAACCAGAAAACAACATAGCAACTGAATAAAATCTAAATAAAACCAAATCAAAATGGTAACTGCATAACACCGTCCTGGTAAGCAAACAAAACACCAAAATTTTATATATGTGCTGTATTGTTCTATATATACTGCATGAAAAGTGGCCACATAGCTTGTTTAAAAAAATAATAATAAAAAAAGGGAGGGGTGAACAAAAAATATAATGCAAAAATACACATTGATAGAATTTCTCCAATAGAAAAATCCATACTGCCCAAATATAATATGACGTGGCCTTTCTAACTTACTATTATCATAAGATCTATAAAGTGGTATCATATATTAGTTCCACAGCTCAACAAGCAGATACATAGAAAACATTTTTCATTTTGGCTCCAGAGTTACCCGAGATAAAAGCAACCACACTCATACCATGCTAATAAATCTGCTTTCTCAGTAACCACTGCCCTATTTGCATTGAAGGAAGAGTTTATTTGTTATTACTGTGGGCTACCAGGGGTGCTTGGGATTGTGTTGTCAAAGTGTCAGTCTACTGGGTGCTTGCTTAACTGTAATGTTGGGAATGGGTGCATGGGATTAGGCCACAGACTTTATACCAGTCAATGGTTTATAACATACCTGTCCATAGTTGTCTATCCCTGAAACTAATCTATTAAGATTGAGCAAATCAAAAGCTGTCCTTAAAGCCTGGCCAACCGATGTCAGTCCAACTGCTTGCAGGTTCCTCAGTTCAGTCATAAAAGTGGCATGACTGTCCTTCCATCCAGCCTGCGAAATCAAGACAGAGCAAAGGATTAGGTATGCCTCTCAAGACTCTCACATCGATCTGGAATGAACTGAGGCAGTAATGTAGAGGCCACTGAAGACTCCTAGCGCGCTCTCTCTCTATGGGTGGGAAAACTAAGTTAGATTACCCCCCCACCCCACTCCATCTCTCTCGCATACACGCGCGAACACAGACACACAAACAGAGTGTGTGTGCGCGAGAGAGAGCGCGAGAGAGAGAGAGAGAGAGAGAGAGAGAGAGAGAGAGAGAGAGAGCTCTGCTGCTGCCACCCTGAACAAAATGTCGGCCATGTTTAAACTCAAATTTAAGCTGGGCAGAATGTTTTCACACCACAGATGTAGTCTCGACCTCTTCAAAGGCAGAAAGACGAAGCGAGCGATGAAGGTGTCTGGAGTTAAATAAAGCGGATTAGGGATGTAATAAACGAGTTTGTACCTTAATTCCAGCCGGTGCTTCCTCGAAACTCACTAACATGTATCTGTCTCCCCTGCTGGCCGGATCTCTGCTTCTCAGCTGTGGAGAAAAGTGAGTGGAAAGCAGGGTTTAACGTTTTTCAATACATTAAAAGCGCGAAGAAGCAAAGACGTGTGTTCATTTACCTTCAGGAAAGTCTCAACTGCGCCCTTCGCTATGTCCAGATAGCTAGTGCCCAGATAGGAGCGCTGGTTCATGGAGGCGGACGTGTCTATCAGAAAAAGTAGCACGGGCATTGTGTTGATAATCGCCCCTTCTACATTGACCGAATGTCAGTGAAAACGGACAAATGCAGAGCAATCTTTTGTTCGCCTCCTGTCGCTGCTGTCAGCACGCTGCTAGCCGGCTAATGCTAACTGACTCGCGCATTCTTTCTGTCAAGAGTGTAACTGTAGTTAGTGTTGAAAGAGCGATGCCTTGTAAACTTAAGCAAACCTCAGACCCTGGGGGGGAAAGGTTGTTGATTTACAAGGGAAACGGGTGTTGTTGCTGTTATTTGAAATAAATGCCTAACTTTTATCATGATAACTTTCTGTTTGGTTTACGTCCATGATTCTCCTCACACTGAGAGACGCTCGCGGGCTGCAGTGGTTTTATTCTGCGTTCAACATTTGACTCCGCCTACCAGTGCCATGCGTCAAAACGCCTCAACCGATTGGCACCTGAAAATGCGAAATTAGCATATTCTGTGTTTACAGGAGCATGCGTGTTAGTTAGCTTATTGGTTTGAACAAATGAACATCTACAGTTTTTTCGTTCAAGTCCAAACATGGAGCAACAATTATTCATGAAAGGGGAAAAATGTCAAGCACAGTTTTTTATTCATGTTTTATTGTGTTTGCTTTGTTATTGGTCTTCGGATGCAATTTCTCTATTTACAGAATGCCAAAAGGTTGAAACTACAATAAAGAAAACTAAAATTGAAATCACAAAAAGGACAAGCTAATGCTAATATACGAACAGCATCGTATTTGTTAACTACAATGTTATTTTTTTTGTGTTCTGCAATAAATATGCATAGTTTTCTCTCCTTTTACTGCAAAATGAGGTCAAATGGTTGCTAACAGCCTGTTCACAACAAAAATAACTATTTAAGCATTCACACAATTGCACAGTATTGTACTAATCCTTTGATGAATGTGATGCAAGTTATCGTTTGACATTTTAAATGCTCAAGATCCTCAAAAAACTATTCTGGTTCGCTGTCAATGTTTTTAGCATTCATCCAATGGAAAAATATATAGATTAATCCAACTGTATCATACATTTTCAAACTACATGGTTACTGCTATTGTAATTAATTTATCCTTGGTGTGAATAGGCTTGAAGCATTCTTTAATGAAACTCCTTTGGAGCTCAGGTCAGTTACAAGAAAACCTTAATGTCAAAGAATAGGAAACAGTCTAATGGTAGAGGCTTAGTACATGATGGAGAAAATGTAGATACTTTTATTTTATTTGATTGTATACAAATACAAAATGTTCATAATATAATTGGGTAACAATTTCATGGTTCATTAATAATCAACATACATTAACTAAAACATTGTAATTTAGATTTTATTACCGATTTGTAATCATTCTTAATATGATTACTTTATAAATACCTACACACACACACACACACACACACACACACACACACACACACACACACACACACACACACACACACACACACACA
>CAIGQQ010032765.1:9963945-9997706 GCA_903798035.1 Danio albolineatus
ACACACACACACACACACACACACACACACACACACACACACACACATATAAAATCAACAGCACTCTACAGAGAATATAATTAGTCAACAGTTAAATTGCCTTCTTGTAGACTAGAGGATGTGCAGTAGTCTGACTCTGTGGTTTGTGAATACACATGATAAGGCCTTACTATAAATAGAACAATTTCCACTTTGTGCTTTTTACCCCAAAGTAAAAAAAACTAGAATAACTAACCTAATACAAATGATTAATATAGTTTCAACTGAGCAAACAGTAATGGTGCAATGAACCAATGTATGTTAACATAACCATATGTAAATAAAGAGAGGAAAAAACTTCCGTTTTTACAAGTATGGTATTTGTCTGCGTCAACGCTGCACATCGTAAACGCATTTATCTGTGATTCACTCCGTAGTCGGATCGTCTGCGTCTGTGGTCGCTGAAAGCAGACCGTAGGCATCATGGCATAGAGATCGCGTGTCACTGTAAACAGAACAGGCTGAGAGGTAAATCAGCTGACCTGCAGCATCTCTGACCGCATTTCACCGCGCTGCAGGTCTGGGTTATGCTGCCGAAAGAGGCTTCAGGTGTCAGACAAACTACAGCGCCATGGCGGCAGAGATTCATCCCCGCCCGCAGACACGCAAACCCGTCCTGCTAAGCAAGATCGAGGGTTTCCAAGATGTGGTGAATACGGCTGTGATTATCCCCAAAGAGGACGGCGTTATCAGCGTATCTCAAGACAGGTCAGAACACGTTTGATTAGAAACCCAAAACAATGACTTACAGCACCTCACGTAGACGGTAATCTCATAAGCGCCGCTGACATCTTAATAAACAGACCGCAATATAACATGTATGTGACTGTACTGTCGTGAAATACAGATTAAGCACGTTTATCTTATTTGTTGTGGCTGAATAAACGACATTTGGTGTATTTACAGTATCATCTCCTAGTGACAGTACACAGGGACTGAAAATTCATTGGATAATAATAAATGTTTATATTTTTGCGGGTTTAATGTGTTTAAGCGGTTCACTGAAGCATCTCTTTCTGAGGCGCGTGACCACCTTTTCCTTTCCTGCCTGCAAAAACTGACAAAAGCAGAACGCTTTTAGGTCCGGACTGTAGATTTCATAATATATAATTTACTGAAAAATATGATTAAACAAACTCTTTGCTGAAGATTTCAGTATGTTAGGGACAGGCAGTGGACGAAAAACACTCCTGTCAATTTCGTTTATATTAGGTAGGGAAAAGGTAGAAGAATAACTTTGGTTATTATTAGCTAATATCCATGAGCTGTTTATTAAAACGAGATATCCTTATGCTATTACTGTTTTGTTTTTTCTATTATATATTTTATTATTGTCATGGCAAGCAGTTCAGTGTTCAGAGGAAATAATAGATCAGCATTATTATGAGAAAAATGCCTTGACATTTTTAACTAGGCACATTTGTTTAAATTACTGAATCATTATTCGTTATTTTAAGAAATAGTTTACACAATCAACAAAAATGGGATGTTAATTTACACACTCTCAGTCCATTTAAAATGTAGGTGATTTTTTATAGCTAAAACCCAAGTCCTTGTAACATGTAAAAATAATAAAATAAATGAATACATAAATAATAGTTCCTGTGGTCTCTGCACTGATCTCTTACAATGCAAAATGAATGCTCTGAAACATTGTTTACAAAATTATTATCTCAGGGTAAATTAACAGCAAATTACTTGAATACATTTCTTTAATAGCTGAAGTGTAACAAAAATACAGATATTTGCTTGTTGACATCCACTGCTGTAACAGTGTTACATACAATAAGGTTTATTTATGGAACCATTAAACGAACCTGAATGAATCTTTGATAATTACTTTTTAATTCAGCAGTCCAGTTCAAACTGAGACAGTTCAGAGTAATGAGTGTCATATGACTGACTTTGCAAGCACACCTTCTGTTCAGGCAAATAAACACTCTAGAAGAGCAACAGAGGTCAATGTCAGACTAACAATGACTTCTGTAACCAGACAAGAGAGCTTATATGTTAGTCAGTATATGGTCAAATGCAGTGGGTGAGAAAGCATGTTGTTTTACAAATATTTTACATTAGAAGGGGTGAAAATAGCAAAAACGTGTGGTTAAAGTGTGAGTTAGTAGGGGCCCTATTACAAATATCTTGCTCTTGCTTCATACATTTGTTCTTTAAACAAGAGAGAACATTTGTTATGATGTTTAATTTAGACCAATGCACAATTAATAGTTTAAAATTATTAATCAATTAACACATAAAAAAAATCATTTAACACACATCAGGATGGTGTTTTCCATTCATACTTTTTAATTTGTCAAAGCAAAATCCACCACAAAATACAGAATGCCCATCCATTTGTCTTATGACGTTGGCATCTCTGATCCCAGCCACAACTTTAACTCCATTTGAGGTCTTATTGTGTCTGGTGATTTTAAGTGATTAGAGATTGATCTCAAGCAGACATACATACTTATAATTATGTTGTGTATTCTTGCTCATAATTACTCCTGGTAATTTGTGCATTGTTTTGCTTGCCACTTTGATAATACAGTGTATGCTGTGTGTAAGGTCATGTAAATTTTTGTAATCAAGCTTATATATTTACATTTGTTTTAGGACAATCCGTGTGTGGCTGAAGAGGGACAGTGGTCAGTATTGGCCCAGTGTCTATCACACAATGCCTGGTGAGTGTTCAGCCCAACACAGTTTCTGGCAATTTTGCTTGAGTAGTAACCTCATATGAAAAACAAGTCCAAAATTAGAAACCTGGTTTGAATATTTAAGCTGCTTTTGGTTGGCTGACATTGGTCACCGCTTTTAAAACATTCATTCCTGTTATTTTCTGCCAAATACACTGATTTATTTTGCATTAGGCTTATAAGGTTTAGCAATAGGTTTAGCTTACGTTTAAGTTTGCACCAACATTTTTATTATGTTTTATTGTTCTTTTTGGTTGTCTGTTGTCATGGATAACTCTTTTCTTCTTGCTGTGTAAATGTGTTTACATTTGTCATATACTTCAGTCTTTTAATCCTAGGCAGACTCACAATGTACCAATACAAAGCCTGATTGAACTGGTTTGATTTTGTCAAACAGAAACTTAACCTATTAGTTTGTTTAGCTATCATCATGGTACTTATCCTTAAGCTTGGTCAAATATTTTTTTTTGTACTTACTTACAAAATAGATTGGTGAAAAAAGTACTGGAAAAAGCAAACATGTCTAGTGTAGTCTGTTTGGTCTTAAAGAGGTCAACTGCCGACACTTGAGAACTTTGCAGACTGTTAGCTATATGTCTCTTCTGTTAAAGCCACAAAAGGGAAATTAGTGTTGGGTATGTTTGTTTGTATATTTGTCTTTTGTTTTTGTTGTTGTTGACTGCTTGTTTTTTTTTTGGTTGTGTTTTGTGCAAATGTATAAAAAAATTCCTATAAATAAAGTAAAAAAAAAAAAAAAGAGGTCAACTGCCAAAAAGTCTTTTACGCAACAGTATTGTGCAGTTAGGCCCCAAAACTGCAACTGCCTAAATATATAAGCAACTTCTTTAAAAAAAAAAAAAAGCAGTTGTGTATCATATGAGAACTTGGGTTTCTTGGCAGCTTTCTGAGTACCTGAACTGCTTGGTAGGTGTGAAAGTTATGGGACAGGTAACCACAGCACTTTACTAAAAGAGTGAAAAATGTGAAGTGAAACTAGTTTAGACATGAAGTTCAGCTCGTTTGCAGGTTCAGACAAGAGTTTCATTTCTCAGCAGTGATGGCCACATTGTTTACTTGCTTTCTAGTTAACTTTTGCAGACTTTTTAGGAGGTCACCGGCTTCAATTGAGTGAGTGTGTTTAAAGTTTACTGCTGCACGGTGGATTTTATGAAACAGATACTCTTTCTTACGTTGCAGTTGCGTGTTCATGTATGTCATTTAACCCAGAGACAAGGAGGATCTCTGTAGGGTTGGAAAATGGCACTGTAACGGTATGTTAAATTAATATTACTATTATAATTTCCAATCACAAAGTGCAACTGCTTCTGTTCTCTTACACACACCTGCTAAGATTTATTAAGACAGGAACTTCTCTTTGCAGGAGTTTATACTGTCAGAGGACTACAACCAAATGACTCCTGCTCGGACATATCAGGGTAAGTCACAAATCTAGGATCACTTTATACTTAACATAAATGTGTTAGAATAAAATGAACTGAATTTTCACATTTATCTCCCTCGATGATTTGAATTGTCAGAAAAATGTATTTATTCTGTTGATACCCTTAATTTGTTTGGTCTTTTATTTGGATTTCCCCTTGTGGTTTATCATCATACATTCAAACAGTGTTATCGTACCCCACCCAGCCAAAACTGTTTTATGGAAAACAAACAAACAAACTAAATAATTTTAAATAGTCTTTATGGGGGCCGGCCGGGTAACCTATCCTTCAGGTCCATGCTATGCAAGAACACACAGATGATTGATATTCTAGTTCCATCCAAATATCAGCAACCAAAGAACAAAAGGCACCTATTCTGAACATTCATCTCACAGTTACAATGTCTCAATAGGGCCTGAAATGCAGTGGTGTAAAGTAACAAATTACAACTACTCAAATGACTGTAATTGAGTAGTTTTTCCTCAGGAATTGTAATTTACAAAATAGTTTTAAAGATGTGTACTTTTACTTTCCCTTGAGTACATTTTAGTGCTGTATCGGTACTTTTACTCCACTACTTTCCCTCAACCTGCAGTCACTACTTTATTTTTTCTTGTCTATGGGAATTGGCTAAGTAGCCTTGTGATTTCGGTCCAATCAAATTGCACATAGAAGGTAAATCGCATCATAGTGAACTACCTCAAGACATCGGTGCTTTATAATTGCAGCAAACTGTTGGGAAGCATTTAAAAGTGTCCAGAAAGATGTCCAAATTTTTACACGCATTGATCCAGAGACTGTTTAGATGCATGTCACTGATGAGAAGATGACTGATCGTTACTGTATTATGACCGAAATGGCCTTAAACACCCAGCTGGCACAGGACATCAACATGATGTCAGATTGACGTTGTTTCCCAACATCGTGAGCACATTGCATTTTGTTTAGAAATGAAAATCAGGTTGATATTAAAACCCAACGTCAGGCTGATGTCAATGTCCAACCTAAAATTAACCAATTATCAGTGTCTAATGATGTTACAGCATGATGATGTTTGGATGTTACCACTATGACGTCTATCAGATGTTGGGTTTTGATTACCATACCTGACTATTTTGGTGACTTTCTAACATAACCTAAATCCTTAGACACTCGCTAGACATTGAAATTTGGTCATCTGACATCACAACCTATATCTAACCTAATATTAATGTCTTATGCTGTTGTGTCTGTGTCTGCTGTGTCGGCAATAACTTAATGCACTACAGAATGTTACCTTTACACACATCCACAAATTACATGTAAATGCATCAGCTTTTTACAGCGTAATACTCATTACTCTTGAGTATCTTTGAAAGGGATACTTTTTACTCATACTTTGAGTAATATTTAAAACAGATACTTTTACTCGCACTACATTTTTAGGCAAGTAATGGTACTTTTACTTGAATATGATTTTTCAGTACTCTTTCCACCACTGCTGAAATGACAAGCTAACCTTCTTTAAAACGCATTGCATTATCGGTACACAGAGTGAAGTGCAATGATGGCTGTGGTTTAAAGTGTGGTGGTTTGTTACTGAAATCCAGTTTGTGTTATTAGTTGCTCTGTTTTGTATTTGTTTGAATGGGAGAGCATGGTTGTATTTTTGAATGTATTAAAGTGAGCTGTCTGTGAGCTCATTGTCTTTTGTCTCCTGTTTGCGTTAGCTCATCAGGGTGGCGTGACCGTGGTGCTGTTTGTCCTAGAGATGGAGTGGGTTCTAAGCACAGGTCAGGACAAAAGCTTTACATGGCACTGCTCGGAAAGCGGACAGCAGCTGGGCACGTACAGGACCACAGCATGGGTGTCTGGACTACAGTATCCATTTACTCACCACTCCACATCTCACGATACCTGCCAGTTTATAAGCAGACATTATAAAATATGGTCATCAGTCTGTCTTTCTGCCCTTTGATGAAAGATTAATTTGAATTAAATTGACTATATTATATTGCTTATTATAGGTAATAAGTTCTCTTAGACAATTGCCCATCTTTAAAATCATGTCAACAAAAAACACAAATTATTAACTTTAGATATGTATAATTATATCACTAATACGCATAGATAAAGAGACAGTTGCCCAAAAATAAAAACTCTCGTCAGCAAACCAGTTTGAGTTATATCCTGTAAAACATGAAGGACAATATGTGGTAAAACCTGCTTCTGTAAAGAGCATGTTTTGTAATTATGTAAATTGTATGTATATACATTTTTTATGTAATTAAAATGTAAATTATAATTTTGTAGCAGTTCTACAAAAATCAACTTATGTTTAATACAGACCTTATTTTACTTATTAATTGAAAATGTACTATACTACTCAAATCTTGAGTGAAAAACTTTTTTCCTCCAGGTTCTGACAGCATTACCGCAACACTTTGTTTGGGCTGTAATAACTTCATTTTCACTACTCTTCATGCATCACTGCTGTAATCATATATAGCTGAGATTCTGGAGGGGGTTCAGGACTTTCACAGCTTATGCTTCTTGACAGTCTGTGTAAGATTTGATGTGGAGACCAGACATGCCTTCGTGGGAGATCATTCTGGGCAAGTGACAATCCTGAAGCTGGAACAGGACAACTGCAGCCTGGTCACCACATTTAAAGGCCACACAGGTGCTTCCACAGACAGCACATTGCAACAAATAGATGGAAGACAGATTTGTTTCACATGAATTAGCAATTTCATTATTAGCCCAGATACATTTTGCCATTGGATGGTCATTTCAAGCAGTTAAGATGGTTAAGTTTGCTAAGAAATTGACCTTGTATCAAAACCAAAAACAAAAAAGATGTAAACAACTAACTCATTGAACATTAGCAACCTTGATATTAGCATCAAAAGCAGCAAGAAACAGGTTTATAAATGATTGATTATTCATAAGTGAAAGCACATGGTAAGCATAAACCAGCTTATTGTCCAAAAAATGATTGCACTAATAATTAAAATTACTGCCTTTATTCATTCAAGTGTGGATGTTGTCCCCTGGTGGCATGGATGATAACTGACCCGGAATAACAGCTATAACGTTATTTTCCTGCCTAAATTGACCCTAAAATAGCTAAAAAAATGGTCAAACTACTTGCTCTACTAACAAATGTTCGCATGATTATACAAACAAAGCCGAATAATATAATAAGAAAATGTCAGTTTGTAACATCAAGCAGCATAACGATCTGTTTTTAACATCTAAAAATGAATGGAAGTGAATGAGACTGGACGTGTCGAGCCCAAAAGATTCAAATGGCTGCGCCTGCTCATGGGTTAATACGTTGTAGCATCAGCTTTTTCCAGAAAGTGAATAAAACAGATTAAGAAGTCTGTCTCTGGTAAACCCTCCTTTCTGAGAGCCTGCTCTGCTCTGATTGGTCAGATTCCTAAACGCTATTTATCATAACCTGCCATCTTAATTTTAGCTTCAGATGGGGCTTCCTTGTGAACACAGGAATACAAACAGTGAAATTTTACCATTTCAACCTGAAAAAGCTGACATTATGCAATTAAAATAAAAAGTAAAAGTACATTTTCTCAAAGTAACATGAATTACATATGACTTGTTTCAGATAATTCAAAATATTTTTTCTTTTGGGAGACTATAACTTTTTGCAGTGATCTTTGAACATCTTTTTTTAGATCCACAAACAACTACTTTTGCAGAGATTTGTTTTTTTTTAAAGCACAAGTATTTTAATATTTATTGATTTGTATCCACACTGTAATGTTTAATGGAAAATGCACACCAAAACTGATCCTGCAAATGACCATTTTGCTGAATGATTTATGTATGTAATTGTGCATGCAGGTAATGTTACAGCCTTGTGTTGGGATCCCGTGCAAAGAGTTTTATTTTCTGGAAGTTCAGATCATTCAATCATCATGTGGGACATTGGAGGCCGAAAAGGAACAGCCATTGAACTGCAGGGCCACAAGTAGGTTTGAATTGTTGTCTTGTATTTGAGAGAAGGATAAATAAGTCAAGCTCATCATGTCCTGCTATTTGTGTGTGTGTGTGTGTGACAGTGATAAAGTGCAGGGTTTGTGTTACGCTCCTCACACTCGTCAGCTCATTTCCTGTGGCTCAGATGGGGGAATCGTTATCTGGAACATGGACGTCACTCGACAAGAGGTGAGAGAATCCTAGTGTGAGAATGAAGCATTTAGCACAAATCAGACTGACAACAGGATGTGTGCCATTTATGTTACATGTGTCTGTTTAGATAGCTTGAGCAAGTCTGTTCTGTGTCTCAGACCCCAGAGTGGCTCGACAGTGACTCGTGTCAGAAGTGTGAACAGCCTTTCTTTTGGAATTTCAAACAGATGTGGGACAGTAAGAAAATTGGCCTGCGGCAGGTACAGCACAAACATAGATGCGTTTCTGGTTTTGAAGCTAAATCTTGAATCCCAAAATCTTTGAGGCCAGGTATAGAATAATATTGAGTACAATTGAAAAGTTTGGGATTTGTATGTTTTTTTTTATTGTCTTTACTCTCTCGTTAAATTGTTTTATTTGATTCAATCAATTGTTACTGATTAAAAAGATGACTATTTTTCACAAAACTTCACCTCAATGTGTACAGTGATAGAAAAAAAGAGATCATTTGAAAGTTTCTCTTGGTTTAGTGGCTATTTAGTAGCTATGGGTTTGAGTCAAATGTTAATTTTTATCTAATAACATTTCTTATCAATTTTAAATAAACAAATACTGAAATTGAACCCTTTGACTGCTGCTCTACCAAACGCTTGACCATGTTTTTACAGTTTAAAATAACGACTGTTAAAGTAATTTAAAGAATAACTGTTTTAAATAATGGTTTACACATACAGCATTGTTTGTTTACAAAATCAAACAAACAATCTTGTTGCACTACTACACTTGGTTTTACTGTAAAAAAAAAATACAAGAAAGCAAGTTAAATGAAAATTTAAATATTTTATGGCATACTTCAAAAATAAATACTTATAAAAATTTATAATTGAAAAATGTTTTATTTTGAATATATATTTTTAAATAAATTGCTCTTATACTTAATACTTTCTGATTTTTCATAGTATATGTATTAATTCTGGTACTTTTACCATAAAACGACATATCAACCATCTGGTGTAGGCTGAGATTTTATAAATTATGGGATGTGTTGAAAAAAAAATTGAGTGTGTTAACTATAGTGACATTAGGTGCTTAGTTAAAAGTTAAAGCATTTTTATTTATTTATTTTAGTCAGATAAACAAAGGTTTTGTTGAGAGGTTATTCAATCAAATATAAAAAAAATCAAAGCTTTGGATCTTTATTATTATTATTTTATGCAAAAATAATGCATTAAATGACAGTATTCTAATTTTGAATAATAATGTATGTAGTTTATAGAATAGAACTAAAATGGTTTAACTCCAACACAACTGTAAATGTAAATCCAAAGAAATAAGTGGTGTCATAATTTTTCAAATGGATTTTTATTAAACAACGAATGAACTTGCAGTAAACATGAAAACATATTTAAATTGTTTTAATGTAGTTTAATGGCAGTTTCGCAGTTCAATATACCATGAAGTGCCTTTATTTTACTGTTTTTTTATTTTATTTATTTTTTTATCCCCAGCATCATTGTAGGAAATGTGGCCAGGCCGTGTGTGGCAAGTGTTCCTCAAAACGTTCCACGATTCCTCTCATGGGATTTGAGTTTGAAGTGCGGGTTTGTGACAGTTGTCATGACTCTATCACAGATGAGGAGTAAGTCAAACTCATACCTTCTTGAATTTTGTGTGTGTGTCTTAAATGGTAGAATCACCCAAAGCTTTTGTTGTTGTTTAGACGGGCACCCACTGCCACGTTCCATGACAGCAAGCACAGCATCGTACATATGCAGTATGAACCAACCAGAGGTTGGCTGCTCACTTCCGGCACAGACAAAGTCATCAAGGTCAGTCACTCTACTCACAAATGCTTCTGGATTTCTTTTTTACAATGTTTCTTTTCTGCATTTTAATGGATAAATACTATTATATATAAATAGTTCTTCATTTAAAAACTTTCAATAATTGTATTATTGTTATAACTTTTGAGAAGTACAGTTAATTAATCTGTAGCAATGGGCATACGTTTTGGTCAGTTTCTTCAAGCCGAAGCAAACTTTGTTTGATTCTAATAGCTGTTGTGAATTTCAGTTAGAATTTTATATGCTCTTTGATCAAGTGAAGTGTGGCTGTAGATTGAGTGTGGTGTGTGTTCATGCAGCTATGGGACATGACTCCAGTGGTGTCATGAGAATTATCTAAATCATCTGCAAGCATCAGTGAATCAGAGCTGAACCTGAACCAAGAATCATGTGTTTGTGGCGAACGTTCGGAGTTTAGGTCACTTCATCTCATGGAGGAAAAACTCAAGGATATCATGACTTTGAATTCAGCATGTGCGTTTGTACAGTAGGTGTATGTGCATGTGCATGTGGGTTATGGGAACCATTGTGTAAATATTGTTGTCTAAATCTGCTCATTTCAGGTTGTTTATATTGATATAAACCTGTGTTATGTTGTCTGTAAAAATATCCACATTCATTCTGTCAAGGAATCCCCGTGTCTTTGCATCAAAGCATGCTGGAAGTGTTTTTATATTCAAGTGCCTTTACCGCACCTCAATCAGTGGTTTAGGCATTGGAAAATAATGTCTACTATTGCCTCTTGGTCATGATCCACTAATCTGTTTGACTCTGTAAATGTAAGCGCTTCATTTTACTGGTATTTTAACACCAGTAACTTTAACGGGAGAATTAAACATGCACATATTCACAAATATTGTTGTTTATACAGGGTAAAAGTTCAGTAATGATTCGTTGTAATAACATTGTGTTTGATCTGATTAAAGCTGACGTTTCATATACATCTTCTTACTGTAGAAACAATGCTGTCATTGGCAATCATTGGCTCAGAAAATATGACAGAGATTTAAAATATAATTTGATTTCCCTCCTTCCATCAGGCATAAATACATATATTGACTCCCAGTGACTTTACAAAGTGAGTTTCCTATAGCGTGATTTGGGCATTACACAATGTGTAAAAACGCTACTCGTTTACAAAGCACAGAGATAAAGCAGCAGGAATGACAATTAATTGCATATGTGCAAGGTGAATTTTAAACTAGGGTTTTGTAAGGATTTATTTTATTGAAGTATTGAAGGTTTTATTTTGTATTATTTATAAAGTTCATTGCCGTTCAAACTTTCAAGATCAGTAAGGATTGTAGAAAAATCTTTGAATGCTCTTATGCTCACCAAGACATCATTTATGTGGTTTTCTATTGTTTAAATTGTCATTTACGAAAGTCACCATCCTTCAGAAGTCCTTCAAATGCACATTTGTTGATCAAATAAAAATGGAAAACAGGCGTCCTGTTTAATCTTTTTAATGTAAACTGCATTTTTTAAAGATTCTGTGAGAATGGGATGTTAAACAGGGCTGAACTGTCACTTCTGATCAATTTATTGCAGCCTGATCACAAATAAAATTGACCAATTGTATAAATGTTTATAATGACAATGCGTACCATGAATTAAAAAGCTTGTTTGTCGCTAGTAGACAATTCCTTTGGTTTAGTCTCAACATACGCAATTAACACATGGATTCAAGTTTTCTGAAGTACATAAATATTACTACAGATGTGAAAAAACCCCAAATTATATTGTTCATTTAAAAAAATTAATACAAATAAATGCATATCAGTAGGCACACATTGGCATAAAAAAGCTTTTCTAGTTAATAATGAGTTAGTAAATTGTAAACACATTTGAGTGTATAAGGGACAAACACAAAGTCTATAATATTTATGTGTTCAATATGATATTTATTTACACAGTGATATATTTTCATGATTAAATGACTATTATGTTTTATGTAGCTATTCAGTCTTGAAGTCACTTTCTAGGCCAGCAAGAGGCCAATTCAACATTTACCTCTAAATGAATTTAACTATGGAATAGTAGTTTTAGATTTATGAATAAAATCATTGGTTATATAGAGATTGCAGAGGTTGTCTGATTAATCAAGAGCACACTTTGTTGTACTTTATTTGCATTTCATTTTAAACAATTTCTGAAAAAACAACAAAAAAAGCAGCTTTAATATATTTGATGTTTCAAACATGACTTGGTGCAATTTATGTAAACAACACTGATAACATTTTACTTGAGAAACTCCATATTCCACCATTCTAATAGCAGAAGTGAGTGTTTTAGTGTCTCAACTCTAATAGAGTAACGGATAGGAGTGTAGATTTTCAGGATATTGGAAAATAAGTACAAGTAAACATTTCAGGTTGTTGTGGTTACTTTTTTTGTATAGGAGTCACATCTTTGCAATTCTTACCATTAATAAGAATAAATACCAGTCTCTTAGTGGAATGATGGCTGTACTTCAGATTTGGCCACTGAAGTTTGAAACTCAACTGATTAGTTCTTGAATTTGTCAGCAAGCTCCTCCAACAGGTTCATCAACTTCTGGTCTTCAGCTGGAGGAGATTTGGAGAAGGCCAAAGGCAAATGTGTAGAAACTGCTTTTCTGTCTGCAGATGTAAACATTTTTGAAAGAAAGTTTAGTTATTTGTTAAACAGACGTTTAGTCTGCTATACGGAGGTATGTTGTTCGATGTGCACAGAATATTAAAGCATGCTTTCTGCTACATGACAAGCAGCTATGCAAATTAAAAAAACTATTCTTGACCTTGAAAGAAGAGACCACTGGGTTGTCTGCTGGCAGCATCTGATAAGGCCAGCCACACCACTGTGTCAGCACCTTGAGCTTCAGTACGCAGCTTATTCTTCATTTTCTCATAAAAATCAGGCATGGATGAGCGTACAGCTGTGAACCGAAAAAATGTCTTAGTGGCTGACACTGAAAAATGGCTATGACATCTATAAGCAAGACACCTATGGCAAGTCATTTAACATTTAATCTGTAAACCTTACTGGTATGTGTTGGTACCTATTTGTCCATATTACATAATTAATAGATGGCAGTGCTTGTTATGGCATACTAGTACATATTTTACTAGTAAATAGTTACTATTCTATGGTTCCCAGTAACAGATTTTCCATTTTTGCCTTTGACTTCTGTGAGGATATGATCAGATATCAACTATTCTTTTTTGACTAGTTCTAATTTTTAGATACTAATACTTACTCATTAGGCACTCATATCTATTTAATAGATGCTAGTACGTACTTGTTACAGACTAGTGCTTTTTTATTAGCTACCAGTAGGCTATCTAATCAATAAATACTAGAACTACTGGTAGCACTTTACTTTAGTCCTGTTGCTCATGTGAATATACTTTGTACTTATCATAGTCATTACATAAACTGGGTAATAAGTAGGTACTATCCTTAAACCTACCTCTGAACCGAACCATAAACTGGTTACCTTATACAGCACAGAACTTCTTTGGGAAGTACACTGTTGAACAGGTACTAGTATTTAATAAAGAAGCACTATTAGCATGGTCATACCAGTAAGTTCTATAGAGTAAACACTAAAATGACTTGCCATAAGACAGAGTCTACAAGATGATGAAGTAGACACATGCTGCATACCTGGAGTGTCTGCCCAGCCTGGATGCATGGAGGAGAAGTGGATTTCCTTGTGCTGAGCTGCCCATTGCTCTGTCATGATCACCTGTTGCCTCTGAGACAGGTCACAAACACGACAATTAACGAGAATTCATTAAATAAAATGTGAGCAGTGAATCAGCTCCATCTGTGTAGAAAATAATGATCACTGTAACAAAGGTAGGCCGGAGATGCTGCTGGAACCTGTTGTTGTGTGCCACTATTGTTAAACAGCAATGGACTAGATTGATAAACCAGCAAAAATATAAGAGCAACATTTTTCTATGGTTTCTCATTGATGAATTCAAATAATAGTTTACTTATATAATGCGAGAGACAGAAAAGTTTGCTCACTGGAAAACAAAAAAACGGTTATAATAATACCTTGTTTTGTGCATAAGCCATAGTGCCATCAAAAGAACCTTTTTCAAACTGAAGGTCCTCCACATTTAATTTCTGAACCAGCATTCCACCAGATGACACAGTGATCTGTTAGAACAATGATAATAATAATGGATTTTTAAAAAATCTATAATGAATTATAAAAGTAAATAGATAACTAAATTTAAATATAAAGTTTTGTGGAAAGTTTGTTTCTGAACTATGAACTTGCAAACATGTCAGTAAAGTCATGCATATCTGGTAAGTTTATGAGTGTAAATGTAAGAATGACAAGATATATGGTGGCATTGTTTGAATGGCAGGTTTTTACATAATTCATCAAGATGCACACAAAAGAACATGCATTTCTTCTCACTTACCACTCTGGGATTTTCTGACCTCTTCAGTGTTGGAATCAGCGCTGTTGTCAGTACATATGTCCCTGTAAAATGAACAAAGTATGTGTTCCAATGTTTTATCTTTCGATTTGTAATAGGTGGCTAAACACTTAAAACCTCTGTAAAAAAACGTAAACTAATATCATGACATAATATAAGATTTCATAGAATCTCACCTTTTGCGGCATGCATTAGGGAAAAAAATGTAAAGATGATATCAGTATCAAATAAGTCAAATTATGAATTAACTTTCATACCAAGTGTGTTTGTTGCAAAGTTCTTCTCCAAGCCATCCTCAGTCAGTTCTCTTTGATTGACCATGCAACCTGCATTATTGATCTATGGTAATAAATAAGTGAATGAACAATACAATAGTAGAGATAACATAACACACACATCACACATACATTTTAAAATATACAGTTGCTATGATGAATGCAAACCACCTATAGCTAGACAAATTAAACCTATTACTTGGGGGTAGATAAAAGATGTTACTGTTGAAATAATTTTATTTAACTAATGAAAAAAAGCAATTACTGTATAGTGTTTATTGAGCACTTTCATGCTGTTGCCACCACATTATAGCAGCAAGAAGTCTACTTTATTTTGTATACATCATACACTCTAATTTACCAGAACATGTAGATTATGATTCTGAGAAAACCCACTGGCAAACTCCCACACTTTCCTGGGGCTGGACATGTCAACTAAGTGAACATGGACATTCTGAAAGCACAGGAGACACAAACTCGCTGTTTTTGTTTTAGACACAAATGACAAAATTACTTAAAATCACACAGTTGTGGCTTTGAAAATGTACCTCACTTTTACTTTGCTCCACAATGTCTTTTCTGGCCTCCTCTGCGCGATCCTTATTTCTGCACACCAGGTGTACAGTCCCACCTGAAGGAAAATCAAGAAGGGTTGAATTGAACTTGGAATGGCTTTTATTTTCTCCAATACTGCACTTCATCTGCCAGTAGGGGTCACTGTTGGGTCCCTTTTGTTGGTTAAACTTGTAACCTTTGGTCAGGGGTTTGATTGAATAAATAAATAAGATCTTCCCAGATGCTAGGATCTTGGACAACCAGCTATTAGGCAGCAGTCCTTGTTCTGTATTTACAAAGGCGTGTTTTCTCACCTCTTTTGGCGATTTCGCAGGCGGCGGCTTTACCGATGCCGCTGTTCGCCCCGGTGATGATGAACGAGCGGCCGTTTACACTCACATCCAGATCGGCCGCAGTGAAGCGCCTCTCCGCCGCCTCATAACCGCTCCTGGAGACAGTTTACCAGTTTTATCTAGTTTACTGTAGACTTTACGGAGTGTGACATTTTAGAAAAGAACCGTTTGTATGACTTGTGCTTATTAAAGTATTTGGGCCATCGGAGACTAAAGTAAAAAATAATTGATGACTTACTTCGTATATTCCTGTAGACCCTTCAGGAACCAAACGGTGTTTCGGTAGAGAGACATTCCTACGGTTTCCCTCGCTGTGTCATAACATACTACAACAAACACGTTATGAAGCGTCACGCCCCTGTAGCGTTTAATAACAGATCACGTGTTGAGTGTGTTGTAAGCAGAGTTGCCAACTCCGCGGTTTTCAAGTAAAATTTGGATTCCACTGTTTTGCTGAGTTTAATGACCGGCTTTATTTCAGAGATCTGGCAACCCTGGCAATAAGTGCGGATCATAGGGTGCGGATCACACATGCGCAAAAATCGATTTACACAAATTGCTGCTTTGTGAAACCCTTTGTGCACTTGTTTGAAATTCACTTCATGTTCTTTTCGGCTTAGTACCTTTCGTGTTTGAAATAGTATCTAAGTATATATGAAAAGTTAGTAAGCCTATTTTAATACTATGATATACTGGCGTCGTATTTTACGCTAGGCTAAAAAGGCTTAAGATTTAAGTGTACAAACCTGGTAGTAACCTGTAAAATTTAGGATTAGCGCTTACCTTCCTATCCCCAGGTCGGTTTATCTTTTGAATATATTGTAGCTCTTCAATAGAATCGTACAGATCTTTTTCTTCACATTTCTAAAACTGTTACAAAATGTATAAAGTTAAAGGAGGCGAAAACGCAAGCACACTCCATATATTATTATTCAGCCATCATTATTTAGCTAATTACATCACATATCTCATACAAGTCTGCTGATCACCAATTTGCCAAATGTCGCATTTATAAGCAGTCTCTTCCTGCGACGTTTAATGAGGACGAAACCAGCAAAACATAAATAAATAAATAAATATGCAAATTAATAAATAAATGTATATATAAAGTCTACAAACTCCTGCATTAATATATTTAATCAACTTTCACCTTAGCATTTATTCCCCAACATTCTTATAATTTATTTAATTTTTTACTTGTCGCACTATTATTTATATATTTAGTTCATGTAGTAATTCGTGGATTTCATATACATTATTTATTTGCATAATTAATATTTTTTTCATGCAGAATTTATGGATTTATTTATTTGTTGCTTTTGCGGGTTTTGTCCTCCATAGACTTTTTCGTCTATTTCGCGTGGTTTGAAAGACATGCCCTTGTTTGTGATTTTCTTCGACTTTATACAATAAGCCTTTATTCAATAAGAATTTATACCATAGACTGCAAATGCATTGAAGCTCCACGAGATGGTGCAAAACAGAATATTAAGGGGACTGAAAACTGCATATTACATAAAAATGTAGTGCAATTTTATCATGATGTACAGAAGACACAAAATAAAATACAATTCAGTTTAACACTGTGTATACAAACCATATTTCATATTTACAACAATAATCATTTGATATTAAAAAGGCTTTAGTTTCCCCAAAACACTTTGAACAGTGACCATGCCTGCCTGATTTACACACTTCAATTAGTATTCACATTAAAAAGTAAGTATTATTTTGTGTATGGAATGTTTCATTTATTTTTAAAATGAACGACTAATTGTACATTTTGACATTCAGTTTACCAAAAGTTCTACGCTAAAAATGAATGTAGTCTTATATAAAGCCGTATGAGCCCTTTTGACGTTAAGAAACTAATTTTCAGCTCCTTCGACCGTACAAAAAAAAACAAAACAAAAAAACAACAACAACAAAAACGAGCCTGCACAATATATCTCCGCCGCGCACTCTTCTTCAGTCATTAATTAATTGTCTTAATATAAATCCAACAACACATAATGTTTTAAACTCGGAACAGTTTCGAGGCAGATATCCTGTTTGTCAACATGAGCGGATCTAGCATGCTCTTTCCCATGCAGAGAATTTAGGCGTGTCTACTTCGAGGCCAAGGCAGGTACAAAACCTCAATGGATGGGAAACACGGAAGTTTACAGAAACTGACAGAGAGCGTCCACAATCACGGTGGCGCAACGGAGAGGTAAACGCAGTGATGGGTGAGGTGATGCTGTGCACGGCTCTGTAAATGATTGGTCTACCCTCTCGATCTGATGGTTTCTACTATATCAGGTACTCTGGAGAAGCAACCGATCAGCCAAGCCATCGATAGGCGATCTCTTACGATATTTGAATTAGGGCGCTTTTACTTTTAACTGCTTGAGAAGTTAGAGTCAGACTTTGTAATCAAAATGAGTGACGGGGTCAACGAGCCCGCCGTCTCCACCGGACAACCGGAGGGACTCAAGCCGAAGGATGTCAGTCAGATGATCCTGGAGTTCCTGATGTTCATGATGAGGGCGATTGCCATCTGCTACCCCGTGTATTTGACTGGCTCATTTGGACTAAGCGTCAGCTGGATTCTTCTGAGCATGTTCATGTGGACCATGTGGAAAAATAATCGCAGGTGGAAAGAGCAGAGAATCGACACAGCCATTGACTTTTTGGAAAATGAGAAGGACGTGATCAGTACTGAACTCAAAGCCATGGACATGCCAGCTTGGGTGGGTGCTCTTTCTGACCTCCTGGATTAATAATTGTGCAACATGTGGGCTATACAGTATCCGTGAGTTGATTCTGATGATGAAAACCGGTTAGAAAATGGTGTAGGCTACTCTATATGTGTATATGCGTACTGCTTATTATCCAAACAATTGTAAATGCTTTTGAAAGGTGTGGGTTCTTGTTGTGTTGCTTTAGGAACATCACAAACAAAGGTGTCAAGTAAGTTTTTTTTAATTAAAACTCCCAGCCCTGCTTTAAAACCAGAAATGGACACACCCTTTAATGCGGTACTTGAGAGCTGAAATATATAAAAAGGGTTATGATGTATTTTATTGAGCATTTAACGTTTAAAATTACATTTGGCGGCTTTTATATTAACTGCAATTCCCAAGATGTCATGTTTCTGGACTCCAATCTAAACTTAAAAGGTTTTGTTTAGGTTTCCTTCATCGTTCAGAACCAGTAAAACTTGCTTTCTTTTGTGAAGCAGAATGACACACAAGATTGTTAAATACTCGGATACTGGTAGATAAATTAAAGGGACAGTTCACAGTTCAAAAATAAAAATGTACTTCTAAGTGGTTCCAAACCCTTATGAGTTTCTTTCTTCTGTTCAGTCTGTAACCATACACTTCTATTGTATGAAAAACAAATGCTATGAAAGTCAATGGTTACAGGTTTCTAGCTTTCTTCAAAATATCTACATTTGTTTTTAGAAGAAAAAAAAGAAACTCAAAGTTTTGGAAAAGCATAGTGCAGGTCAATTTTGGCAGATTTTTCATTTTTGGGTGAACTATCCTTTTAACAATGACAAAACTAGCCATATAAATCAGTGTGCCAAAAGGATCCTACCTTTCTAATGTTGAGAGGTTGTCTTCTTTTTTCATTGACACGGTAATATAATGCATCTTATTTTTGCTGTTGGTATAATATATAATAGGTCACATGATATCCATAACCAGGCGACACGGTGGCGCAGTAGGTAGTGCTGTCGCCTTACGCATTTCTGTGTGGAGTTTGCATGTTCTCCCCATGTTCGCGTGGGTTTCCTCTGGGTGCTCCGGTTTCCCCCACAGTCCAAAGATATGCGGTACAGGTGAATTGGGTAGGCTAAATTGTCCGTAGTTTATGTGTGTGAATGAGAATGTATGGGTGTTTCCCAGAGATGGGTTGCGGCTGGAAGGGCATCCGCTGCGTAAAACAAATGCTGGATAAGTTGGCAGTTCATTACGCTGTGGCGACCCCGGATTAATGAAGGGACTAAGCTGAAAGGAAAATGACTGAATGAATGAATGAATGATATACATAACCATATAAAGTAAAGAAAATACAAATAAAGTCCTGACTGTAGGTCTGGAAATCTTTTTGGTGTTTAAACAGTCTGTCTGCTTGTTATCAAGTTTGTTTTTTATTATTACTAGTTTATTAATTACTTTCTTTTTCTTTTTGTTCCTAATAGATCCAGTTTGCAGATGTTGAGAAGGCTGCTTGGATCAACAAGGTAAGATTTCTGCCCATGCACGGCATTTGTTAGGGGTTTTATTCGGCCACTGGTTGGATGTACATTATCTTTTTTATTACACAACTGCTGCTGCGGTGCAAAATATATTTGATATTTTTTAATACAGTAAAAACTGTAAAATTGTGAAATTCTTGCATTTTCTTGCAATGTTTTTGCAATGTGCAATATAGAATAAAGAATTATTTTTTTTCTTCCTTCTGTTTAAAATAATAAATATAATTGTTTTAAGAAATTAGGTGTGATTAAAAGTAAAACCCTGGCGTAACTGCAAAACACTTAACATTTCCAAAAAGGAGGCCCTTTTGAAGTTATGGATTTGCCTCTAAGACCCATTTTATTTTTGTTATTCTGACTTGAATTGCAAGATTCTCCCATGCAAATACTTGTCGTATGTGTAAGCATACAGTACTTGTAACAAAATTAATTAATCTGTTAGACTCACTTTTCAGAAATTTGTTTGCAAGCTGAGATGCAGTACAGTTTCCATGTTTTGCCTTAAATGTACATTCCTAAATGTACTTATTTGTTGTAGATTCTTCAGCAGTCATGGCCTTTCTTTGGAGTGTACATGGAAAAACTTCTCATTGAAAACATTCAGACATCCGTCAGATCATCCACCCCTCATCTGAAGACTTTCACCTTTACTAAAGTTCACATGGGACAGAAGGTATAATTCCATGCATAATCAATAGCACAGTGCTCTTAACCGGAACTACCCCACAATCAGAAATATCTGAGCAAACATTATAGAGCTTAAAACTGTGAATTTGTTTTTCAGGCTCCAACTATTACTGGCGTTCGGGCATATACACATGAGCTGGAAACAAGAGAAGTCATCCTTGATCTCAATATTGTGTGAGCTATGGCATTAAACATTGGTCTGATACTAGATTATTACTAACCCATTTATGACTGCTCTAATGTGGGGTTTTATTACCATCTAAATCTGATAGGCTGACTGTCTTCTCTTTTCATCTACTGTAGTTATGAGGCTGATGTGGACATTGATGCTGATGTTAACCGAGCCATTAAAGTAGGAGTCAAAGGGCTTCAGGTTAGTGAAGCAAAGTACGGGTGGTTTGAAGTGACACTTTCATGTCTCATGCATTTCTGTGATTCAGACTGAAACTCTCAATAGTTTTTTCCTGTCCTCGGCCATCACATGTTCCTTCAGTAGTCATCGTAACATGCTACTTCAATGCTCAAGAAACATTTCTTAATATGACCAATGCTGCTAAACTTTTGGATACTTCAGCCAGTGTTACAACGATTAGATAGTGATTTAATTGTTTATCTGTGTAAATTGATTTGCATCATTTAAAATATTTGTACGCTGGCTGAGAGAGCACAACATGCTGCATAGCAAATAGAAAAAAACACCAGCAAATGAAGAAAATGTCTTCATCAGTTTGACAGCACATGTTGTAAATCCTCACAGTGCAAACACAAATAGAAAATGTGTTGCAAATCCTAACAAAACTTGCACATTTTTATCTAAAAAAAACAAAACAAATCAAAACAAACAAGCAAGTTGACTCAATTAGCATGTGCATTTGTATCATGTGGTCCCTTTTTCATCATTAGCCTACTAAAATATTATTTAAACATATTCTTCTTATCTGCAATTTATTTTGACCTCACTTTTAACAACTATTTAAGCATTGTGGATTTAGTTTTGTTAATCTTGAAATTTTATGAACTTGATTATTCATTCATTCATTCATTCATTTTCTTTTCGGCTTAGTCCCTTTATTAATCCGGGGTCGCCACAGCGGAATGAACCGCCAACTTATCCAGCATTTGTTTTACGCAGCGGATGCCCTTCCAGCCACAACCCATCTCTGGGAAACACATTCATACATTCTCATTCACACACATACACTATGGACAATTTAGCTTACCCAATTCACCTGTACCGCATGTCTTTGGACTGTGGGGGAAACTGGAGCACCCGGAGGAAACCCACGCAACCACGGGGAGAACATGCAAACTCCACACAGAAATGCCAACTGGCCCGACCTTCTTGCTGTGAGGCAAACGTGCTAACCACTCGGCCACCGTGGCGCCCCTGAACTTGATTATATGAAGTTAATTTAGTTATGTTATATAGTTTTTTTAGACTGATAATATGCGAAAGGAATCATGTAGTCAGCTTATTAAGACAAGCAAACAATCTCATCTTCAGGTCACCTACAACTTCACTGAGCAATAGCCACTGCACAATAAGCAAATTTCAAAGACCATTACTTTTTTTCAGTTCATCCATGTGAAACTTTTCCGTTGTGGTCCATGCTATTTGAATGTGCATTGAAGATTTGCAGCACGTTTTTGATTTGTGTTTGCATTGTGAGGATTTGCAACACATGTGCTGTCAAACTGATAAATATTTTTTCTTAATTTGATGGTGTTTTTTTTCTATTTGCATTAATTAGCACGTTGAGCTCTCTCAGCCACCGTAGGTATTGACTGTAAATGTACCAGCATCTTGATCCTCAGTCATTCATTCATTTTCCTTCAGCTTAGTCCCTTTTATTCATCAGGGATCACCACAGCAGAATTTACCAAAAACTTATCTAGCATATGTTTTACACAACGGACGCCCTTCCAGCTGCTACCTAGTAGTGGGAAACATCCATACACACTTATTTACACATATATACTACGGCCAGTTTAGTTGATTAAATTCACCTAAAGCACTTGTCTTTGGGCTGTGGGGGATACCGGAGCACCTTGCGGAAACCACGTGCGAATACGGGGAGAACATGCAATCTCCACACAGAAACGCCAACTGACCTAGTCGAGACTCGAACCAGCGACCTTCTTGCTGTGAGGTGACCACTGAGCCACCTCGTCACCCTCCCCTCATCCCCCTCATTCAGTGCACTAGAATATGAAAGGACAACGATGTGTGTTTTATTATTATTACTATTAATATTATTCATGTTGGCGCCACGGTGGTGTAGTAAGTAGCACGTTCGCCTCACAGCAAGAAGGTCGCTGGTTCGAGCCCCGGCTGGGTCAGTTGGCATTTCTGTGTGGAGTTTGCATGTTCTCCCCGTGGTTGCGTGGGTTTCCTCCGGGTGCTCCGGTTTCCCCCACAAGTCCAAAGACATGTGGTATAGGTGAATTGGGTAGGCTAAATTGTCCATAGTGTATGAGTGGGAGTGTGGGTGTATGGATGTTTCCCAGAGATGCGTTGTGGCAAGAAGGGCATCCGCTGCGTAAAAAATATGCTGAATAAGTTGGCGGTTGATTCCGCTGTGGCGACCCCGGATTAATAAAGGGACTAAGCCGACAAGAAAATGAATGAATGAATGAATTATTCATGTTGTTGTTATGTTGTTCAGCTTCAGGGGATGCTGCGTGTAATTCTAGAACCTCTGATTGGCCAGGCACCCCTTGTAGGTGGAGTCACAATGTTTTTCATTCGTCGACCTGTGAGTATGGACAATGCTTAGAACTGGCTTGTTTAAAGTGAAAGAACAAACAAAAAGCATTTGATATAAACATTTTACATTAAACTTATAGGCTCTACAAATCAACTGGACTGGAATGACAAACGTTTTGGATGGTCCAGGTCTGAGGTACGTTCAAGTGTCCATATAAAAATATTTTGAAGGTGTTAAATTTAGTTTTTAAAACCTCCTAAGAATGGATTAACATGCGTTCAAGTTCAAAAACACTTTGATTTTTTTCATAATATACATTTCATGTCATCTAATTTTTCAAAGAGTCTAAATTGATTTAGTCTATTGTGACGGGTCTACTGCTTACACCATGTGTCAGAAACAGAACTCCAATCATCAAAGCTCCAGAGCTTTCGCGTTCTACTGTACACTGTAAGCAACATATATTGTTGACCAACCTATATAGTTGATCAACCCAAACCTGACGTTTACCAAGTATACTGTTTGAGAGTGTTTGAATAGATGTCGTTCACAGGCACTCCAGGTGGCCAATGAAGATCGTAGGCTGATATTATGCAAATTTGTTGCAGATCTCCATAGATTAGTTATATAAGTTCTGATTATTTTGCCTGTTCATAATGGGTCCTTTCTTTTAGCAGGCACTAACTTTATTTGTTTTGCATTTTGATATATTTTACATATACATTTTACATTCAGAAACAGCTACAATACGTTACACAAAATGTAATATCTGGAAAAAATAATAATTGGGGCACTCTGGGTATTTAGATTGTCAGTAAATAATGTATGCCTAGAACTTTAAAATGTTAAATTAATTATAAAGTAAAAACATCACATTTAAGCTGTGGGGACTAAACAAAACAATGGGGAAAAACAAACAGGAAATGATCTGGCCACCCTACATTCACCTTCAAAAGCGCCTCAGGACAAGGAATGTTGTCATACGAGTCTAGAGTGTGTATAATATAAAAAACATTGCTGGATTAATTGTACATGTGGTAATATTCATGATTATATGCCCCATTTCAAGTGTTGTAGAAATAATATTACAGATGATGTACTCTGTACTCCTGACATGAGATTAAGCATCTCAGGGATCCTCATTAAATGAATTTGATATATATCTGATGCTGTTTCAAAAGTATAGTTGATTTATTCATTAATGATTTGCCTACAGTCTGTCCAGAAGTTCAGGTTCAAATGTATGCAGACGACACAGTAGTATATTCAAGCAAAAACCAAAGAACAAGTTGCTAACAAACTTACTGCTGCACTCACTGGTTTCACACTGGTTATGTCGTTCATGTCTTACCCTCAATGGAAGTAAAACTGGGGGAATGTTTTTTTTCTATAAAGAAAAACGAGGAGCGTTGCTCAGATATTTTAGTCAATGGAGAAGTAATAAATAGTTAATCATTTTAAATATGTTTTTTAAAATTTAAATTAGATTAAATAAAAAAAAACATTAAGATGATTTCCAAAAGTGCTAGAGCAAGCCTGAGGATTTATAGAAATATTACGCATCAGTTACCTATGGCTGCTGCTAAACTTTTTATGAACACAATGATTTTTCCTCATTTATCTTATTGTGCTACAAGCTGGTCAAACACAAACATAACAACATTAAAACCATTGCATATTATCTCTAAACAAACTACCACTTGTAATAATTGTAAAATTGTTCTTAAAATTTGACTTAATAAAATAAAATAAAATCAGTGGTTAAATATTTAATTTTCTTTAACTATGGTTTATTGTATGTACTGTACTGTAAGTGTATATTGTATTATTTTATATATATATATATATATATATATATATATTTATTTATTTATTTATTATAAATTTTTTTCCTTTTTTCAGTTCAGAACAAAACAAACAAAACAACAACAATAAAAAAATGAAAAAAAGAAAATTTTTTAAAGGAACATGGAAACAAAAAAAGACATACAATACAAGTGTCAAAGGTCACCGAATACAATATTATTTTCATTCGTATTTATCGTTGATCAATGGATTAATCTTCAGTGTTTGGACTCTCAGCAGTGAATATTAAACCACGCTGAATTGAACTAAACTGTACTTCAACACTGAAAACTGGACTGACACCGTTTAAATTTTTTTTAATCCATGTGAAGCTGCTTTGACACAATCTACATTGTAAAAGCGCTATACAAATAAAGATGAATTTAATCGAATTGAAGTTGATATAAAATGTTGCGATTTATCAAAGATCAACAGGCTCCAAATATATATAAAATAAAAAGCACCACGATAAAATTGAAACTCTATTTCTTCTCAACCATTTATCCCAATATGCAGAGATTTTATAGGCTTGTTGTCTCAAGGAAAATGTCAGTACTTCCATGTCATACACCTCTTTAACAATATCATACCATTCACCTACAGATGGAGGATCTTCCTTGAGCCATTTCTTTTCAACTTGTTATAGCTTCCTTCCCAGGGACTACAGATGTGAATTAGCTTTATAACTAGCTAACTCTGTCGCAACATGTCATTTTGTACATTGCCCATGTATAAACAAATAAAATAAATAAATAAAACAAAATATTTCATTTTTAGTACAAATGTAGTTATTTATTTCAGCTAGCTCTTATCTCAAACATTTCTAAAATAATCCAAGATTAAAATAGTATAATTTGCCATCGATTTTTCCTATAAAACTCTTGCACTTACAAACCTCTAGTTGAGAAATCCAACACATCTACTCCCTTTATCTAAATAAATAGGACAAACATGATACTCAGTGTTCATCATCACAATGCAAATCTGAATGTCTGTTTACTCTGTAGTCATTTGTCAGAATCAGCCATTGTGGACGTCATCGCCTCTCTCATGGTTCTGCCCAACCGCATGTGCTTCCCTTTGATTGATCAAGTCAAGGTTGAACAAATGAAGTTTCCTCTTCCTCGAGTAAGACTGGGAAGGATTGGTTGTTTTTGTCAAAATATATGTTTGTTTTCAAACTGGAGAATAAGTTACACCATGTGACTGTCATCAGGGTGTTGTACGGGTCCATGTTCTGGAGGCCCGTAGTCTTGTAGCAAAGGACACACACATGATGGGACTAATGAAGGGCAAGTCGGATCCATATACTGTGCTGAGAGTCGGAAACAAGCATTTCAAAACAAAGACCATCAAAGAAAATCTGAATCCACGCTGGAATGAAGTTTATGAGGTGATCATAAGTTGTCATTCTGGTTTATATACAGGACTTTTCGGCTGGGAAAGAAATATAAAGACATCTCATTAATATATGTTTTAACAGTTTGTCATTCATGAAGCCCCTGGGCAGGAGTTAGAGGTTGAACTCTTTGATGAAGACACAGACGCTGATGACTTTTTGGGCAGGTAATGACGATTATGCTGAGATCATAGTCATTATTTCACCCACTGTATGTGATTTGGTGTGAGAACTTGGACTGTTTGCCACAGGTTCAGTCTGGATTGCGGGGATGTGAGAAAAGACAGAGAGATAGATGAGGTGAGCTTTAGAAAGATCTGATTCATGCTGCACTTTTACTGAATGGCAGTTGATTGGAGTGAGAAATTAGTTTTCTACATCGCTTACATTTTTTTCTCATTGCAGTGGTACACTCTAGAGGACATTGAGAGTGGTCAGATACATTTGAAACTGCAGTGGTTTTCTTTGCGCACAAACCCAGAACTGCTGAAGGAGGTAAGCAAATTTTTATACCTTTTTAATTAGCAATATACACTTTTCAGCTCAGGACACGTTTACACCAACACGTTTTCATACTAAAAAGCATGTCTGAAAAGTTCTCTTTCCACCTTACATCGCTGAAAACGCACATCACATGACCACATACGCACTCTGGCTTGTGCTGAAAGCTGCTTCAGCATATTCTCGCATCTGAGCTCCAGGCAGTCAGCAGGAGCTTCGAGTACACCTGTCCGGTTGAGAGCAGCCGAACGCCGGCCAGTCCATCCCAAATCTGCCCCTGGATCTTATCTCATTGTAGTTGTTAAATGTGATCCATAATTTATCTTGTGTCAACCTATATCTAATGAGTCGGTCTTTTGAACCTTTTAGCCTTCTTGTTCTCGGGTGTTGTGTTTTGGCTGAGCGCGAAGATAAGTGAATATACCTATTAATTTATGTAACCACGTACACCGATTGCACACGTTTAACCAATTGCTTGCCTTTATTTTCTATATTGTATAAAGTATTGTACTTTATACTCTTATAATTATTATTGATTATTAAAAATTATAGCTTACTGATTATTGTATTAAGAAAATAAGACGACTATTTCGTATTTCACCATGCATTTCCTCTGATATTCTTTATTGTGTGCAAATGGTCTGACATTAAGCACATGCTGCCTAAACCACACAGTGAGACTATTGTTTTATATTTTTCAATGAAAATGAAGGAGGCAGTTATTAGGCTCCGTTTTGTCATAAATTTGCATACAGTGACGATAACTATCATATAAATATGTACATGATGCCTTAACATTCTTTTGGTGTCTGTTATGTTGAAGTTATTATAAAATGAAAAGAGACAGTGCTTTATGTCATGTTTTCATTTTATTGTAAATATAGATAAGTGAAACGTAGCCGGTGTGAATGAGGTTATAAAAGTACACTGCCGTTACATTTGAATATTTACCCGACATGTCCTCACTTCCTTGGGAGTTCGCTATAAACTTGCGTTAAAAGGAAAGGATGCAAGTGTGAACTTTGTGTACTTGATATTGCTAAAAAGCCCCAATCAGGTAGTGAGTGTCTGCAGCCAAGCCTCCGTTTTCAGATATCTCCGTTTTCCTGCATCCACACTCGCTCAGAGCCGCAGAGTTTTAAAATGGAAACAGCCTCTTCAGTGGGGCTCGAAAACTCTGGGGTAATGTGGACGGAAGGCATAACCGTAGCAAATGTTATGCATTTTAAAACTAAAACGTATTAGTGTAAAATGGGGCAATATGGTTGTCAACTTGCTTGAGGAAACATGCTTAATCTATGAAATTGCACATAGTTCTGTATAGAACCAAGCAACTTAGTTGTTGAGGACGTTTTTAAATGCATGTCATAAATAGGTATCTGTTCAATAAATTCAAAGGTTATATTGAAAAAAAAAAAAAAAAAAAAAAAGTACGTGACCCTAAAGTCTAAAGACTAAAGTCACATAATCTGTTTCTAAAAAAAAGAGCATCAAAGTTGTATAGAAAATAAAAAATTTATTTCTATATATTGCAGAAAATGATAGCTTAAATATAAGGACTTTGAGATACAGCGCTATGTTTACATTAATAACATGATAAATACTGAAATTAAGGATTGTAAATCAACACTAGTCTTAATATTTTGAGCAAAATCAAATCATAGCAAAATCATATTTGCACATCATTCTGTTTATACATTTCTTTTCTACAATTAGAGATGGCTAAAACAATCATTGCATATTTCTCTTATCAAGCGCAAACGTCAGGTCAGTTCCTGGAATGGAGAGCATGCATGGAACTTTAGCCAGTCTGTGCTTTATATAGAAGTTTTTCTGCTTTATTGCCAAAATTTCAAGAACAGTTGGCTTTGTTTTAAAACGTGTCTAGTTAATCTGCTTATTTTAAGGTCATTATTATGGCTGATATTCCGCAAAATAATTCAGCAAAATAATTCTGCATAACTGAATATGATTTCTGTTTAGAATGTGAATAAATCAGAAATTATGAGATGTTGCACTCTGCTTTTGTGTTCTTAAACGCTTGTTTTTATGCATTTGACAGGTTATAAAAACCTTGTTCTTGATTTATTATTTTTTTTTAGCTTATGTACTTTACATTTTGTCACATAGAAACTTTTAGACAAATTTAACACAATACTGATGAAACTTTGGTTTTGTAGTTTGGGTAAAACATATTTTAAATATTATTTATTATATTTTAATATTTTAAATATTTGTTGTATTTTTAACCATTTAAATGCATTTTATTGAATATTGAAAATCTGTGAATATTGTCAATGCCCTTATTTCGGTAAAATCGCTACATTTTACTGTCATTCAATGTGTTTTTGCTCATGATCAACACATCACTTTAATTGAGAGTAAGCAGTGCTGGAAAAATAGACCCAACACCAAAACAATCATGACACTTCTACTTCAGCTCTGCTCTAATCTGTTAACACGGATGCTGAAAAATAACGTACTTGATAACTTGCGATAATAGCGTAACTCTTATGCGTACAGTGTGAAGGAGGCATTGCTCTGCTTCGTACTACCATTCAAGTTTTGAATACTTTAGCTCATCCATGAACGTGACTTCTGCAGGATCCCCATAGGATGTAATGAAGACTTCAACTCCCATAATTCCACAGCATCATCAAACTGCACCTTTGTTTGTCGTAAATACACACCCTCTAGTGGCAGAAAATCACATACTGCACCTTTTAAGTAGTGTGTTTTCCGAAAGATATATTTGTAAAAACAACAACAACAACAACAACAACAACAACAATCTGCATCAAATTTAAGGTTATTTGAATGCATTTTTTTCTAATTTGTATTTTTTTTCTTTTTCAGACCAATGATGGGCTTGCTTGTGCTATGCTAGCCTTGTATCTAGATTGTGCATCTAATCTGCCTGTAAGTATAAATGTAGAATGAGATCAAATGACTGCCAGCCTGTCATAATAGAATCCATAAATCAGAACAAGCATTAATATATGATATTTCTTTTCTTTTTTTTTTCTTTTATTTTTCTTTGCTTCAAAGAAAGATCAGCGTGAACTCACCCATAATGAAAAACATGGAAAACCACCTAAAGAGTCTCGGGTAAAAAATAGTTTGAACTCATCTTCACCCTTTTTACATAGTTATACACAACCATTTTTTACTCGCTTTCCTTTGGCTTATTTCCTTCTTTATCAGGGACTGCGAACACACTGCCAATTACTCTAACACATGTTTTGTCGATGAAGAAAACATTTTTTATTTAATAAAGAAAAAATATAAAGTAGATAATGATAGAATTATAACTGTGATTTATTCATTTTAGCCTTTCTGATTTTATACTTTCTCATGAACAATGTGAAACAGAAACCTCGACAAGCTAGGTGTCTAGCTATTTCACTGCTGTTTCGTCTCATGTGTTTGGAATGCAGCCTCCTGCCATCTTGCACTGAGCAGGAGAACATTCCAGAGATTAAATCATATTCAACTGCTAGCATGATAAAGTCAAGGCGCAGCTTTGAGTTTCTGCTGCTTTGTAATTGTAGAGACCTGTTCAACTGGTTTCTACTAGTGGCTCAGCTATGAAAATGATCATGTTAACCGCGTACACATTATGCAAAATAAAAAGCTAAATATTAGTGGTTTTCATGGTGTCATAGTTTATAATCATAAAAATGTTTTTTGCATTGCTATCCAAATACGCCATGCAGCTGTTTTGCAATCAGGGATGAGCATAAGTGTTTAAATCGACCATTTTCAAGAATTGGTTCCAGAGGCAAATGCAATTCTGTGCCAGATTTGTTCAAATCTGTCTAGCCACTCACAATAGAAAGGTGAAGGTTCATGAAAAATATGTGATTGAACCATAAACAGGGTTGTTTGGTGTTACTGAGCTTTATTAACAGCAATGTTCATTTTATATCACAGCTCACCAGAAAAACAAATGACCCCAACTCATATGTGGAGTTTTCCATTGATCGGCAAAGTCAAAAAAGCAGGGTAACTTCTTTGTGTTATTATCGTGTAAGGTCCCACTTTATATTAAGTGTCCTTAACTACTATGTACTTGCATCAAAAATAGAAATACAATGTACTTACTGTGTTTATAATGTATTTAAAAACACTTGTGGTGCTCTTGAGGTGGAATACAGGTAGGTTTAGGGACAGGTTTGGTGGTATGGGTAGGTCTAAGGGTGGGTTAAGGTGTGGTAGGGATGGTCGACAGTGTAACTACAAATGTAATTACAAAAATTAATTACAGACGTATATACAGTTATTTAATCAAGCATAATTACAATGTAAAAACATGTATTTACACAATAAGTACATTGTAATAAAGGATTAATTTTGGTGTTAAGTACATATTAGTTAGGGCCACTTAATATAAAGTGGGACCTAGTGTAATATTATAATTATATTATTACAAACACAGTTTGTCAGATGTTTAGAAGCTGAAGTGTTTCATCAGAGTGTTTATTTGTTCTGACAGGTTGTGTTCGGCTCAAAAGATCCGTCTTTTGATGAATGCTTCACATTCTTTGTGCACAGTGTGAAAAACCAAGTGTTGAATGTTGAGGTGAGCCTGTCTTGAAATCACAACCATATTTCATATTATATTAAACAGATTCTAAACAGGAATAAAAGGACTGACATCTATAACAAACAGCAGGAATTTGCCATGTAAAGGAAGTAGGTTTCACTCTTCTACCCTGTGGCCTAGGTAAAGGAACATGAGAAGAAATCCTCACTGGGCAAATTCAGTCTGCCATTGGTGCGGCTGCTCAATGTTTCTGACATGACTATGGACCAGCGCTTTCAGCTGGAGCGCTCTGCACCCAATAGCCAGATCAAGATGAAAGCTGTTCTTAGGGTGAGTGCGTGAGGGAAATAAATCAGCTCTAACATTAAAACAAACTAATATATCCTTCTAAAAGGTGTTACACTCAATTTTGTTATTCAGTAATTGTACTGAAGTACATTGTGGTTAATACAGACTATGTTGGACTAAAGTAACAGATTACTTTGGCGTTAATTTGGCAGATTAATTTGGGATTTTTTTTTTTTATTGAGATTTTAAAATTTTATAAGTATATTTATTTTTCTGGGAGTTACGCTTTAAGCAAGAAACAACCCACAGCTGTGCATCATTGCAATGAATCACCAGACAGTTTGGTGGCATTCATTTTGAATTTACTACAAAAAAGAGAGCATAAAATGTTGAAGCTTGAATGTGAATGAAGTATTGAAACAGAGCTTTATTGTTTTTTAAACATTTATTAGAGGTGCATTTTCTGTCACCTATTGAATGACAGCTTATGCAAAATGAAGAATTGATGCTTGAGATCGGCTCAACACATCTAGGTGTGAAAAGTTACTAAGTAACTAGTTACTGTAATAAAAAGACTTATCCACATGGCCATAAATCTAACATAATTTTTTATGTTAAATCAAATTAAACTTGCAAGTAATTTTAGCCTGCATTACATTACATAGACTTAAACGACTATGAAGTTTAAACATGGTTAACTATTTTTGTAAGTTAAATTGTCGAAGGCATGGCATGCGTCATGACAGTACACCGAGAAAAGGAAAGTGTTGTTGATTTATTATTATTATTTTTTTTAGATAATTTAATTACAGTTACTTATGTCTGACATGCTGTAAACATCAACAATTCTTTATAAATTAATTAAGAGTGATTTAAATTTTTTTACAAAGTAATCAATAATTTCATCTAAAGAAGATTACATGTGTCAGGCAATTTGCCTCAGCCAGGAAACTGTGACCTAAGTTAGAAATGAATTTAGTTTAAACGTGATAATAAACAGTAGTGGTTTGTGTTGCTTCAAGAGTGAGAATGTTTGCATAGGTTTTTTCTTATTCAGGTATTTTGCAGTGTAATTCTATAGGTTAGCTGAATAATGCTATGTTTGTTCTGAAATGTAACTTATGGTTAACAAACCCTTCACATCTGTCATCCTACTAGATTCTTACATTGGAGAAACGGGAACCAAAGGTTGTCCCTCCAGCACCACAGGATAAAAATACATCTACCCAAATTCGCTCTGAGCCTCGTACTCCAAATCCAGCTCCAAATCCAGCTTCAAATCCTGCTCCCAATCCAGTTCCACCCCCAGCCTCAGCTCAACCTGTACAGAGCAATCCGAAAGAAAAAGGGCCCATTTCATCAGTGCCGCTCTCCAGAACACAGGTTCCACATTCAGTCGTCCCCTTAAATGATCTCCAAGCAGAGTATCCTCCCTACAGGCGAAGCACTTTTGTGGGCTCAGAGGGGCTGCAATCGACCCCTTCCACCCCTGGTCGGATGCGACGCTATGATTCCCACAGTCTTTTGTCAGAGAACTCGATTGCTTCTTCTCGCATAGATCTCACAGACAGTGTCCCTTACCCAGAGTAGGTACAATATTCTTTATATGTATTTTTTTTAATATAGCACCTTATACAACTCAATTGTTTCAAAGCACATGGCTGGGAAAAAATAAAATAACAGCACTGACAATATCAGCTTCAGCTTTTATATATATATATATATATATATATATATATATATATATATATATAT
>CAIGQQ010032765.1:10031931-10058868 GCA_903798035.1 Danio albolineatus
GAAAAACACAACTGAACAGTGAGTGCTTTAAAACACAATTCACTGCTGTCTCATTTAACAAAAACCTGAAGAAATGGGTTCCTGAAACTGCTGTATTGCAGGATCTTGCTTCTTGTTTTTATCCCAAGAGAGGTGTCTCGTCTTTCGAAGCACCAATTAGTTAAAGGGATTTGTAATCTTTTTTTAACCTTTATTTAACCTAAAGCTAATCACTGCTGCTGTGTGGCAGGTCACAGAGGTTAAGTGAGGAAAGGCTTTCAGCATTTCAGAGATCTGCTGTACTGTATGTTACTTATTATATTCACAAGATAGCTTAATATCATTTCAGCTTAAATTAAAACTTGGTTTTTGGATGATACACTTTAGGAAAATTTAAGTATCTATAATGCAAAGGAACAACAAAAGGTACAACATACCCACAGATAAGTCAAATCATGTTTATTTGAGGAAGATGTGAGCTGGTATTTCTTACCCAGAACCACCCTGCAGTCAATGCCGTCTAGGTTGAGGAGCCATGTGCTGGTCACTTTAGAGCGGTTCTCCATGTACTTCCTGAGGCTCTGTCCATTAATCTCTAGAGTGTATTCATATGCAAATCCACTCACTGCATCAATGTTAATAGTAGCCTTTGTATCTGTACCACCCACATTAAAAGTCTCCTTTCCAACCAGTTTGAACATCCAATCTCTTCTTATGGCTTCCTGTGAAAATCACAAACATTTCTGTGAGGCACCTGTACTTATTTTTCAATCACCTTACTTCTGTCACTTTACTTACAATTTTCATAATCATAATCTATTGATGGTCACACTTTATATTAGCTGACCCTAACTACTACAGTATAGTAATAGAATTGTACAGTAAATCCCTACAAGAGTGCGTATGTTTAACTACGTACCAGCATGTGCGTATATGATAATTATTGTGCATCCAATTCCAAACACTATGCACTCAGTATTTAATGGCACTTAAAATAAAGTGCGACTCTACTGAGATATAAAGTGCACAATTATTTAGCTCTTTTATTATGATTTCTTAAAGTGCATAACTGACTATTCTCCTTACATAGATATGTTTCATTTGATTCAATTTACAAGAAGATACTTGTACTACTAACTACAGTAATTTTAGTTTTAGCAAATTCATCTATACCGCATGTTTTTGGACTGTGGGGACACCGGAGCACCCAGAGGAAACCAACGCAAACACATACATACACATTTCTTAAATAAATAAAATACTGCTAAAGCAACAACCAGCTGCAACTTACATTTTCCCGCTGCTGTTTGCATTTACTTCAACAACAATCATAGAATTACTTTCTTGTTGTATAATTATTTAGAGACAACCAATTTCCTTTAATAAATTCTACAACTTTGTCAACAAACAGACTGCAACTCATTCATTCCAGTTCTTTGTTGTTGGTGATGTTGCTTTTGTATTTTTTTACCATTGTTTAATTTTATGTTTTCATTAATTGACTTCACGAGCATGACTGAAATTCTAGAAGTATTACCCTGAGAGTCAACTATATGTGTAAAAATGTGTCTGTTACCTTTCCATCAATGTAAATAACTCGTTTTCCTGTGGTTGTGCCATGTTCAAATTCAATCCTGTGCACACCATCACTCAAAGCCACTTCCCACACAGCTACCAAGTCTCCAGACATTCTCTGTCCTCCAGTACCTCACAGAGATATAAATACAGACACGACTGAATTATTATCTCACATACATGTAAAACAAGCACAGACTATTACATGAGCACAGCAGAGCGTAATTATGTAAATAATATGTAACTTATATAAGTATATGTGTGTGATTAATCGACTTTACTGTCAACGTTCATATCAATATCAAAGGGTTTCTTAGTTTTGTATCATAATCAATAAATGCTAACCATTACAAAACAGCGACTGTTGGTAGAAAAGGAAAATATCCCTAGTGTGAAAAATATTAGTTAACGCTACTTGACTTACTACCCATTAGTTAATGACGATTTTTAAAAGTATGGCTGGCGATGTGTCAGAGCCACTAAATCTGTGAAGCTGAACGAGCTGTCGGTCATCCAAAACACCAGAGTCAGAGCAGTAAGAAATGCGTGTAATTACCGATCCAGATCAGAGCTGCAATAAAGCGCGCTTCTGGTTTTATTAGATTCGCTTTTCCACACGGTATAAAATATTAACACATCTGACGCCAACAGCATCAACACGAATAGCTTCAATATTAGCCAACAACAAATCTGCACCAGCTAACAACAGTTACTATGGAAACAGATTCTTTTCTTCTTCTTTAGGTCGATTTTGCGGGTTGCAAACCAGCTTTTAGATGCATACTGCCACCTACTATGATGGAGTGTGAAAATACTGGATCCAGTTTCTGACCTATTTGCTATATCCTGTCTATTAAACCAATATTTCTGATAAATTATAATTAGAATAATTGCCCTAATCTGTTACCCTGCATTTGGCCCATCTTTTTAAACACTGCGTATATTTACAATAAATATTTATATTTATTAGGTGGGCGCCACGGTGGCGTAGTGAGTAGCACGTTCGCCTCACAGCAAGAAGGTCGCTGGTTCGAGCCCTGGCTGGGTCAGTTGGCATTTTTGTGTGGAGTTTGCATGTTCTCCCCGTGGTTGCGTGGGTTTCCTCCGGGTGCTCCGGTTTCCCCCACAAGTCCAAAGACTTGTGGCATAGGTGAATTGGGTAGGCTAAATTGTCCGTAGTGTATGAGTGGGAATGTGTGTGTATAGATGTTTCCCAGAGATGGGTTGTGGCTGGAAGGGCATCCGCTGCGTAAAACAAATGCTGGATAAGTTGGCGGTTCATTCCGCTGTGGCGACCCCGGATTAATAAAGGGACTAAGCCGAAAAGAAAATGAATGAATGAATGAAATTGTCCATAGTGTATGAGTGGGAATGTGTGTGTATGGATGTTTCCCAGAGATGGGTTGTGGCAGGAAGGGCATCCGCTGCGTAAAAAATATGCTGGATGAGTTGGCGGTTGATTCCGCTGTGGCGACCCTGGATTAATAAAGGGACTAAGCCGACAAGAAAATGAATGAATGAATGAATTAATGAATTTATTAGGTGATTAATATTTATATGAACTTCTACATCTCATATAATTGCTATCATTTCTGCTGTGTATATCATCTGTTATCCTTTTTGCCTTCCTAACTTTAAATTCTGTGAGGTTTATTGCAGCTCCTGTCCTATCAGTTTTTAAGTTTTTTACCCATCTGTGTACATTTGGAGAAATGTATAATACTCTGTTTGTATGTTTTGTTTTACAAATAACTTTAACTGAACTTCATCACACACGTCTCTAATTTTCTCATGTATTTGTAAAGCTACTCTTTGTTGTTCTATTATCCAAGGTGCTATTGGGGGACTCATAACTACTGGTGCATTTTTTTTTATTTCAATATTTGCTTCTACACTTTTTTTTATCTTCCATGCAAATCCTTTTTCGGTTTTATTTAAAATGTCCCAGCTTTCCTTAAGCAGTTCTATTCCAGGATGGTGATTTTTTGCCTTTGCACATTCATCCAATATGCAAGTGCAGGGTTTTCCCTTCTTAAATAGATTTCTCTGTTCTCAATCTGTATTACTGCAATTGGGGTCGTTTTAACTGCTCCTATGATGATTCGTAGTGCTTTATTTTGAATAACATCTAATTTCTTTGGTAAAGTAGCTGATGCGGATTCATATATAGTACTGATCTCATGAGGCCAATATAAACTCCCTTTAAAGATTGTTTATCCGCCCCCACTGATCTTTACTGACATCTACTGGTCATAAGATACAATACACAACCATGCCACACGTCTACTGAATTTTATACAGACACTTACAATCAATGTTCTTCACAGAATAAATTAAGAACCAACCAAAATTAAATCTGTGCACACTCTCACATCTCATGAACCAAACACGTTCTGTGTCCCAATTCACTTATGCTAATATCCCATGGTAGAATTAACTATGTCTACTTATTTCTTTTTGAAGAAAAGATCTACCGTAATACGACATCTCAAAAACCTTCCTGCAAAGCCTGAAGATGTTTTAAAAATAGGTAGTTTTATTTTATTTATAAATCATCTTTTAAAAACTAAATGTCAACATTTGGTCTGACCATCATTCTGTACAACCATTTCTCCCTGAAAAATCATCCCTATCCCAGTTTTTGACTGCAATTGCATTTCACACTTTTGTTGGTTTTAGGAACAAAATAGCTTAATGTCATCAAACTTTTATACTGTATTATTTTTTCGGATAATATTATTGTTTATTTACCAACAAAATTTCATGATTGGGCCTGTTGTTTGTTTTGCTCTTTTATCATAGTCTTTTGAGAGTAAATTTGATTTTTAAATCAGTTTGAGTAACGTTTGATTCTGTAATTGAAGTTATAAATGTGCATGCATAATATTCACAACACTATTGATTTGTAATATAGTAAATAAAATACATAACCCTGAACCCATAAAGTTTACTGACTTTATCCATAATTTATTTATAGATCGCATATTGTAATGTTCCAAATATTACATCCATTCATATATATATATATATATATATATACATACATACATACATACATACACATACACACACACACACACACATTTTATTTTATTTTATTTTAATAAGGCTTTTGTCATATGAAATAACCAACCACATGTCGCACTGATGACGCACATCTCCTGCGACGCGAGATCCTTCGGCGACATTGAGGATCATCACACTCGCTAGAGATCTTGAAGTTTCGCAATGGCGTTGCGGTTATTTCGGCTAGTTGTGCCTTCGGGTGCAGCAGCTTGGAAACCTGTGTCGCCTATGCAAACGGTAAGATTGATACACAGCTTCTAAACTGTAGGCGAAAGATTCATCCATTATGTTGGGCCTAGTGCAGCTCAGACTGAAGGACAACAGCAGAACTTCAGCTGTGGAAACCACTTCGTGCTGTCACATCAGTGTATCTGTCCATTTCTTCACTTACTCGTTGTAACGATTATATAAACGTCTATTCACGTTCAATTAGATGTGAACAACATGTTTATCAACAAGTCAGTGTTTGCGACTGCCTGTAGTTCTGTCAGAAGAGTGTTAGAAATCAGTAATGGTTTGACTCCGCATAGATTTACTGTGAAGCAGTTGATCACGACGCCCTCAGATACATATCCTGATACGGAAGAATAACAATATATTTTATATTTTAAAGGCTAAAATCCACCTAAGTGCTGTCAGAAACCTGCGTTATGGATGGTTGGCTTATGCTTTGGGTGAGAGGACAACCTCCCGCTTCAATGAAAACAGCAAAATCATTTCAATTGATGGCAACTTGGCGTCTGGAAAAGGAGTACTTGCACAAGATTTGGCTGAAAAACTAGGTAAAATCGTTTCTGACTCGCTTTGTGTGTGTGTTTTTGTGTGTGTGTATTTGTGTGTATGTGTTTTTTGGTGTAACAATTTTCAGGGTGTTACCTGTTCAGACTTAAACCTGAATGCGCTTAGTCTCGTGACAACTTGTTATCACAGGGACCTAATTTGAGTGCTTCTAAATCACACAGAATGATGTATTTCGAAAACGTAAAAATGCAGAGTTTTCTGTGATGGTTGGGTTTAAGGGATAGAAAATACAGTTTGTACAGTAAAAACATCATTACGCATATTAGAGTCCCCACCAGGATATAAGAACAATATGTGTGTGTGTGTGTGTGTTATATAGCAGTTTGGACCTTAAGCAAGTGCTTATTAGAGTGAGCAGTTGAATTACATGAAGGCAGTGAATAAAGTGCCACACAAACCTACTAAATGTTCATTCAAGCAGGGACATGATAATTAATATCTTCACTATTTATTTTAGATTTATTTGTCTAATAATCATAACTAAAAAGTTGTCAAATTAACAACTCAAATTTTAATGAAGTTAAACGTGATTTGCCAAAAGACTGTAAAATGATAAATGCACACTGTAAGCAAAATGCATATTGTGTACAGTTCTGGCCAGAATTCAGACTCGTAATCTCTTTCATATTTGATCCTGTGTGAATTATATCCGGTTTCCAGTGTGTTCTTATGCTGCTCTATTTTCTTTGCTTTTCTGTATATGAAATTCTCAGACCAGCAGCCACGTTCAAAATTACTTAAATCACAGTTTCTTCTTTCCTACTCTGATGTTTGATTTGAACTTTATAAAGATGATCTTCAGAAATATTATTTGTTTTAATCCTGTAACTGTTTTGTGAATATGCAGTGTTTGTTCAATGCTCGTCTCTTCAGGAATGCTGTACATGCCCGAGCCAGACACGTACTATGTGGACAAAATGACAAAGGAGAAAGTTCCGTTAGATCAGGCTTTTAATGGGAACTGCTCTCTGGAGAAGTTCTACTTGGAGCCCAAAGCCAGTGACGGAAACTCATACCGCCTGCAGGCTTGGATGTACCTCATGAGGCTTCTGCAGTACTCTGATGCTATTGAACACCTGCTTACGACAGGTTGTCAAAGCATGATTTTTGTCTGTTTACTTGTAATACATAGAGCTGTAGATTGATGTTACGATTATGAATGAAGAACTTTTTACTTTATAAAGCAAGTTTTGAGAACACCGTTGCACTTGAGAACACAATTATACTTAGGTGGTTTCTCTTTAATTTCTTTCTTTCAGGACAGGGAGTTATTCTGGAACGATCTCCTTTTAGTGACATGGTATTTTTGGAGGCCATGTTCAAAGAAGGCTACATCCGCAAGGAGTGTGAGTGATAGTGTGTGAAATTAATAATGTAAAAAAAGATGTGAAAGAGTACTAGAGTCATATTGGGATGTACGTCAAAACTGTTTTGTTAGAATGTCCGTGTTGGTTGTTATCCTGCAGGTGTGAATCACTATAATGAAATTAAGCATATCAGTATCTGTGAGTTTCTGCCCCCTCATCTTGTCATCTATGTGGACTCACCTGCTGAAGAGGTCCAGAAGAAGCTCAAAGCATCAGGAAAGGTATGTGCGAGGACAGAAACAAACTAAGTGTTGGCCAGAATAGTTAGCCACTTGATTTAAGACTGTGTGAACTAGAGCTTGCTAAGACTTTTGTTTCAGTATGTTTACATTATGTATTAAAAAAGAATATTGAGTAGGGGCGCATCATTTCCTTGTAGCAAGCAAAAGGTAAGATGGGCGTGGTTAAGAATATTGTGGTTGAAGCCATCATACTGATGTCAACAGAAAACTTAAACAGAGACTTTAATAGAAGATTCCAAAAAATACATTTTCTTTCAGTGGATTAACTTGCTTAAGCTAACTGTTCACCCAAAGAAAAACAACGTGTGCTAGCAAAAAAAAACATTTCTATTTCACATGGACTTTAGCAATTATTAGCATATTATAATTTTTCATAATAAAATTATTTAATATTTAATTATTTATTTATACATAGATATTTTAATATGAACATTTATAATAGTTCATGTTACGTATTTTAAAACTTTGTTTGCATGGAGGCTTTGTACATTTTCTTTAATATTTAGGAAATCATTTACACAAAACATTAGCCGAAGCAGCTTTTTCTTTTTTCTGTGTGTTTTTTTTTTCAAAGCTGACACTTTGTTAGTAAACACTTAACTGCTTAAACAGTAGCTATACAACATTTTATGAATTTAGTAACTAGTGTTTATAAAATGATGACAGTAAATTCATTGATATTACCTTACTTCTACAGCCATACCTACAGAACGTTCCTTTGAGCTACCTGAAGAGCATTGAGACTTCATACAAGAAGACCTTCCTGCCTAAAATCAGGTCAGTCCCAATGCAACCAAGTTAATGTTGGAAATGTAACTAATATAAGAATACTTAAATATTTATAAAAAGCAGTTGTTAATTAAAATATATGTCACCCAGTTTTCATTGACTGTGTGGTGAATATCATTTTCAGTGAAGAGGCAGAGGTTCTTTCTTATGGTACAGTTGAAGCCCAGGACGTTGAGAAGGTAATGATCCAGTCTGTATATGGAGCACCTGAGGCAGGCAATTGTGACTTATTTATCTATTTTTCTTTTGCAGGTGGTTGAGGATATTGAATTCCTCAAGTTTCAGAAGGGCCCTTGGGTGAATCAGAATGATGTCTCTTACCATCACATGCGAATGTTGTGAGTATTATTTGTGCCTTTTTTCATTGCATAGACACTTCTTTTTTTTTTTAACAGAGATTACACATCTGTTTTGAGAGATCTGTTTTTCATACCTTATTCCCTCATTCATTAGGGTGGAGGACAAGCAGAGGGTAACCAGCCTGACCAGCTTTCCCATTTATATCCCAGAAATCACAATTGGTGCTCATGAGTTAGATTCCACCTATTATGCTTTCAAATCGGTATGTGATCCCCACTGAAAATGTACATGTAGTCATTTATATGTGTTTAAGAGCTAATTTTAGCCATGTCCTACTACGCCTTTCAAGTGTGAACTGTTTTAGAATGAATTGTTCAGATTTATTTTATCTATTTATTTTAGTGACTTTATTTAAATGTATTAAAGACAGGATAGAGGCAATCAGTGCTTTCACAGTATCATAATTTAAGCAGTCTTTACCAGTGAGTAAAATTAAACAGTTCTCTTTATCAAATTCAGCAGCTATTTAATTTAATAATAAAATGGCAACAGTGGCAGGTCTTTGGCACTTACACTGCAAGACTTTTTTTTTATTATTTTGCCGTGTCAATGTCAGATATTGCTTTAGTATGCTTTTAAAATCCTTGTTGCAATTTTTAGATTTAGTCTTGCATTTTAATACTGTTGGAACTGTTCAAAATGTTGCTGATTAGGCAGCGTCGAATATATAATGTTTATTCAAATGATGTAAAGGTTTGCTATAGAAAGCAAGCAAAATTATTCAACAAACTAATTTTCACCATTGATGCACAAAGGCCTTCAAATTGTTAAGCAAATAATAATGTTTTATTATTTTTTATTATTATTATTTGAATTATTATCAAATTCAAACTGTACTTATCAACTTGCTGTTTTAGAACTGGTGCTTTTGACAACATCAGATGATGCGAAGCTTTAAATGTGTCAGTGATGATGTATCTGAAGATAAAATTGTGTACTAGTAATTAGGAAAATCTACATTCTGTATTTAGTTATACTGCGATATGAATACTATTTCACGAGTTGTCTTAAATCTATTTGGAAATAATTTCTATTTTTAGATCGATTGGGATGATTTTGTTTGCAAGTGCATCTGCATAAAATATAATAAACGATCTGCAAGCTTAGATCAACACAATAAAGAATAGTATACAAATAAATAAACAATGATTTATTGTTTTACAAGGAGTCTTAACAGTGTTCAAGCATACAGCACTTGAATAATCAAATGTAAAATAATACTTCATAGTCTATGTTGCATAAATAATTCAATAAAAGTAATCATTATTAAAGTTACAAACTGTACAGTTACATATGCCTGAATGCTTTTCAAATCCTCATAGAATCACATGCAAATGTAAAACTATAATCCAGACTCAACGTTGCATATCCTGCGATGTGACGTCGATGCTGAAACCAATTTATTGTCAGCCTCACACATGCAATGTTCCTTCAAGTATCTCCACGATGACTGTGTGTTTTCTTAGAGGATGTGTGTCAGGTAAGGACATTCAGGAATGTCAGTAGCATTACAAAATCAGTTGGCCATTAGTGATTCCTGCCACTGTAATATTGATCTTACAGAGTAATGAGCTCCTTGTGAGTTACTCATTAGATTTTTTTTGTATTATTTGTATCCGCTCACTACCTTGTCAGTATTCACCCTAAAACATATGGAGCTCAGCCAAGAGAACATGTGTAAGAGAAGCTCATGAATATAGTTTACATGTCTGGACCTTAGTTTTATTTAGTTTTCAGTGTATTTCTTTAAAGGTCATTGTAAAGTGTTGCTATTGCATATCATAGCTTAAAAGAATCTAACATGTGACATGAAAATCTTTCCCTAGCTCCCAGGAAAGAGGTACGCTGAAGGTTATAATGAAGACGTCGGGGACAAAGGCATCTGGCTGAAGTGAGGTACACTGGTGTCGCTGGAGGGAAGGACATCCAAAAGACAGATTTCTTGTGGTATTACATCTACATGTTCTCTGGGGAAAGATATATTCTGCTCATCTGCAGCTGAAGATGTCTCTGTACATTGCTATTAAAACATTTATTGTATATGTTAAAAGCATCTTTTTCATTTATTTAGTCACTGTTTCTCTTAATTTCAAGTGATTCTGTCTTCAAAACGTTATAAATATACTGAATTCATCAGTGTGGGTAAAAGGGTTATATAAGCAGTTTAGCAACATTGGCGCCTGTTAAATGCACTTATTTCATTAGCGTATAGGTCAAGTGACCTGTGGACACAGTGTACAGATTCTGTCCATGCTGCTGAGAGCAACATTTATATGAAAATCAGCAGAAGGTAAAGCACGTGGATATCAGGGTTTAATGAAGAACTCTAAAGAATCTGACACGAGCAGAAAACTAAATTACACGATACATGAAGAGAGTCAGTTTAGCTGCTTCTGAAATCACACGGATGAAAAGCAGAAGTATGTCTTAAGGGGATAGTTCAGCCAGAACTGATAATTATGTGATCATTTACTCACCCTTCACTTGTCACAAACCTGTTTGAGTTTCTTCGTTTAAACGCAAAAGAAGATGTCAGAAACCAGCAATCATTGACTTCTATAGTATTTGTTTTTCCTAATATTGAAGTTAATTGATACTGGTTTTAGTTTTTTTTAAATATCTTTTGTTCAACAGAAAAAAAGAAATGCATAGGTTCAGAACCACTTGAGTGTGAGTAAATAATGGATAAATAAAATTTGGGTGAACGATCCATTTAATTAAAATTGTAGGCAAAAGGATAACTGGTTTTTAGATTAGTCATACAACATGTATTCAAACTTTACAGAATGCTTTAGTTATTGTTTTAGTTATTGCAAACTAATTAATTAAAGTACGTACTTGAGTGGGTATGCAAAAGTTTAAGAAGGCAGTTGAAAGACAGTATCAGGCTATATCAATGCAAATCAATCAACTAAACTGTTAATGATTTATGAGATAGGAATTTTTGCACATGTTAAGTAAAATCTCAAGTTTAACATTAATTAATAATTTTACATTAACTGATATCATAATTACACAATTGTACGAAATGGGCCAATTTGTCTTTAAAATTAACTATGTAATCTGCTATAATTTGTTGGGAATGGCTGTATATGCCACGTTGCTTACAGGTGGTTATTAGGTTTCCAGCTTTGGTTTAAAATCTCTAACCCAGTGCAGCCTGCTCTTCAGTAGTTTTGCCAAGGTGATTAACAGACCTAAATACTAGTCCACCTTAAACCCCACCTGTCCAGAAACATAATATGATCTAAATTAAACATAAATTAATCTAAATTAATAAATCATTTTTTTGGATGACACATTGACATTACAGTGCAGAATAGCTATTTCAACATAAGCATTCATTTGTGTGTCATACAATAGAAATAATGCAAAAAAACTAAAAAAAAAAAAAGCTGTGTAGATTTTCAAAACACAGGCAGTCTTCATAATTACTATTATTATTATTATTAATTATTATTATTATTACATGAAAATGATATGGCAAAAAAGATTGAGGGAAATAAATACATTTTATATCTTTATATTATTCTTGTAAAACACTTTATAGTGGTTGTGAGAGGCTTGAAAGCTAAAGCCCTTGGCAGCCAAATGAAAATCATTCAAGTAAAATCTTTGCAAAGATACAGTACCTTTACAGTACATACATACAGCTAGCATTATCTACAGTTTTATTAAAAGTTATACTATTAACATTATTAGAATGAAATTTGTATCAGAGAGAAATGGTTCATCGAGTGTGACATCTAGCATGAGGAAGAAGTCAAATCTGCCAACCAATATTTTATTTCACTGCGGTGAGACAATAACTAAACACTCCAATTAATATTCCCCACCGCCCCACCCTATTCATTTTTTTTTTGTAAAGGGCAAGTGCAAACCGTCCGCAGCTCATTAGACACCTGAAACCAGTCGTTTCTCGTCACTCAGAGATGAGATGAGAGGAGATGGGATGATATGTGTCTGTGGCGAGTTTGAGCTGCTGCTGCCAGTAAGAGCGCGGCCTGCAGATCCAGGAATAGCGCTGCCTCGCGCCGCTGCTCATTTGTTCCTGAACGCCTCTCACATTACCATCATTTCTCATATTCTGGCCTTTATAGGTGATTATTCACCAAAATCTCCAATGACGCTGAAATAAAAGTGGCTGTTTAAACAACGCTGGCCTTCAGATTCCCTCAGCTTTCATCTATGTTTACAAACCTCTGAGTCCCTCTACGAAAGGGAAAGAGATTCCATAAATTTACATTCATTTGATATTGATTTACACTCTGGCAGAATCTATTTTCACTTGAAGCTCACAATGTTTTGTTGAAGAAAAAGGGTTACAAGAGCCATGTTTCAGAGCTGAAAGAAAAACAGCAGGACTGTAAGTACACATTCCTTTTTCCTTTTAAAATGACCAACAATAGCATTAAGGCATAGTTGTGTTTGCTGACAAGATATAGATATTTTTTTCATTTGATTTATCTTGTTAACCTTTTCAGTTTGGCGTTTTTAAATATTAAATCACAGGTAGTTTTAGTCTCAACCACCAGAGGGCCTAGTTAAGGATTATTGTTACAAGAGGCTGTTATCCTCCTTTTGTGTTTGCTCTAGCCATGTTAAATGGGTAGATAATCTTCAAAAATTGACTTTCTGTTATCATATTGTATCAAACCTGTGTAATTTTAACCACTGACATGCTCCAAATTTCAAAATGAGCTATGAAAAAGACCTTCAGGGTAGGCTCCATATTGAATCTTTAGATAGAAATAGCTAGGCTGTGAGGTAATTTTGCAATATTTAAGTCTCCAAATACTCACAACTTTCCCATATTCTTCAAACGAGTGTATCAGCTGAATAATCTGTAAACTAAACAATAATCTGCCAAACACACCATGTCTATGCTTCACAGCCCTGTTTTCATTGTTGTTACAAATTAAATATGGTCTGACTAAATTTGAATCTCCTTAAATAACTTGTCGTGTATCCCAGAAGAGACATATGGATTAGGAAAAGCAGTAAATGATGCTAGAATGTTAATTACAGATGAATCTGCCATTTCTTTTCTACGTTTTCTTGCTTTACTCAGAGGAGGGCACTGTTGTTCTTTCCAGCTCAAAGAAATCAGTCTTCAAGTCTCTTACTATTCATACCTCACAGAGCAGAACACTTTCCCTTTCTCCTTCACTTGTTTCTTGTGTATCTGTCTTTATGCCGCTTTTATTTTGACAGCACTCTTTTAAGTACATAAATATTTCATACACGTGGATCCTCCCCCAGCTGTTATTATATGTGCTCTTTTAGGCGATGCTGCAGTGCGGGTCTGGTAATGACTTGGCACAGCCGATCTGCTCCTGAATTTAAATTTAAAGTGGTTGGAAAAGTGCACAACACTTGCAGAGTGCTACATTTGAATTAAAATACATTAATGCATTTTCAAAAAGGTTTAAAGAGGGCGGATTAAAGTGTTTAATTCAGTATTTAGTGCTGCTGAAGAGACTGTCACGGTGTTGTTTGAACTGTAGGTGTTATCGGGCAGCTCGGAGGGTCTGCTAAATGAGGAGGATGGAAAGATAAACAAAGCTATTGTAGCAGTGCTGACAGACAATGGACACACAGAAATGGCCAGAAGCAACATGAATAGATGTTAAATAAACACTTAGTTATATCAGCGCATCAATGGCTAGGCAAAATAAGCACAGACGGGCAGATAATAGTGACAGCTTGGACTTCTGATTATATTCAGTTTCCAAAAGTTTTCTGTGGGTGTGTGATGTATGCTGCTGTTTGAAAGTTTGACATCAGAGCAATTTATTATTATTTTATAAAGAAATTAATAAGGATGGATTTAGTTTATTCAACTAATAACTTGCAATATTACTCTGTAAATCCCAACAGTCAAATTTATCTAATGAAATGAGTGTGTAGTTAACTTAAAATTTACTGAAAGTTAATTCTATTCATTTGAAAAAGAGTTTTTAACTTAGGGATGAAGTAATGAGTTGATTAAATATCTCATAACTTCAACTTATATAGAGTAAGTTCACAGTACTCGTATAGTTTTTTTAATAACTCAAATGGTTTGTAGCAATCGCTTTCCTCAAACGATTTGAGTTGCCTTAACTTAGGTGTTACAGTACTCGGTTTGAGTTCTCTTCATTTATTGGGTTTTATGTGCTCATATTGCCTTGTTTACTGAGATGGATTAAGTTCACAGTACTCATTAGGAGTAGTTTTTGAACTTATATGGTTTTTGCAGTCGGATTCCTCAAATGGTTTGAGTTACCTCACCTTTTTGGGTTTTACAGTGTAAATTATTACAACTGTGCCTTGACTATAACACAAATGTTCTCTTATCAGAAATGAGAGAAAAATGTTTTTATCAAAATCACAAAAACATACTTGTGTTCCTTTAGCTGCAAATGAGCAAATTAGAATGATTTCATAAGAACCGTGTGATGTAATGATTACCCAAACAGATTAAATAAATTACTTTTAAAATAATAATTACTTTTAAAATCACAAATAATTATTTTATTGCATGAAACAAATGCAGTCTTGGTGACCAGAGGAGAATCCTGTTTTGAATTGGTTTGGTAATTGTGCCACTTAATTATTGAGAATAAGATTATTATATTATATTATATTATATTATATTATATTATATTATATTATATTATATTATAAAAGTTTGAAAATAATTTTGCCTTTATGCCCGAGGTCTTATTTGCCTTTCAGCCTTCATGCTTATCTAAATATTCTGGTTTAATTTAAGTGTGATTTCAGTGTGATTCAATGTGATAATAGCCCATCACTGTTTGAGATCTGCCACACTTGAAAGTTCAAGACCTTCTGCGTGGCCTCTAAAGAGAAGCTTTCACACTGCTGGAAAACCCGGGGCCACAATTTCACAGTCTGACCATCACAAGTGGATCTCCTTTTGACAACCCTTAGTTTTTCCTCATGTGACTTTAATCAGATTTCACACCTTGTTTAAAATGAATCATTAACATGTGAAGACAGAACATGATATGCTTGCTTTGATTGCTTGTTTACTGTACTCTTGTCAAAGTGATCGTGGGTTATTTTGAGATGCCTTCCACACTTTCAAATGACAGAAGTTGAGAACTTTGTCTGTCTGTCTGTCTGTCTGTCTGTCTGTCTGTCTGTCTGTCTGTCTGTCTGTCTGTCTGTCTGTGTGTGTCTCTCTCTGTGTGTGTGTGTTTAATTTGTGATGAAGTCAAGATGATTTTTATATAATTTTAAACAAATTTGTATTTTAATTTAACGGAGGTTGTGGAATATATCAAGCAGTTAATTAAACCGTTTTTTATTACTTTTACCTGCAGGCAAATTAAAATAAAAATACAGTCTGGTTCACAATAAATCCAGAAGCTTGTTCTTCATTGCTGCATTCTCATGGATGAGAAATGCTGACATACTCTGTTCGATGAGTCAACTTTTAATGAATTTTAAATAATCATTGTAAGACATGCAAAATTCTGCAATTGAAAAACTAAACTACTGAGCTCAGAATTAAATCAAAGTTTCTCTTTTTAAGCTCAGTGTGAGGTAATGCGTGAACGGCAATAAAGGTAGAATGCCAGAATGGAAATGAAATGAAATGAAATTTTAATAATTTTTGCTTTATCAACTAACATGGAATTAGTGTTTATCGAAAATGCATGCTCACATTTTTTTGTGCGTTATACTACAGATTAAAAAAAAAAAAAAAAACAAGTGTGATCTCACTTTTTCAAATAGGAGAGATTCTTAAACAGGATTCATATAACACGTTAACATGCTTGACGCTGCTTTAATCAACTCTACATAGTTTTACTGACTGTCCCACTTTTATATTTGCTATTCAAGGTTCATCTTTACTGTAAAAATCTGATGTAACTTCAAACTAAGTTGACTTAAATTTTTATAGTCATGTGCACGGTTCATTTAGTTCCCTTAAAGTAATATCTATTAATTGCTTTAAAGGCAACCTATTTACTTTTTTTAACTAAATTCAACTGACTGCATTTTACAAAGCATTGGAGCTCCATATTTATGTTTTAAAAGTTACATTTGATCTTACAGAGAATAATAGAACACACTTACATTAAGGTTTTATAGTGAACTAGAAGTGCTCGCTGTAGACATAAAAAGATGGTTCCATATCTAAATAAATGCATTTCTTGACCAGAAATAAAGAAGACATGAGCAGAAACCATGATTATGAGTTAGTTGACCAGCTTAGTGTCCCACCTAGCAGCTCCACCTCTGCTACTTCTATCTACCAAACTGGTGTATTTGCTCAGTACCAGTACTTGCACAGTATTGATTGACACGAGGTTAACACTGTCAACATTTTGAGAAACAAGGCTATTGTTCATCTTCACTGGTCACTAGAATCATTTTAAAGATTTAAAGTGCAAGCTTCTGTTATCTCAGTAAAATGACAAAAATGCTAATTTATAATAATGTTTATAAAGTTCTTAAGTTTGTGTGTTAGATACTTAATCTATAGACATTAGTGAGCATTTGACAACAAAACATCATACTGAGACTCTTGACAAAGTGACATCACAATCTACCTGGAATGGCATGTATAATACAGTGTTTTTTTTGTTGTTGTCATTTTTAAGGATCTGAGTAAATCGTGATCATGTTCACAAAATCCCAGAAATCAATCGATCAATCTGTCTGTCTGTCTGTCTGTCTGTCTGTCTGTCTGTCAAAAGATCTATAATACATGTGTGTTATCTGAAAGTCAGGATCTTGAAAATCACTTAAAGCATAGTCAAATTTCTAATCCACATTTGAGTAAAAATGATGTAATTGGAAGAAAAATCTTTTAGACCATGATAATTCCAATTAGCAGCTCATGGGGACACAGAAACTTGGCTTGCAGTAATTGCTTCAGTGGTCAGTCTGCTTTTAAGGGATGTTCTGTCACCTTTGAGAAGGCTGACAGGTGACTGTCTTTGATGTCTCAAGTCTCGGCGTCCACATTTGAAAGCCTTGTTTTTGATATTTTCTACATTGTTACAGTCAAACTAAGCTGCCATGATGAAAACAGATTTCATTTCATATCAGGTATTCTCACCTCATCTTTTATCAGATGAAGCATATGTCAAAAGCTCTTCATGTGGAGGCACTTTCATGTCAAATCTTCAATTCATTTTGTTCAGGCCATGATGTCACTGATATTAAAACAAAAAATAAATGCCTATATTTTAGCTCCTATTAACAAGCACTTTCACATGTTTTATTTGTCTGGGCTTTAAATAGATGTTTTATACATATTTCCATATGTTAAGCACACTCAATGGGAAAAAAAGAGTGAGTTTCTTAAGGGAATCTCTGGAAATCCAGTTAATTTGCTCCCTGGCTAGAATTAAGCCCGGAGCAATCATAAATTACCATTTCATTAAGATTCAGAAGCCAAACAGATTTAAATATTCATGGATTCCCTCCTTTCTCTGATTAGATTTTAATTACACGATATTGTCTTAAACAAATGAGAAACGTCCGTGTAAAGGAGCTATTTGTTTTGAGGGATAATGAACACCTGAAAGGTAGAGCTGCTTCAAAGAGCTGAAGCATTTACCCGTCGAGACACAAAGGGCCCCTACGAGCCCCGTGTTTTGTCTTGTTTCTGTCAAAGAAAAAAGACGGAAGGGAAAAAAAAACTCTTACACCCTGAGCTCTTTGCGTCACACCTGGTCTGGCCTTCCAAGTCTGTTCTTCAATCCGCATGTTCATTCTTTCTCTTCCTTCCTGCCTTTGTTGTAAATTTAATGACCTCCAGCAATTATTCCGAGCAGATTCATGTACATCATGCTTTATTTTATGATGCAACTTACACCCATCAGCTTTTCGGGTTTTTTCGAGTGTTCAGGTATGCATGTAAATTTCTCCATTTTAAATTCAAGGCAAGAGAAACATGATGCACCTGTCTTGACAAGGTCAGTGTAGTGGTTGTTGTACACACAGTGTTTTGCAACACCGTTAAGGGCGTTTACTTTCTGTAATGTGAGATTCTTCAGCTTTTTAATTGAAAAAATAAAAACAAAATTTGTACTCCCTCAGTATAAAATGCTGATTAAATATTAACAAAGCTCGGCATGACTATTAATTCATACAAAAACTCGCCTTTTTAGTGTCATTTCAGCTTGTTTTTCAGCCGTGATGCTGGGATCCTAAACCAAAAGCAAACGATGAATGCTTAGAGACTTTTACTGATTACTTTGGTTTGATGCCAGGCTTCACGCAAGCAATATCCAAAGGTTACAAATAATTGCTGTGATACAGCAGTTTCATCTTACTTCCATGAATACCTCTCTTCACAACAGAGATGTCAGCTCTTCACTGTAATGGCCTCATTAAATTCGCTTGCAGGTGAGCAAAGCGTGCAATGCTGTGAAGGCATATCAAAGCCACAGCGTGTTTGCCACAATAGCGCTGTCCAAAAATGCGAACGAGCACTTAAACGAGCATGTAGCTTGTTTAGCTCGATATTTATGAAGTATTCACACAGAGCCGAATGTCTAGTGCAGCCACATCCACCCATTACAAATACAGGAGCACTTTGCCCATAAACAAACATATCGCCTGCTCTTTTCCATACGACGCCTTTCTCGCCTGGCTAGGACTCTTGGTTTCAAGGAATAATAGTCTGTGATGAGCAGAGATAAATCAGCTCATTCAGGTAATTGTGCCTTATGGGGATTTGCAGCCCCTCTGTAATGGCCCTCTTAAACACACCGCATAAGAAGACCAGAGCTGACTCATCAACTTTGAGTCGACTGCACACATTTTCTTCTCCAGAATTTATCCTCTGCTTGAAACTATAAGATGGTTTCACTGCACATTGTGTGCTTGGAGAGACTGGAGCCTGTGATTCATGCACAGCGAGTCAGAAGGTGGATGCCTTGAGTTATATGTTAAGAGGCTGCAGTGGAATAGTTTCCAGAAATATAATGGCGTAATTTTTCAAGACAACATCTCTGCAGACACTATTGAGGAAAATCAGGAAGAATAAATTGCATCTGATAGCTAATAGTTTGCATGTAGTCTCTTTGCTGTTTCAGTGCTCTGTTCTGAATGTATGTAGTTTGTATAGTGCATTATGTAGCATGCAGCAGACTACTGTTAAATTGTAACATTTAGAAAGCTCTGTCAGAATTGTTTGCTGTAAACTCCAATATGTTATTTTTGTATTATTTTTTTAAATAAAAATGTTCTATAGACCAGGCATCATCAAACAGTGGGCTGTGATCAAGTTCCAACTGAAGTGTTGTATTGTCAACATGTACAATTGGTAATATCTGGCAAGATCATTCAGGTGATGAGACTGTTATAGGTCAAAATTGTTTTCATATACATTTCCAGGTCTCGCAAAATCACCCTGGATGCCTCGCAACCAGGACACTTCTTGTTTGAACTGTTACTGTCTGGTTGGTGCTACAGAGCACCGAGCACAAAAACAGCCAGACACAGGAAAAGTTTCTTTCCTCAGGCCACCTACCTCATGAACAGTTAATATTTTTCCTATTGTGCAATAAACGTGAAATACTTTCTCATACGCACTTGTACACAGCCCCTTATAACAATATACAATGCAATACTTCTTCTTACGCATTTGTACACAGCACCTTATAACCTGTATATTTATAACAAATCTGTACATACATTTCAACATCCAGATCTTTTTAGACTGACTGCATCTCTGTTTAATGTCTATCGTCTTCTTTTTTGTTATATCTATTCTGTGTTGTCACTTGTCATTTTATGTACACTGGAAGCTTCTGTAGCCAAAGCAAATTCCTTGTGTGTGTAGCACACTTGGAAATAAAACTGATTCTGATTAGCATTATTAATTGTTAAAGCATTTTACAATAAATGTTAAAATATTGGGTGTCATGGTGGCGCAGTGAGAAGCATGATTGCCTCACAGCAAGAAGGTCACTGGTTTGAGCCTCAGCTGGGTGAGTTGGCATTTCTGTGTGCAGTTTGCATGATCTTCCCATGTTCGTGTGGGTTTTCTCTGGGTGCTCCGGTTTCCTGCACAAGTCCAAATATGTGGTACAAGTGAATTAGGTAAGCTAAATTTTCTATAGTGGATGTGTGTGAATGAGTGTATATGGATGTTTCCCGGTGATGGGTTGCTGCTGGAAGGGCATGCGCTGCGTAAAACATATGCTGGATGAGTTGGCGGTTCATTCTGCTGTGGTGACCCCAGATTAATAAAGGGACTAGGCCGAAAAAAAAAAGAATGAATAAATGAATGTTAAAATATTATCTGTCTGTCTATCAGTCAATCTATCTCAATGCATTTTCCCTACTTACAGTGAATAACTAACGGTAACCACAACAATGTAGTGGTATTCTTTTTAAAAATGTATTTTCTCCTGTGCTGAAAAAATTCACACAGATTGAAACAACATGAGGGCGAGTAAATGATGACAGAACTGTCATTGTTTTGGTTATGGTTTATTACATATAATTCTGTCATAAAAGTCCAGGAGTCGTTTGTGTAGCAGAACTTGGCACCATTCCTCTAAAAAATATTTTTTAAAGGTTGTAATCAGCTTTAGAATAGTCATTGGAGGTTCAGATCTGGTCATTTGTGGGGTCAGGAATCGTTTCTTTCTCATTTTTGTGCTCATGAAACCAAATTCTGAATCCTACAATGCATTTAGCAGCAGAGTTTTCTCTGGATATTGGATATCCTGCAGTAACCAGGTTAGAAACATATGTACCTGATCATTCAAAAACCTCATATTACTTGTCTGAGCAAACATCAGATGTAATGACTTTGCTGAGATGACTGCACACGCTAGTGCAGATCTCTCACTCCATTTAATGGCTAACATCCTTTGTCCAGGAGTAAACCTGTCCGGATGTATAGGAAGCAGCCTGGGAGTGTTGGTTACAAACGGTTTCCTTTTTCATATTGTGTTTATGTTATTTCATACATGCCCTGCGCTGTCTAATGATCTGTGGTGAGCCGTTTGTTTCCTCATGAGAGTTAACACTGTTAAAGAGTGCTGACTCGATATGGAAATTTCATCAGGCATTTACAAATGGCACAGAGCAAGTGTCCTTTAAGGACCATTGGGCATGTTTAAGTGTTTTCTGTCAAATTATATTTCTGAAAACATAATAAAAACTGCCAGACTGTCACCGGAATCATTGCTGTGATTTAATGAAAATAACTGCACGCTGAAGATGACAGTCAGTCAGTTGCAGTGGACTGTTTGCTCTAACAAGGATTAATATACAGTTGTACAGAATATATCTCACTCTGTGTCATTGTGTATCAAGATGAAGACAGAACAATACTTTCACACATTCTGCATTGTAACTATTATTTATTTAAAAACAGCAATATTTACTTCATCCAGTTTCTATACCGTTCTAGATTCCTAGTTGATCTCAAGCATGCTTACTGACAGTTGTGTTTGTTCGAAAGTATATTATTACAATGATGTAAAAGTAATATTTATTCATTCATTTTCTTTTCGGCTTAGTCCCTGTATTAATCTAGGGTAGCTGCAGTGGAATGAACCACCAACTTATCCAGGATTTGTTTTATGCAGCGGATGCCCTTCCAGCCGCAACCCATCTCTGGGAAACATCCATACATTCTCATTTACACATATACACAACAGACAATTTAGCTTACACAATTCACCTGTCCCGCATATCTTTGGATTGTGGGGGAAACCGGAGCACCTGGAGGAAACCGACGCGAACACAGGGAAAACATGCAAACTCCACACAGAAATGCCAACTGAATTTCCACAGATTGAAAGTGAAGAGCAAATACAAGAATACAGATAAACTTATTTAAATGGCACTGGAAAGTGAAATACAACCTATCACCATACCTGTCAACATTGGGATGTGGAAAGGGATACCCACCCAGAAGTTGAGTCAGACTCTTCTATCTAGTGGTTTTAACAGACCGGGTAATAGCCAAGAACCCACGGATAAAACTGGGTAAGTACAAACATTATGAAGCCCATTAGGACGAGTTTTACAAAATAATTTGATTGCTTCCCTAACTTTTTATGCTTATTTGAGGCCAAATTAGTTGTGTTTAAAAGAAAACCGTCGCCATGGTGGCCTAGTGGGTACCACGATTGCCTCACAGCAAGAAGCTGGTTCGAGCCTCGACAGGGTCAGCTGCCATTTCTGTGTGGAGTTTGCATGTTCTCCCCGTGGTTGCGTGGGTTTCCTCCGGGTGCTCCTGTTTCCCCCACAAGTCCAAAGACATGTGGTATAGGTGAACCGGGTAAGCTAAATTGTCCATAGTGTGTGAGTGTGAATTAGTGTGTATGGATGTTTCCCACAGATTGGTTGCAGCTGGAAGGGCATCCGCTGCGTAAAACATATGCTGGATAAGTTTGTCGTTCATTCGGCTCTGGCGACAGATTAATAAAGGGACTAAGCCGACAAGAAAATAAATAAAAAAGAAAACCCACCAAGATCGAAATGTTTAGATGTGGTTGTTATTGTTATTTATTATTATTATTATGATTATTATTATGATTATTATTATTATTATTATTATTAAATAATTCATTCATTTTCTTGTTGGCTTAGTACCTTTATTAATCCGGGGTCGCCACAGCGGAATGAACCGCCAACTTATCCAGCATTTGTTTTTACGCAGCGGATGCCCTTCCAGCCGCAACCCATCTCTGGGAAACATCCATACATTCTCATTCACACTCATACACTACGGACAATTTAGCTTAACCAATTCACCTGTACTGCATATCTTTGGATTTGTGGGGGAAACCGGAGCACCCGGAGGAAACCCACGCAACCACGGGGAGAACATGCAAACTCCACACAGAAATGACAACTGACCCAGCTGAGGCTCGAACCAGCGACCTTCTTGCTGTGAGGCGAACGTGCTACTCACTACGCCACCGTGGCGCCCATTATTATTATTATTATTATTATTGTTATTATTATTATTATTAAGTCTATATGTCTGTATTCAAACATGCACCCAAAACCCGGTGGGTTGACAGGTATGCCTATCACACACCCTTTTGTTAAAATGATAAAATTATAAGTTGAGTTGTCTGTTGATAATCTAGATAAATAAATTGATAAATGAATCAAAGGACAGAAGGATGGACTAATGAATAAACAAATGAATGAATAAGTTAATAAATAAAATAATTCCAAAGATTTCGTCCAATCAGCTTCTCTCCACCCACCTGCATGAGTGAAGTCCTCTGACAGAGGAGGATTCAAAGACTGCACCTTGACTGTGGATTTTAGCCAGGCCAAGCTCTCCTGTGGAGCTGCAGAGGGCATCAAGGTTGGACAGAGTCACAGTCATTTTCAAGATGAACAACCTTGTCCTCATGGTCTAAATATATCTGCTACATTTCCAGTTGTGCGGGCCAGCTCCCTCAAGCCACCCCACGAAGGACAGATGTCAGCTTTCTCTGACCCTGTCACGACACACAGCTGGACGGAGAGAGCAGATCTGGAGCACTCTCTGCTGACGGGATGTTGTTTTGAGCATTATGTCAGAGAGGAAAGAGTGTGATCCCACTGCACCCATGGCTGAATTCAGAATGAGGAGGGAAAAGTAGGTTAATGGAAGTCCCAGTGAACTCTTCCTCTCTCTTCCTCTCTCATTCAGCTTTGTAAAAACATACAGTGAGGTTCATTACGGTTACATTCTGTCATACAAGTCTTTTTCAGTTGAAATACGGAGCAAACACAAAGCTTTGAGGTTTCCATCAGAGGTTTTGTGGAGCAGGTGTCTTGCTGTCTCGCTGTACAGTCAGTCGGTCAATTCACTGACTGTGTGTGTCTGTAAGAGGAAAACTCCAACAGGGAAACAGCGTTCAGACTAACTTCCAGGTAACATCCTTTCAGACAACCAAGAGCAAATTAAAATAAGCTTTAGAAATCAGACTTGTAGATTGTTTGTTTTGTTCAGAAACTTATTTGGTTACAATTTTGCTTTTTTTGGGTCAGTTCACTTTTATACTTACCAACATTACATGGATTAACAAGTTTGCTCCTTAGGTATTGAGGCTTTGTTCATCTGTGACTGTAATGGCACATGGTATGGGACCATTATTCTTGCTTTAAATGATCAGTTATATGTATATTTAAATCTATTTCAAGAGTTCACACTCTGCTGATGATTGATTATAAAGTTTGTTTGACATGCTGTCCAGGGAGAGAGCCCTGAGCTCATAAGATCCTCAAGCCTGGGTTTCCCTCCTGTTCGGAAGGTGAGAGGGGAGTTTGAGCTCGGACAGATCTCGAGAACTCCCCTGCTGTAGTAGCTAATAAACAGACAGGGATTGCTCTTAACATGTCTATGGTGCTGATTTAGATTAGTCAATTAACTTAAGTTGCATGTTTTTGGACAGGGAGGTAACCGGGTAACCCGGGGGAAACCCACGTGAGCGCGGGGAAAACGTGTAAACACACAGAAACATCAGCTGGCTTGGTAAGGACTAGAACCAGTGATGTTCTTGCTGTGGGGCAACAGAGCTAACCACTAGGTCACCATGCCACCCATCAAGGTAAGGAGGAGGAGTAGCGGTGGAAGGGGGTATTCTTCAAAATGAAGATGGCTGTGATATGGAACTTAGGGTATTTACAGTGTCTTAGGAATCATCTGATTGGTGAATCATAAATTGCAGCCGCAAGCAATCATAAGCATGTGATCCTCTCAAAATTAGTTTATAAATAAACTTCACTTATTATATTGGTTTGTTGCGTTGCATTGCTTTCTTGCCTCAGGCCAACTGCTCCAGAGCTTGTTTTCACCATCTTATGCAGGTGATGGGTTTCAGTATAGCAATGCAGGTTCTGAAATAACTAGTTGGGCGTGTAATCTATAGTGGCTTCATAAAAAACATAGGAAATTATACGTTTTTTTTCTCTTCAGTCAACAAAGCAGCATTTATTTGAACAAAAATACTATAAGAAAATATAGTAAAAAATGCATTGTATATATTAAATTCCTTTTGTAAAACAGACATTTCAGCATCAATACTCCAGTCTTCATTGTCAAACGATTATTCAGAAATCATTGTAATATCGCTACTAATTAACAAACATTTCTTCATCATTGTCTTCTTCTTATAGATAAAAACTGCAATTATTATTAGCAATGCTGAAAACAGTTCGGTGACCTTTCTTTCTTTCTCTTTCATTTTCTTTGAATCTTACTGATCGTATGTGTCCTTATGGCATATAAGAAAACGGCAAGCTTTTTAGGGAAAAACAAAAACAAAACAAAACAACTGCTACAGAACAGCAGAAAGCTCTTTAGTAAAACTGTAGCCTTGCTTTTCAACAAGTATAATTAAGGCCTGTCTAGATTTAAGATTTAAACTCGGTAGGTGACAGTTTTGAGTCTTTATTTACATACAGTATTACTTTAATCAACTCTAAATATGTTTCTGTTTGTTTATTAAGAGCTGTTGTGATGTCCTTCGTGTGAAGATAATCTCTGACGACACCATCAGGAATGTCACAGTGGAGGATTTTGCTTGAAAAGTGATAAACTGATAATGGCTGTTCACTGTTGTATGGTTTGGTTTAATTCAAGTTCGCTTTACTTCCTGCATACGGGCTCACTGCAAATGATATTTTCTGCCACGTGTAATATGTAACACTTCATCATTGTTCAAATGTTTAATGTCACTGAAATTCACTCTTAAGCCCTAAGCTCAACTGCGCAAGGGGAAGTTGTTTCTAGTGTTTGTTAAAAAAAAGAAAAGCCAAACAACCCCCAAATCTCAGTTTGTTTTTCCAGAGCATGTTCACTCTTAACTAGCAGATAAACAGTATTAAACATTTTTAAAATAAAAAATACAAATTAAATGAAGGCTACCAAAAATAGTAGCTTTCACTGATTAATAATACTAATATAATAGAATAAATCAGTGAAGATTAGTGAATAATTTGATAATTCTCTTTTGTTGATTAACATGACCATAAACAACATGATTACCTTTGTTAACATGATTCATGATTAATATTAAATAGCAATGTCACTTCAAGACTGAATGTAGAGATTTCAGTTGATCATTTTTCCTCTTTTTGTTCATTTAAGATTTAAATGTCTGTTTTTAAATGAAACTCTCCAAGACAGACGTGTAGAAATGTGTGCGTTTGTTGGAAGTAAATTACCTAAAGCAGTCTATATTTTACTGTATCACTCCACCTCAGATTGCATGCACAAAGCAGCCTTTTTTTAATCAAGTATGTAAAACAATCATGTACAATTTAATTGATTTGAAGGATACGTAAAAGGGTCTATGCACATAACTTTTAAGGAAAGGAATGCAATGCGGCATTGTGTTTCATAATAAATAAATTAATCCTTTTTGAGAGCATGGGGTCTCCTGGTGGTTCCAGGCCTCTATGGAAAATTGCCAAGAGGACAAGTGACAGGCCAGGTCTTAAAGTTCTCTTGAAAACGACAGCCAGTGTTTTAAATGCCTGTAAAGTGCCAAGTTTGCTTTTTCACCTCTGGCTTTCTGTTGTACTGTGAAACGTGCAATAAAAATAACAAAAGTTTCTTCCAACCTCTTGTTAAAGACCTGCAAATCATGTAGACACCATATATTTTTCATTTTCACTTGGTCATTCTTCAGTACAACAAAGGAACTGATGTGGTGTGGATATTTTTACATAAACATAGATAGACAGACAGACAGACAGACAGACAGGCAGGCAGGCAGGCAGGCAGGCAGGCAGGCAGGCAGGCAGGCAGGCAG
>CAIGQQ010032765.1:10059268-10077975 GCA_903798035.1 Danio albolineatus
AGATAGATAGATAGATAGATAGATAGATAGATAGATAGATAGATAGATAGATAGATAGATAGATATTTTTGTAAAGCACATTTCCTCTATTCTCACAGTTGACTGTCATCAAACAGTATAGGACGTGACTCTATGAAAGAAGCGTTTATGCCAGAGCATTGTGGGAGGTGATAATTGTGTCCTTGTTCGCATCTCACTCCTGTTTACAGATGGTTAATCATAGAGGTGTCAGTGTTGATTATCAAAATATAAGTGATGACAGGCAGTCTAGCCATTACACAGAATTGTCCTCTCAGTAGTTAACATTAAAAAAATAAAAATAAATAAATAAAACACCAGAGCAGAAAGCTTTAGTGTTGAGGTGTCATTAATCAAGAGTGCAGGACGAGGAGGAGGGGGTTGAGAAGGTGAGATGAGATTTGGTGCTCAGGGCTTATTTTCAGCCTCCATCCTTGAAGCTAAGAATTAATCAAAAGAAAAATATCTCTCACTCGTGTCGGATTCTCGTGGTGTAGCTCACCTCCGAAATGTCTGGCATTTTCATTTTGTTGCATCAGCATCTGTACTGGCCTTTGAATAATGTGTACATTATTTTTTTTGGGGTAAAAATCTTCCAGAAGAAGTTTTATTGAAAACTTATTTATCACAGAACACATCAGCTGATCATATTCAAGCACCCCACTTCCCACCACCATATGAACTGTTTGCACAAGATAACATTTGAATATTTTATTTGCAATTCTCACGAGTCAAATACGTAACACCTGCACTAATTACTCCCCCAAGTAGAGGAACTGAAACTATCAATGGCCCCAGGCCTAGTTGTTTGATCCAAAAATCACTAAATGGAGCACAGCGGGAGCTCTTTCTGCTGCAGTTGCTGTGAGCTTAAAGGAAATATTTCAACCAAAGATGTACATTTTGTCATCATTTGCTCAGACTCGCATTGTCCCAAACCCAGATGGCTTAGTTTTATATCTGAAACAAAAAGGAGATGTTTAACAGAATGTTCTCTTCAACACCGAATGAAATGACCAGGGGCTGTCAAACTCTAGCAAAAACAAAACCGCACCATGAAAGGCTCATGAAAAACATATTTTGCATTGTATTGAGTCTAAAAAGACTTAAAGGTAGGCCTACACTACATCCAACTTTTTAAATAAGCAAATATAGTTTCATTTTCATCCTGGGTGAGATTTTGGGGAAATACTATTTGAGAAAAGCGGCACATGCTTGCTGCGGGAGAATTATTGATTCATTGATCTTGAACCATGAAAGATGTCAGATCTAAGAACACCAGGAGCAGAATTCCCAGTGCTCAACTGGTTTGGCCTTCTGCCCTGTTTGTTTATTTTCTTTGTTACATAATATCAATGTTATAATGGGTGGCGCGGTGGTACAGTGGGTAGGGCTGTTGTCTCACAGCAAGAAAGTTGCTGGTTCGAGCCTTAGCTGGGTCTTAGCTGTCCTCCTCGTGTTAGCGTGGGTTTCCTCCAGTGCTCTGGTTTCCTCCACAAGTCACATGCAGGTGAATTGGGTAAGCTAAATTGCCCGTAATTGTATGTATGTGAATCAGTGTGTATGGATGTTTCCCAGTGATGGGTTGCAGCTGGAAGGGCATCTGCTGCGTAAAACATATGCTGAATAAGTTGGCGGTTCATTCTGCTGTGGCAACCCCAGATTAATAAAAGGACTAAGCCGAATGAGAATGAATGAATGAATGTTATAATGATTCAATTATTATAAAACATTTATTTCCAAATTCAGATTTCTGTACATTTATTTCTATAGCAGAAGCTTCTACTCAAAGCGACTAACAAATGAGGACAAAAGAAACAAAGTACAGTACTGATGTCATGACAAGTTAGTTTAGAAGTTTTTGTTTGTTTTCCAAAAAACATGAACATTTATAAGAAAGTGTATGGTGCATGGAGAGGAGAGTGTGTGTCTCCTACAGGTGGTTTTCCAAGCTGTCTCACTTGAAAGCTAGCATTTGTCTCACCTCTGTGCACTTCTGCTGAACTTCATAGAGAGGGAGAGAAAGCAGGAAAGAGGAGCAAAGAGGATGTGTGTGCTAAAGCAAAGCTCTACAACAAGAAGCCTACAGGTGCAGGTCAGTTTCATAGATTTCATCACCTTAACTAAACTAGCAAAAGAATCATTTATTCATTCATTCATTCATTCATTTATTTCATAACAATTGCTGTGATGTAACGATCTTTGTACATTTGTTGTAAATCTGAAAAGTTTTTTTAAAAGACATCAACTGCTTTGGGGCCCCAGTCACACGTTCTGTCAGAGAAAGAGATGACAAGTTGATAAAAAGTTTTTGAAATATTGTTGGGTTATTTTAAACTATTAGTGGCTTGATAGTTATGGTCACCGTTAATTAATTCTACTGTACAAAAAGTGCCACCTTGAAAATAGTTTTAAAATAAAATAAATACCTTTTAGATATAAAATCAACTGCATAAATTAATTGGAAAATAAACACACACACACACACCAACAGCAGTAACTGATTTTATTTCTAGCAAAAGCATGTGTAAACATGAAGTAATAAATTGAAGGCATGTGAAGCAGATATTTGTCTTATTTATTTACTCCACCACCTAACTCAGCTACTGCTTCGAATTACCAGCAACCATTCATTAGATCAGCCTTACAATTAGCTCTTATAAAAATCAGCTTTTTTTCACAAGTGCAAGACATTACATACAGAATCATCAGTAAAAATAAAACCGAAATGGCTTAATTTGCATAAATAAGGGTAAGATTTCTGCCTCTAATAACGCATTGGCTTTTCCTCACAGTTTTTCTCTTTTGTCTGTAATTGTTCCTGTTCTCATCCTAAACTGATGACTAACGGATTTCATCCAGTCCCGAGACAGGCTCCTAAAATACAACCCATGCTAAAATAAAGTGATGTTAAATGTTGAATTTAATACATTAATCTGCAGGCCCATTAAATTACACATCGAGTGAATCAGCTAATCTTTGGCGAGAACCACAACATAAGCAGATAACAACTCCAGACTCAATCAACTCAAAAATGGCAGATTTTGTTGTGGAATGTGAACTATCCACTATAGATGGGATCTCACGAGAAAACGTAAGCATTTTACGTTTTGCCAGTTTAGTGGCTAATTTGTATGAATTACGATTTACGAAATGTACGATTTAAAAAAGGAGGCGTGGCACCCAACCATCATTGGGTGATGAGCAAATCATACTAAATTGTATGAATTAGATCGTACAAATTCATACGAATTAGCCACTAAATGAAAAGTTACGAATTGCCGTGAGATAGCGTTGGTTGAACCATGATTGTCATCCTCTTGACAACGACATGCAGTAGTTGTGCAAACTCTTTTAGCTCAAGATTAATTCAGCCCCGGTGTTACAGGGAGTGATACAGGAAGTAATTTTTACCAAAAGCGATTAGATTGTACAGTATAATCAATGAGTACGTTTACATGGACACCAGTAATTAGATTTTAATGATATTAAGACAATACTCTAAATAAGAGTAAAGAGAAATCGAATTTAGACATGTGGAGTATGCCGCATTATTGAAGTGCAGTACAAACATGTAAACACCTTTATCACTATCATCACTACAATCATGTAGGACTTTTCGCCGCGTTGTGCGACAGGATAGAGCGTGTGCACACACGGCTGTTCGATACTCTTTGCACCTACTGAGTCAGAGAAAGACCACAGACGCATCGTGAAATGGGGAGTGTTTTTCTTCCACTCAGCATGTGGTATGAACTTCCAATAAAACACTCTTCCAGCAGTTCATAGTTGCATACAATATCTCGTTTGTCACGGGGGGCATGCATGAAATGTTCCAGAATGAAAGTGAAAGTGCCAAACTGCAGTTACAGTTGACAAATAAAGAATGAATCCCCCGAAATTACACAAAACTCCGGAGGAAATGCGATGACGCAACGGACATTAATCAATTTATGTGCTATAACATGTTAAACGGGATGATGAAAGTAACATTCAAAAGCAGCTCATGTAAACGCCTTAATCATATTATTGTCTTTATTAGTTTTAGGCAAATAATTTGATCACTGATGTCCATGTAAACGCAGTCACTGTCATGTTATGAATTGCAAATTGATCATTGAAATTGCATAGATATGGACTATATCTACACGTTGCTTGAACATAAGAGGTGCAATGTGTATGTGTGTTTTTTCACTATTATTATCATTACAGCTCTACTGTTAAGTGAATCTTCCTTTGGGATTGATAAAGTCTATACGAAAACAAAACAAACAAAGCTGGTCATTTTCTCTTCTACAGTTAAATATGTTGTTCATGAAATCTTTAAGGGCGCCACGGTGGCGTAGTGAGTAGCACGTTCGCCTCACAGCAAGAAGGTCGCTGGTTCGATCCCCGGCTGGGCCAGTTGGCATTTCTGTGTGGAGTTTGCATGTTCTCCCCGTGGTTGCGTGGGTTTCCTCCGGGTGCTCCGGTTTCCCCCACAGTCCAAAGACATGCGGTACAGGTGAATTGGGTAAGCTAAATTGTCCATAGTGTATGTGTGTGAATGAGACTGTATGGATGTGTTTCCCAGAGATGGGTTGTGGCTGGAAGGGCATCCGCTGCGTAAAACAAATGCTGGATAAGTTGGCGGTTCAATCCGCTGTGGCGACCCCGGATTAATAAAGGGACTAAGCCGAAAAGAAAATGAATGAATGAATGAAATCTTTAAGACTTGCTCTTAGAGGCAATTTTAAAAATATATTTTAGGATGTAGTTATGTAAGAAATTCGAATCAGCAAACTTAAAAAAACAAACCTTCCTTGACTTCCTAGATTGTCAATAACAGCTTGTAGATTGTTTTTTCTAATCTTACCTTTTAATTGTCTTGCCATTCACCATCATATACTGTTTGTCCTACAAATGTCCTTCTCTTCACCTGAACACCATCACATTCCCCTCAGCTGATGTTTGTACAGACAGCCGGCTTCGAATACAAAGAGTGTGGCATATTGTTCTACGTATTACTCAATATTTCCTGTTTTTCAGATGGAAATAAATGAAATCACTCTCCAGTATTGACATATAGAGGAATTTCATATCACTCTTGTTTGTTTGTGTTTGCAGAAGCTCAGTCAGCTCTACGTCACTGCTCCAGCAAACAGTATTAAGGCATCATGTGAGCCCGCATAGCAGTTTGTTATATGGCACGTATAAAGGGCTGTTTATGGTCTCATATGAAATACTCTTTCTTGCTTTCATCCACGGCGTCCTGCAGGGCCGGGTCTCTGCGAAGGGCAGCATCTGCTGTCTCTGCAAACTCTGTGCCCTTGGCCTCATTGGTATGATATGTGCCCTTGTGCTGGTACATGTATCGCAGAATGACGGCCAGGAGGAGGAGCAGAACCAGAACCACTGCCGTAATGACAACTAACACACACACACACACACACACGGAAAGGTGGTATTTAACATTTTTTACACTAAAGGTAACATTATTCTGCAAAATACTGTATGTTGATTGAGCTTGACTGTAAAACATTATTCCACATTTAGCTTTTTCAACATGACTTTGATACTTAGTAACTGAATATGTTGCATTTTCACTGTTTCGTTGAATTATGTAAGACAGCTGTAAGTAGACTTATGTTTGTTGCCTCAGCTTAACAACATACGCTGAGTTGAGTTTGTCCAAACAATTACTTTTGTAAATCTGCAGCACTGAAAAAACTGCTACAGTAAAAATCTGTAACTTGGTTTATCATAAGTTTACTTAAATTATAGTACGGTAAATTTACTTTTCCCCCCAGAAACCCCTGCATGACACTTCATTTATGCCTTCCTTTAAATTACGATAGTTCTTTTTTAGATTTTCCTCATCAGTTACTTACATTAGAGTTAAAACGTCTGTGGTTTCAATGGTAAAGAACTACAGAAAATGCTACCGTAAAAATCTGTAACCTGGTAAAGTTTTAATTATGGTGAATAACCGTAAATTCATTTTCCCAGAATTCTCAGCATTTTTTGTTGACATTTTAGTTTTTTTCTAATGAGTGATGTACATCATTTTGTTACATCAGACTGTTTTGACAGTGTTGATTTCACAAGCATTAATTTTTCCCATACAGATTTTAAAATGTCTTAGTTAAAGCATTACAAACTATGAAACAAATTAGGGTTGGGTCAATAGACGATGCCATCTTCCATTGCCGATGGCCAATAGACATCACGTTCGCCAATCCTCCGCCCCACCCTCGTCGCAAACCCGCTCGTGAAAATACACACTTAGGCCTCATTTACACTAATACAGCTTAGTTTTAAAATGGCATTTTACAATGAAAACGATCCACACCCACACTGGCGTTTCATCTAGCATTTCTGAACAGCCCTTCGTTCACACTACGCACATCGCGTAGCCACACACACACACTGTCATGCGCTCGCCTGAGCTTCAGAGAGCAGTGCACGTCAGACAGTTTATCAGTTAAACGTGATATTTAATTAATCTTCAGTCTTTTGAATCTATCAGGTAACGTCACAGTGTCAGTACATATGGCAAGCCGTTTTGACTTTTATTCATTCTCAGGATATGTATTCTTGATATCAACAATTAAATTCTTGATTTCAAAAAATTTTAATTCTTGATATCAACAATTACATTTTTAATATCAACAATTCAGTTTTTGATATCAACAATTTAATTTTCTAGTTAAATGTCACCATAGGCTGCCATTCAAATTTAATTGTTGGTATCAATAATTGATTTCTCACTAGTTGAAATGCAATTCTTGATTTCAATAATTTAATTGTTGATATGAAAAATGTAATTGTTGATATCAATAATTTAGTTGTTGATATCAGGAATTAAATTGTTGATATCAAGAAATACTTTTCAACTAGTAAAGATGTTCATTCTTGATATCAACAATTGGTTTGTCACTAGTGACAATGTTAATTTCTGATATCATAAATATAATTGTTACTAGTGAAATTGTTCATTTTAGATATCAAAAATAACTTTCCTAATTGCTGATATTAGAAATACATTTTTAGATATCAGAAATAACAAATGTAACGTGTTGAAATATAATTGCAGATACCAAGAATGAACATCCTTACTAGTTAAAGTATAAAGGATAAAGTATTAAGTAACAATTGAATAATGGCCGACGCCATTATAATGACAGAGACCACTCTGCCTATTCATGCCAGAGTCCTGCGGAATAAGTGATTGACAGGTGGTAATTTGTGTGTAACTTATGTTTATTTATTATTGATTTGGTTATGGGTAAAACAAAGACCATGCGCGTCACGTAGTTGAAACGGTATGCTACAAAGATTTATTCGTTACGAATTAATTAATTATTCATAAATAATTAATTCACAGCCGCCTATGACAACGATGCCATCGTCCATCACGATGTTTCACATTAAACATTGTACAATGCCAATTTGGTCGACGTCGCCCAACCCTAAAACAAACCAATCAGAGAATAACATTAGAAACTCTGATTTGAAGCAAATACGTCCAAAAGAAAATTGAAGAACACAAAGTTATAAGACTCGAACCGAATGGCTTTTTTGAGGGAAAAACCTTCAATGCTGGGTCCCAAAACCCTAGATACCCTTTCTTTCTTTCTTTCTTTCTTTCTTTCTTTCTTTCTTTCTTTCTTTCTTTCTTTCTTTCTTTCTTTCTTTCTTTCTTTCTTTCTTCCTTCCTTCCTTCCTTCCTTCCTTCCTTCCTTCCTTCCTTCCTTCCTTCCTTCCTTCCTTCCTTCCTTCCTTCCTTTCTTTCTTTCTTTCTTTCTTTCCTATTTCTTTCTGAATAATTGTATTTCCTGACACATCTTTAGCTATATTCAAGTGGGAATTAAACTGAAAACCATTTTCATCCTCATTATATTAAAGTGAGAGGACTGGGAAATGAGGTAACAGTTTGTTGAATTGAGGTGTAAATTTAGAAAACACTGACAGTCAAGCATTGAAAGCAAACCTACGGAACATGCTGTGTGTAAAGGACCATGGTAAAACATACAGCACTAACAAAATAAAATGAACAATGAAATGTACAAATTGTGTCGTGATATTCAAGAGCAGTTGCCTGAAAAAAGGATTTGAGGGCAAGTATCATTAGAACCCTGCTGAGGTTTACTGATTCCAATTATTTCTGTGCATGAGAACAAACCCACACACTGATTATTCACGTGTAAATGAGCTAAAGTTAGACCACTGCAGGTCTGGTACCTCATTTATTTATTTATTTTTAGCACAGCCAGAGATCTTCTGAGGCCAGGAAACATCTTGTGGACAAATTACCATTCATTTGTACAAAAATCACCCAAGCCTCTCTGACCACCATCAAAGTGCTATTCTCAAAATGTTCTCGTAACTGCGCGCTCTAGAGGCAAAAAGCACCTTTCTCCACTAACAGCAGTGCATTTGGAATGAATGAATTATTTTTTCCCCAGTAACATATTGGTAATACTTACTTCATTACAGTACATGAGCTATTTTATCAGAGCACAGTTTTGACTTGGAGAGCTCTTTAAAGCATCAAACAGTCTGCTAGGACTACATAGTCAGAAATCAAAATTGATATTTTCCCCATAAGCTGCCTGAAGTTGTTAGCAGTGTAAGGTTTTGGACTGCCACAAGACATTTACAGCTCAGACGACTGGCTTAAAATCTAGACCTAAACGTCTATCATGGAAATGATAGAAACCATCAGCACCAATGGTCTTTATGATTTATTAAGGCTTACATCACTTTTATGAAGCCTTGGCTATTTTGTTACAGCAATAAAAAATAAACTTCAAGGGATCAGGTAGAAGTAGTGACTGTATATGTCTTTAAATTGAAGGCAAAAAGAATATCTAAAAGTTTTTAAGCACTTACCTCCAACTATGGCTTCAAAATAAGGTCCCCCTTGGGATAAAAAGAAAACATTTTGATTAAGCAAAATTGACTCGGTAATGAAAAACATTCATGATATAAAAATATTTGACAGAGAATTGTCACTATTGATCTCATTTAATTGAAAAACTCAATCTGTACCACTTTTGCTAAAGGCAAATGTTATTGGTGTTGTTAAAAATGATATGATTTGGTAGTAAGACTTCTCATGAGAAAGTTTGAATGATTTGACCAAATTAAAAATGTTCCACCGAAACAATGCTTAGAAAGATATTCATGACACAATTATGACAATCGTGTTTATGACACAGTTATGTTGCCTTGTAATGTTAGGATGTCATGTCAAGAACACAAATAGGACATGGTGTATTTGTGTATGTCGTTGTCATAAAGATGTCAACTTTGTGTAGCAGATGTTATGCATTAGGTATTTGTGTACGCCTATTACCAACTAGAGATTGTTAAGGAGTGTATAAAAGGCCATCCAAGAATGGGGAAATTGCGTCATCATTCAGCTGACTCTCTGTGATGGGTGTGTCGTAGTGTGTCGAAAGGTTTAAGCCCTTTCACTTTCATATTTAAACTGTTTTTTGGGGTTAATTCAGTTCTTTTTTTTCTTTGGAAGGCTGGTGTCTGTTCGGCTCCTATTGTACGGTAGAGGGACTTTTTTTGAGCCATCGCAAGCTTTATGGGATCACGATTCATAATGCTGAGCTTTTCCTCGTGATGTTTGTGGACATCCCCGGTCATTATTAGTATGGACACCATGTGCATGAACTTTTAATGAACATTGGTTGTGATTAGCTGGGGCCGGTCGCCTCCATGTGCGCGGGTGGCTGGTAGCTGCTCTCTCCGGTAGTTTAATTTTTGACCTCTCATTTTCTGTGAGCCCATTTATTAGCATATGTGATTGTGGGATTTTCTTAATGTTTTGTCATTTCTAAAGTGTTCTTCTTTTTCACTAGGAGCTGGGGGCATCTAATACAGGCAGTCGGGCCGTTGTGTGGTGTGGATCTGTTTGTCTAATGATTAGTCTTTTGCTCACTGGTGTGCAGTGAAGTTCATTGTGTGGTGTTTTGAATCTAACGGTGTGCACGTGTGAATTTTTGGGTCATTTTAGAGCCCAGTGCCTAGCCTGTCTGACTGGTTAGCCCCAGCTCCTCTGGTTGGATGATTTATTTTGTCTTGTTTTTTTTGCCACCACTAGGTTATCAATTTGAAGAGCTTATAAGCCTGTTTTTTTATATTTTGTGATAGAAAGTTAATTGACTTGTAATAAAAGAAAACATTTTTTATATCCGCGTCTCATTGTCTTTTGTTAGAGGTACGAATCTGTATTTCATGTCCCTGGTAATGTACTGGGTGGCATAGTCGAGCTTTAATTGTATTAGTTTCAGTGGTAATTTGGCTTTAGTGTGCCAGTTATCGTATTGTTATCATAGCCTTATTTCCCCTTCGCACCACATTTGCATTTAAGTTGTAAATGTCACATTATACAGTAAATATCACATTATAAATGAGTATAAGGGTCTCATGAACACCTCCTTTAAGTAAAGTGTAATGGATTAAGTATATGAATGTTTAGGTCTGTAAAGGTATGTTGATTGGCTACTTCATCCATCCATCAAAACTTTGCTGGCTAGGCATTGGCTGGCATTATTCAGCGTCAGCACGAGGAGAGAAGATTGACAGCTGGCTGATCCAGTCAGAAGTTGGTAATGTTTTCCGACTGGTAACAGGCTTTGTGATTGGGCTATAGAGACGGGGGAGGGCTCATTTTGACAGGAAGAATCTAACCCATAAGCATAGCAGGGTTTTTTATCATTGGAATGTGGTGTATAATTAATATTTCATTTAAAATAGACATCATGCGTTATCGGAGCCTAAATGGCTCGAACATATTTTTTGTTTTTTTCCTAATTCTTCCTTTGTTTTGGACGAAAAACTGGGATGCATTTTGAATACTAGACCATTACACTCATCTGCATGCTGTTGTTTCTTGGATTCGTTCTCGCTGATCAGAACTACAGGCGACGAAACGTAAGCATTACCGTGCATTTTGTGCATGTTTAAATGTCCGTCCTTCCGGATTTGATTGAACCCTTTCCTCACTGATTCACATATTTGAAAAACAAGTTCAAAACATGAAACTAGAGTGTCATAGCTTTCAAACGATGCCTTGTTTTTTATAAATAGTTTAATATCTGTAATAAACGAAGGTAATAAATTCTACCGCAATGCCCAGCCACGCCCCTTTCGGCCCGTATACGGACCCCTGCTGGCAAAAGGGTTAAACATTTTTTTAAACAGTGATCATATCACTTGTTCTCTGATATTTTAATATTATGCAGCCATAATTTTTGACTATGCACACACTGTGGTGCTTAAGAAGACTGAGTTTAAATCCAGAAGTGAATACCATAAATTATCACTGCATGTGTACAAAACACTACTCATTGCTGAAACAGTGATGATTGAGAGCGGAGTAATCATAGCACCACAGCATGTTCTGGTGGCAAGTACATTTGATATTTACCATAAAACATACAGCAAAACAGATGTACTATGCATTGCTATCATGTTTAGTTTATGTTAGTACTACAAAACATTTAAATGTATTTCTGTTGATTATGGGCTTGTTCTGGTTTGCTTTTTTATCAAGATCTGCCTACCAGAATGATTTTTCTATCTTTGTACTTTTCTTTGTTTTCAGAATCTGAAGACACATCTCTTACACAGATTTGAACATGTCAGTAATAACTTGTTGTTTGGTTCTTTTGCATTCTCACTGTGTGGTTTTGACTACTATCATTTTATTGTGTATGGAGTGATTTAGCCAGCAAATCACCTAGCAAATGACACTTGAGAGCACTTGTGTGCCACAGTGTTGTTTATTTCTACACCTGAGACACTAATATATGATGATGCAATATAATATTTATTAATAATATTAATTCCCAGTACTGTTATTGTAGTTGTTGTATGACAAGAATGTTTGTGGAAGGTAGTCTCTGTGGTACTTGTCCTATTGCACCTCCATTGCAATTGGATGGATCACTAAAATACTAGATGTAAGCAGGTGTAGGTTGAAATATTTTGGGATGTGGCTTATTTATTTAAAAAAGATAAAACATTTTGGTTTCATACTAATCATGGGGTTGACATTGCAGTAAATATCTTAATTAGGAGTGCACAGAGCAGAATTAAGCATTTGAAGCTGAATTAACAATCTAACAGTGTATAAATCCCAATGGGTACCTTGATGTCAAAACATTTTAAATAATAACTAGAAAAGTAAAGTTTGTAGACAAACTTTATGGTGGCTTGAGAAAGCATAGTCTAAAAGTTTGAGGTAGTTTTAAAGTTTGCATAACTGAAGCAGCGTCTGTGCACAACATGCAGAATTTAGCCATTTATGAAGGCTTGTATGTGTTTGTTTCCATGATCCATGAAGATTGTTGCATTGATTTCTTCGCGATGCTGTCAGGGCCACCTATACAGCCAACCTGTTAAAGTGCAGCAAGCATTTTTGTCGGGAGATTGGTTGGAGAACTGCAGACTTTTATAATTTAAGTTCGGTACCATTGAGACACATCGCCTATATCCGTGCTGCTGTGTTCGCACATGTTTAAAATCCTCCAGATTACCGACAGGGCAAATGGTTGAACTAGATAGGGAAAAAACCTGCTGTACTGCTATCCACGTTGTCTGCATTCAGACCCGGGGATTCAGGAGGAGAGAAGTCCTCATTTAGTGTTTATATAAACATGATTATCTTTATAATGATATAACAAACATATATAAAATAAAATAAAAATATAAAATTACAAATAGCCTATCGTACACTCTCAGAAATAAAGGTACGCGAGCTGCCATTGGAGCGGTACCTTTTCAAATGGTTCAAATTTGTACCTTAAAAGGTCCATATTAATTTTCAATTTCATCTTATTTTTATAGTGCTTTTACAATGTAGTTTGTGTCAAAGCGGCTTCACATGGATTACAGGGTCAGTCCAGTTTTCAGTGTTGAAGTTCAGTTTAGTTTAGTTCAGTGTGGTTTAATATTCACTGCTGAGAGTTCAAAAACTGAAGAGTAATCTATCGATGCGCAGCCCTACAAGTCTCGAACCATGCAAGTCAGTGGTGACAGCGGCGAGGAAAAAACTTCACCAATTGGCCAAAGTGAAGGATTAAAAAACCTTGAGAGAAACCAGGCTCAGTTGGGCACGACCGTTTCTCTTATGGCCAAATGTCTTGTGCAGAGCTGCAGTCTAGGCGCCAGAGGCTGGAGAACGCTGGACTTCCATCGTGGAGAAGCCGCAGGTGGGGGTGGTCACCGGCTGGCCCTTCAAGAACAATGCGAGGACTCGTCTGTCACTGAGGTCTTACAGGGTATTACAGGGGAAAAAAAATATTAGTACCTCAGGGGTACATATTAGTACCTAAAAAGTACAAAAGTGTTCCTACTAAAAATTTTTAGGTACTAATATATAATTTTGAGGTACCAATATGGACCCTTTAAGTTCAAATGTGTACCTTTTGAAAAGGTACCACCCCAATGACAGCTCGCGTACCTTTTTTCTAAGAGTGTAGATGCCACAGAATTAAATTACTTACTGTTTATTTCTTTGCATTTTAACTTTGTAACCTATAAAATCATGCGTTTCCTCACATTTTGTATTGGATTTTTTTATATCTTGAGCTGGTGAGCCAACTGACAAAAATCCCTCTTTTTCCCCTGCTCTGCTGGCCACGCCCACTCCTCCCTCTGCTCGCAGCACTCCACGCACATCATGAAGCTTTTTTTGAAAAAATTCTGAGGTAGACTTGAACTGAAGAGAGGTGCTTCATGACCTTTTAAGGATAGACATTGTTTCATGGTTACATTTCCTCTAAGTAGCTAGAGTTCATGCTAGAGTTACTAGCATTTCAAAATAAAAGTTTTTTTTTCCTTGTAGTAGTGCTGCAGTGCAGTCACGTAACTCTTTTGTACATCAAGTCCTTCCACACTTCACTGATCCCTCACAAAACACATACTGTTGACATTCTTCCAGTGTTATAATAACACACGTGAATCTTTCATGATGCTTTGTTTTTATAGACAGCTGTCTCCCCCACTGTATTGCAGCGAGACTCATTCTCTCTGTCACCATGGGGACAAAAAGCTCGTTAAAGAAAGTGATTGAAGATAATCATGAATTATTGCTAAGGCAACATCTGCTGCCTTGACTTGACTTTCACTGAAGGACGGGCATATCAAACATGTTGCTTTCAAAATGGAGATGGATCTAGTGAGACCCCCAAACTATTTTTAAACCGAAAGGATAATGCAGGTTTGACCAAGCAGATGCCCCCAAAACATGAACAATTAAGCTCCCTCATTAGTGTCTAATAACCTGTTACATTGTGATTAAAAGCTCATTGTGATCTGGTGTTTACAGCGTGATTATATTTGGAGTAATTAAGGAGACACAGAGCATTCACATTTGGGTAATGTGAAGGGTATGACGGTGTGTTTGAAGGTGTAACATCCTTGTGATCTTAAATATCTCCTTGTATGAGTTCAGTAATTAGTTGTGCTTTAGAAACGGTCTAGTTTTAGAAAAAAGAAAAGTTCACATTGACAAACTCACAGAGGCTCTGAATGATTGTTAAATCAATCAAAAGGTTTTCTCTTCACAGCATTTCTCTTTCTCAGAACTCCATTAAAACAAGGAGGACTGTGATTTAACAAACTTTGGTGACATGTGCCAGAAAGTGTTTAGTCTCTGGACTCACATTCAGATTTTCCTCCATTCAATCAATGGTTAATGAACTTGCAATTCCTGCAATTACAGTCCAGCCCAAGACTGTATTAAAAAAACAAAACACTATCGCTATTGCCAATACATACAACTTTAAATTGACACGACTCATTTTTCTTAATCAGAAAAATGCACAAACCTTCCAGCTGCAACCCATCTCTGGGATACATCCATACACACTCATTCACACTCATACACTACGGGCAATTTTGCCTACCCAATTTACTTATATCACATGTCTTTGGACTTGTGCGGGAAACCGGAGCACCTGGAGGAAACCCACGCAACCACGGGGAGAACATGCAAACTCCACACAGAAATGCCAACTGACCCAGCCGAGGCTCGAACCGGTGACCTTCTTGCTGTGAGGCGAACGTGCTACTCACTACGCCACCATGGCGCCAAATGCAGTAATATGTTTCCTTTAAATTTTACAAACTTCACCCTGGAATGGTCTCAGTCTATCTCACTGACTGACATCTGTAGCAACTAGCTGTGCCCCATATACCCACATACAGGCCCCCCATTAGTCCACTAATATGTGTGAGTGAATCTGAAGCATGAGAGTGCCATTAGAGCAACCTGCTGCTTCTGCAAAGTTTGTGCTTGCTGTTAATTTATTTAAAAAATATATATATTGTATGAAATAACTCGATACCATCAATAATCTTCAAATTGATGCATGGATTCATTTGTAGGTGGCATCTTTTGGTGAGACATGGGAGTTCATTTGCTATTCATTTTGCCACAGCGCATTATGGGTATTCTCTAGCCAATGAGTTTGCATCAGTCACGCATTTGTCATCGCAACAGACTGCCAGTGAGTTCCCCTTTACGAATGCTGAACTGTCCCCAGGTGGTAGGAAAGTTGGATCCTTCAAAAGGTGTAGGAAGGACATAATAGCTGGAGTGTGGAATTTCTTCAACATTATCTTCACAGGGCCGAATCGCAAAAACAATGATCTCTTTTAAATATGCAGTCTTGTCAGTTGTCACAAACTTAACACTGCTGCTGTTTTGGATGCTAAAACAAATGAAGCAATGCTATTACAATGCTTTAAAATCGAGTACTTACACTTAGTTACACTGCAAACCTGTGAAACTTGTAAACTTATCATTTTTAAAAAGTTACTTTGACTAAATGAAAAAGAGTTATGGTTACTCATAAATTTATTATATTAATTAGAACTCTAATCGAAAGAGTTATGAACTAATCAATTATATTTTTTGTGTTAACTCTAATGCTAGAAAGAATTCCAATCTATTTGAATACCTATAGGGCGCCACGGTGGCCGAGTGGTTAGCACGTTCGCCTCACAGCAAGAAGGTCGCTGGTTCGATCCCCGGCTGGGCCAGTTGGCATTTCTGTGTGGAGTTTGCATGTTCTCCCTGTGGTTGCGTGGGTTTCCTCCGGGTGCTCCGGTTTCCCCCACAGTCCAAAGACATGCGGTACAGGTGAATTGAGTAGGCTAAAATTGTCCGTGGTGTATGTGTATGGATGACAATGTATGGATGTGTTTCCCAGGGATGGGTTGTGGCTGGAAGGGCATCCGCTGCGTAAAACAAATGCTGGATAAGTTGGTGGTTCATTCCGCTGTGGCGACCCCGGATTAATAAAGGGACTAAGCCGAAAAGAAAATGAATGAATGATGAATGAATACCTATATAGTTGTCTGGACTTCGTTTAAGTTAATTGACCAGTTTAAGTTAATTGAACCAATAGTGATTTGATAACTGAACTTAAACTGTTTACGTTACTTATACTCTAAAAGTTTGATATCAACACAAACATACGTATGAATATATGTGTGTGTGACACAATATATAAGTTTACAGTAATCAAACCATTTTGTTTTAAAACTTAAATGGCTTGCCGCAATCGGTTTCCTCAAACAGTTTGAGTTAACTTATCGGGTTTTACAGTGTAGTACAGTATAGGGAATATCAATCATCAAATGCATTTGCATATTAATTTACAAAGCAAACATAAGACACTATTGTGTTTACTTACCCCCAGGCTATTTAAAATATAGGTGTTTTTTTTTCTTTAAAAGAACATTAAAGAAGATTAAAAAACATATACAGGTAAAAAAATCCTAACGCATAGCTCCTTTACACTGAGGTCTTGTGAGGCACAACGATCAACCTGTGCAAGAAACTGAACACTATACAGCATTTTTAGCTTTACACCAGCCTTAAAAGAGTCTTGAGTGATGTCAGGTCTGTGAACAAATCTTTCTTTTCAGCTTGTTCTAAAAATATTCTTTATAATGTTCTGCTGAAGAAATAAAGTCACCTACACCTTAGATGCCCTGAGGATGAGTAAAGTAGCAGCTAATGCTCGTTTTTGAGTGAACTATCCAGGGTAGTAGAAAATATTTTAATTATAGGCTTTAAATCATAAAATCTCTGACACATGGAGTTTAAAGTGTGGGACGGGGAGTCTTGAAAATCGAAGCTAAAATACATCATGGCTATATGTCTCATGCAGCAGAAATACTCTGTGTATAGTGGATGTTAAGCCCGTTATAAAAGATCTTTCTAAGTCACACTCAGCAAGAGCCACAGCACCCCAGGATGGATTAAATCTCTGCTAAATTTGCCATGCAAACACGAGGGAGCCTGTCTCGCCTGGAGGCGTCCCCTCGTTAGCCTCGTTAGCGAAATCTGCCAGCCGCTGTGACATGGAGGAGGACATCTGTGCTGCGTGGCCAGATCTGAAGAACGGCTTCTTTTTTTTTTCACAGCCTGTCATGAAACCCGATGGGTTGGACCTGAAAGATGATGAGGGCCAAAGGCATTCCTCCCTTTCTCTCTCTCTCTCTCTCACTTCTGCCACACAGACCCAGGGCAGAGCAAACCCAGCAGCAAGACATTTGCTTTCATCACCTTCCCAGAAGTGGAGCTAATCTTGCCCAAAGCCGGCTTTTGAAGCGCACTGGTAATTGTCTCCCAAAAGGATGGGCAGCAAAACCATGAGCCAAAATGAATTCCAGTCCCTTCAGTTCTTGGGTGGGAAACGCATTAAGCTGATAATTTTCCAGCTTGAATTAATGCAAATTTCTCATTGTTGCTGTGCCCAGTGCCCAAACTGTAAATCTGTCCAAATTTCATCAAACTGGAGAACTACCAAAGCAATGGCATTCAGCTCTGATGTGAACAGTTTATTCATGTGGACAACCACCATTTTCCAAATACACACTGGATAACTAGGCTAAAGTAGCTTGTGTGCTTTAAGACATTCAGTGCACTTGGAAATCAAGCCAGGCTCACGAAAAGCATGCAGCAATTGATATTATGCAGTAAAGCTTTCATTCAACTGTTCAAAGTGAAATGCCTGGTGAGTGATGCTAAAAAGTGCGTTCAGTGGCAGTGTTTATTATGCTGGTTAATACATGTATTGCAGGAGTTTGGAAATCAAATGGCATAACAGCAGACTGAAGACACTAAAACTACTGTTTGGCTTGTAGTTTGCATGCAGAACTTTGCATTCTGAGTTGATTGATTTTGCCACTCCCTTTGATTTCAATATGATAAAATGTAGCACAAAAGACCCATCACCTTTCTAGGGAAACTCTATAGTACGTTGTCAAAACCACATAAATGGAGGTGCTTGTCTCATCTCTGAGGTGATGAAGTGTCGGGGCAAGCCTTCATGTTTCATGTAGAGAATTAACAGCTTCTCCGATGTCTGTCAGAAAAGCACTCAAGTGTGGCCAACTGCCTGTGCCAAACTGAGAGTGAAAACAGCCACTAAACGCCTGGCTAAACTCTCTCTTAGACACTCCTTTCCTCTCTCTCTTATTTTTGTCTCTCTCTCCACCTTTTAGATGACTGGCTGTTGTTTATTATTCATATCCGTTAGAAAAAAAGAGCAGTTTAAAAATGGACAGGTGCAAGCTGAAAGACCATCTTATTCAGAAAGATTAATCTTAATCTTTTTTCTTAATCTTTTTTCTTATATATATATATATATATATATATATATATATAT
>CAIGQQ010032765.1:10078375-10091479 GCA_903798035.1 Danio albolineatus
TATATATATATATATATATATATATATTCCATGGTCTGTCGAAATTCTTGATTCTGATTGGCTGGTGGGTGTGGTATAAACGCACAGGTAGTTCCAGTCAGTTTTAATCACAGTTTGAAATAAATGCGCTTCTCCCAAACGTTTACAGTTACTATAGCAACTCGCATGTGCTGGCTTGAAATCAATGAGGGCTTTTAATGGCGGACGGGAAATCCGCAAAATTAGGAAAATACTCATAAACTATCCTACAAAATCAAGTTTTAAGAGTTTTTCAAGCAAGAATATAGTTATTTTAAAGTAAAATCGGCAGTTTGTGTGCATGGATAGCGCGTCTTTAAAAATTTTGGAAGCTCCAGGCAGTCAGCGGCATCTCCGCAAACGGCTCCCCCTGAGGGAAGCTTCATGTCGGCCAGACCATGTCAAGACCCGTGGCTGGATCTAATCTCTTGCATCTCTGTTGTTAAATCGGGATATATAATTAATCTTTTGGTGTATCTAACGGTCAGTCTCTGGACATTTGAACCTATATAATTTGTTCTCAGGTGTTTTTGACCGATTGCAAGTAAGTTTCATAATTAATTGATGACCGTAAATAATGTAATAATCGCACTGATCCTGCGTGTTTGGCTGATTGCTTTTGTTTTAAAGAAGATAAATAAAGCAGAATGTTCTCCTACCTGTCCTGATATGTTCTTTCATTATGCAAACTTTACCTATATTTAACAGCAGAGATTTTGGCTGCTTCAAAGACTCTAGAATACACTTTTTTGTCAAGACAAAGCCAATATACAAATCCTCCCTCGTCAGAGAAGCGGTAGAAAGTAGACAAAAGAAACGTGAGACTGCGAATGTGTTATTTGTTCACCTGTGATCGGACTAATCTTATATTAGCAGATATAAACAGCACATGCACTCTCTCTCCTTCTCTGTCTGTCTGGATTTTAATGCACTCCGCTTCCTTAACAGGCTTTAGCCTCCACGTCGTGCATTAAAATCCTTTAACGCACGGCAAACCGTTGATTATCCCTTACATATAAATCAGTTTTTAGACGCCAGGGCCCCGAAATGTGATCATCCCTATTCAAGTGATCTTCATTCTGAAACGTAAAAGGCATATTTAGCTCACAACTTCTATGTGTGTCATGCATTACACACCAAGATTATTTTAATTGGATATTTTCCAAAAAACATCTCTCAATCACATTCTCGTCTTGTTTTTATTAGTCAACAAACATGTCTATACAATATTATAATGTCTATATACATTTCATAATAGTTGTCATCATCATCACTTGTCTTGTTTTCGTTGGAAGAAACTTATTTTTTCACCAATGAAATTAACACTGGCTCAGATTTCATCTTAGAGATTATTTGTGCAGTTTAGTCAGATTTTTATTAACAGATGATCAAACTGATTAATGGTCTAATGTTAAGAGTGCTTTCATCACATTCTGTAGGCTACACAGTTTATCCCATGTTGTTGTTGTATTTAATTTTATTGCACAAGAGAATTTGTGATGTCTTGATTTACTAACACATAGTCATTTACATCAGTTATAGTTGTACAAAATATGTTTTTGTGTCAGTATATAAATGCCACATTTAAGCATTTGTTAGCCAACTAAAGTTGCAAGTTCCGTTGTTACAAACATAGTTCATTGATTCGCAAACTTGTGCACTTGCAACTACACCTCGGGAGCTGTAGTTGAAACAGTAGTTGTTCCTGGCTACAAAATTTATGTCATTTTGAACACAGTAGAGTGGGATTTATGTTACGTCTCCAAAGCTAGTATAGTTTTTACAGTCATTGCTCCAAAGCTTGTGAAAACAAAAAAAAACATAGCATACATTAATGCTTTTATTTTATAGTAGGTTATTTATTAAGAAATGTAGCCTACTGAATATGACATGGGGCTGTTGGTTTAAACAATTCTGCAGTGCTTTGCATGTGTCAAATTGTAAAAGTAGACTTAGCAAAAATCATCATCATCATTATTACATAATTTCTTAATAAACAGCTTCATTATTTTTTTAATTAATTTATTTATTTTATATGATATTACAACATGTGTTAGCTTTTGTAAATGATTTTCTGTTTTAGAACAGAATATGTAATGTTCTCAATATTATTTGTAAAGGAAACATAGGCCCTGTATGTTAGCATAGGCCGTTAACATATATTTCAGTTAATATAGAAAACTAGTGCATGTTTTTGGCAAAACTAATATTGGATTTTTTTTAAATGTGTGTGCATGTAAAACAATATAATTTGCACATAGAAATTATGGGTTTCTTCTCTAAAGAAGTAGTTACTCCACCTCGTTTAGAGCATCATTGTGGGTGTTTTACGTTATAACTAACGTGGTTCAAACGATGGATCTGCAACAAGCACTCGTCACTACATTGTTCTTTTCACAAACAATGCATCGCACTAGTTCAGCCATCAGTTACGTCATTGTTTGGGAAACGCACCCCAGAGTAGACCTAGAATTTCCTTCACTGTTCTCAAAGATAATGTGTTATTATCCTATATTTTTCCACTGGTCAGGATGCAATGTTTTGATATCACATGTACAGTGTAAACCTTAAATATACCTATACCAGCAATATACTTTGAATATCTTTCTTACAGCTGCCACTTACTATTAAAGTAAAATACTGTACATTGTATTAAAAACACACGCACACACTTCAGCTTTAAACCAGCTGGTTGTAAAATAAAAGCTCAAATCCTACCCTGTGAAGGAGCATTAAAAGCTAAGCAGCTTCCTCTCAAACAGCCCATTGCCAATGAGTACAGTGACAATAGATGATAACCTGAGGGAACTGCAGAGCATCCTCAGCTTATAATGAACCTCTACCAAACCATACAAACGCTCGGTCCAAGTTAATCAACATATTTTAATTAGAGACATTTTTCTGTGGTGCAGCAGTCACAGTGAGGAAGAATAAGACCACCACAGTCAAAAGTCTGTGCAGCTTCCTTGTAAAAATGACTAATGGATTTCACACTGTTTTACATACTTTCTGTTCTTCAGAGGAGGGAGGAATGAGAATTCATTCCCACAGTCCTTTAGTAAGGACTTTTTAAAATTGTAAGCAACTACCCTATGTGTAAGTATGGAAAAATGCAAGTGTGATACAATTATCTGCACAGTATGTTTATGCACAACACACAACACCACACAGATAATGAGAAAGGTATTATTTGGGAGTTAAAGGAAATTTAAGCTTTAACAGACAACTGAACCACAGCCTTCACAGTAGGCTTCAACAGTCTTCACACGTGATTTAGGATTTAAGTTCAGAATTACTTGGAACCCCTTATTCGGCTTGAGATTGTAAAGAGGAAATATTGATCAACATGTTATTTACAATGTCTGCAATGCACAGATCAACAAAAAAGCAGCCTTGAGTGAAAGCATCGGGGTCCATCAATAAATCTCTCATTTACTGGTCAGGAGCTCTTCTCAGATTCCTCTGCACCACCAAGGCTATTCAGACCTTTAAATCCTCCTCTTAAACAGATTTTATGATAGTCATTTCTATCAGACTTGAGAAAACTAGTCACTATATTTCTACATTGCATTGTTGGGAATGGGATTGCTCTGCAAGATATCAGAAAAATTGATGATTGAGGAAATGTGTCAAGGCTAACAAATGTTCATCAGCCTTCTCATGTGATGACAAACCAAATAATAATAAAAAAATAAATAAAAATAACCAACAAAAACCTCAATATAGGTACAGTAAAATTAGTAGAAATATATTAAAGTTAGTACATCATATACAGAAATCATTGCCATACCAAGCCACTGTCTGTTTACCAGTGCATTGACTTTGTGTCAACAACTTGACCAATGTGCTTGTGGAAATTTTGCCAACATAGAAAAGTTTCTCTCATCCTACTACAATTATTTCTTGTTTTAGCACTAATCTAACAAGAATTATCCTAAGAAGTTTAAAGTAAACTATTTAAACAACAATAATAAATGAATAACAACATCTATACACAACAAACCATTTTATAAAGAAACATATCTTACCATTTAAAGCATTTAAATCTTTTTTTATCAAGCGGCATGGTGTCGCAGTAGGTAGCATGTTTGCCTCACAACAAGAAAGTCACTAATTCGAGCTTCGGTCAGTTGGCATTTCTGTGTGGAGTCTGCATGTTCTCCCCGTGTTTGCGTGGGTTTCCCCAGGTGCTCCGGTTTCCCCTACAAGTCCAAAAACGTGGTTTAGGTTAATTTGTTGAGCTGAATTGTCCGTATGGATAGTGTGGATGGATGATTCCCAGTGATGGGTTGCAGCTAGAAGGGCATCTGCTGCGTAAAACATATGCTGGATAAATTGGCAGTTCATTCCGCTGTGGCGACCCCAGATTAATAAAGGGACTAAGCTAAAAAGAAAATGAATGAATCTTTTGATCTCTTGTAAACAAATGAGCAAAAAGATGATGCTAATTAAGAAACTAATAACTAAAAACTACTTGTAATTTTGCAGGTTTTTATATCAGAATTATTATATTTGAAGCCGGGCTACCTAATACTGAAATGCAACTGATTCATATTCAGTCAGCCGGCCAGAGCAGAACTCTAGCATAGAGACTAGCATAAGGAGGTTAATCACATCAAGTTATTGCATCGATTTACATCATGCAACACGCATGCAGCTCGGTGAGCACACAGACAGGGCAGCCATCAGGACAGGTGCAGGAATATTTCACACAAGGGCTCAATGGTGATTATGGTCCTAAATTCATAACCACACCAGGCTGAGATGAATGAGACAGAAAGAGGAAAGCACATGTTAGTCTCCTCCATTCCTAAAAGAAAAATGAGCCGAGTACAGAAGACAGGGAAGGAAACAGAAGTAATGGATGTGACTAATGGAGTGAGATTTCAGCATGTCTGGGAGGAGGAGAGAGGGTGGGAAACGTGCTGAAAGCTTGTGCTGTTACATTGAAGAGAGGAAAGAGGGACACATTTCTGTTATTGAGCTGGGCAGTTTCATAAGGGAGCCGATGCTGTAGGAAATGTTATTCTGCCCTACCACGACACAGCTCTGCTGACATTATCACGTCACTTAAAGAGTACACAATGACACACATTGCATATAAACCTTGCAATATACCTTGCAATATATACTTGCAATATTTCTCTTATCCCAGCTATCCATTAAAGATCTTAGAGTTTACAAAAATGATCTAATGAGAGAAATAAGCTTTGTTTTTGATGGATTAGGTCAAGTTAAAAAGTGTCTAGCATTGATATGCTATCAGCAACACTGCTGTGAAATGCTGTATTATTTTTCATACTACAGTCCTGTTGAATAATTGATTCTTACTGGCTGATGAGCATTCTTTCTGAGGTGTTAAATTATATTCAAATGAACACACAGCTAAAGGTCTTGACTGCAATGCAGTTCCATAGTTCTAGTCAAAAGGATTGATTGAACTGTGTAAGATATATGTAAGAAATGGATCCCACACTCAGGATGGTGTGAGGTTCAAAAATCCGATGATTGTATCAATCTGAATAATGACTTTAGTTGTAAATCTACTCTTAGTGGAATAACTGACTTGAATTCAATGGCCATTCATCAGATATTTCTTACATGATGCAAAACACACAAGCAAATTTAATAGCAGTATGTTTTATTTATTTTAAAACAATGTTTTCAGGGTTTTTACCTTAGTACAAAGGAGATTATAGAAAAGTGAGGGGAGGAGAAAGGAGAAGAATCCTCAAAGGACCTCAAGCTAGGAATCAAACTCAGGTGCTACGTGTCGACACATCAACCATTAGGCTATTAGCGCAGACAGCAGTATGTTTTGTTATTTTTAGGCTGCCCTTGACCAAAGATTTTGCTAGTTGACTTTATCTTAACTGAAGACACTGACTCATTTTCTCTGCAGTACTGTGGATAATGTCAAACATCATGTATTAAGGGTGGCACTAATTTGGGCTTCACTCTGTATTAACACTGGAAGTGCCTAATGAAAGCACGCATTGATCTTAATTAATGTTAGAGGGGCATCCCTTTTTGGGGGACAATTTTTTTATCTCTTTTGAAATATTCCCACACTTTGGATTTTTTTTTTCCTGACATAAATACCACATGAACCAGCTGTGTTAATGATCTGTTTGTCTGTGCCTTCAACCACCAGCTTAACACATGGCTTACACTATTAGTACTACACATTAAGCAACACAGACTCATTGGAAATACATGCCGCAGATTCATATTTTGTGAAATCGCAAAGCAGTTTCTAGGTAAAATGAAGGCTATGGGGCAGTATGATGCCAACAACTTTTCTGGCATAGTCAGTTTGCTCAGTAGCTCGCTTTGTACAGTGAATGTTGTACTTGTAATGCAAAGCACTCAGGATTGAGTACAGTGAAGCATAGCTCTGCAAAGGAGATTAATCAATGTACAATGAAGGTAAAATTACATGGTCATAATGCACTTTACTCTTACATTTGCTTTGCTAATATTCTCTTGGCTATCACCGAAGCTCTCTCTTTTTTTATTTAAATACTTAAATCATTCATCTGTCTCAGAAGTTTGTCTGAAAATAACTTTTTTTTACGAGGAGCCCTCATGCACAAATACTGCCTTCAGGCAACAAGTCAGCTGTATAAGCTTTTGGACACAGCCATAGTTATATTTCATGAAATCTTCTAGTTATATTGTCATCCTTGGTGTTACTAGCATTAGAATAGTTTGCCCCAAGAAGTGCTGCTTAATATTTTTGTGGAAGTTATGGGATGTTTTTTTCATGGGCACCAACTTTATGAAAGATTGTTGGACTGAAAGTGGATCCACCTCAACAGCTGTTTAACTAAAAACACCAGCAGCTTGCTCTTCCACATCATCAGATCGCCTCACGTCTCTCTTTTTAATTCTGCAACACCCTCGCTTCCTATTCAGCTTTAAAACACACTGTCTTGAAGTGGCCATCATCAGTCATTTCTGTATTGTACGTTGGCAGCTATAGATTTGAAACGGCAGTTTTCCAGTTCACGAGCATGTCTGTATTTTAACTCAGGTCATTACAGGTCCCTTGGCTTTGTCAGCATCTCAAATCTCTTGACTCTTTAAACTCTTAGCTGGTGTGAATCGCCCTTGAGAAAGAGCAAATCCAACATATTCCTTTCAGCGGCGGCACAATGGATCTGAATGGCCTCCGCTGCATAGATGGCTTCATTCATCAACTGGAGACATCTCACAATGCCATGTGCCATAATCAAAGCAGCATAATTATTATTATGATATTCATTTCTATAGACAGCACTTGCCCTTGAGAAGGTCAGTCTATCATCTTTGGACCAAGACATCTAATCTTTGTGAGTGGCGAAAGTGTGAGAAATAGATTGAGAATCGCAGAAAAATATGTAAGAGAAGGAAATTGCTAACGACCCTCAGGTCACTCGGCCACAGATACAGTTATTCAGTGGCCCAGAAATCAGATTGTGGGGCTGAGGGCGAGGAAAAATCTAATTGAGAAAGAGGACTGGAGGCGACAGAGTGCACATCTATGAAGATAAGAGGAATGTGGAAATATCCACAGGGACCCAAACCAAAAGTGTAAAGAAAGGGTTTTAAAGTTTTCAGACTTTCCATTGCAATTTTATAAGTACAGACATGATATTACCGTCTTCATCCGCCTGTCCGTCAGGTAAAGGATTAGCCCTGTTTTACACCGCAAGCATTATAGTAGAGCATATGTGAGGCAGAAGAAGAACCTGATCTTACCTGATCTTATACTACTGCTTTTTCTAATTTAAAAAAAATCCTACCTTTTACATTACTTAGTAAATGACCTGCGCTTCATGTCTACAGTTCACCCAAAATGTAAAGTTCTGTAATCATTTACTCTGCTGTGCTGTTTAGTCCAGTGCTGGTTTTCCTCAAAATAACTTCTTTTGTTGTTAAACATGTTTAAAGTAAAGTTCCAGATACATTTTAAATCCCACATAGCTCTTTAATATCTCAAGTATTCACACATGCAGATGACAAATCTTTTTTGTTGTCTTCAGTAGTTTGTTGCAAGCTGAACATTGTACAGTATGTACAGAAAATAAGCAATAACCTACACCCCCTACCCCAAAAAGAAAACTCCTTACAGTACAGTTACAGTGTAACATGTTTTCTTATCAGTTCCAACCCATCTTGACATAATTTTAATGGTCAAACATATACGTCACTGCATCCATTTCAAATACAGTCTAAAAACGGAAACAAATTTTAACATCCTTCTTTTGCTGCTTTGAGACTCATCATGACCAAAGCACTGAGTCTAAGCTCAATTGTTTGTGGGACCAGTCATGAGATTCTGAAAACACACACAAGCCCACGCACACGCATACGCACACACACGCACACACACACACACACACACACACACACACACACACACTGTGAACACTCTCTCAGTCCTGTGGGAGCCTCAGTTAAAGAGCTATTCACTATTTCCCTCTCTCTGCTTTTCTGCAACCGATTTCCTCAAACAATCTGCTGTTTCTTCCCGTCTCTCTCTTTCCTTCATGGCCTGAGGTCACATCTGCCTGGGATTTGAGGCTCAAGTGGTAACGCTCCTATCTCACCCAACCATATGTCAGGCATCTCGCTTCGAAAGAAGCCCTCTCCCTCTCTCTTCTCTATCACACTCTCAGATTCTCTCATTCAAGCTGAGAGTCAGTGATTCTCTGAGAGAAAAAGCCCTTTCAATGAGTTTACTAATGGGCATGTGCTCTCATGAGCCAGTCAAGAGACTGCAGGCCCACTGAGGTTGATTATAGACAGCTGCTGGAGAACAGCGCCTGGTTCCATCAGCGGTAATATAAAGAGTCCTCTGCTGATTCTCCAGCATTCCTGTGGAGGGAGATTTATATATATGAAAAATGTACCTACTACCACACCAGTTTCTATCGGTTAAACTTCCCAGTGTTTTCAATGCTTTTGTAAAACATGCAATGTGATAAGATCTAATATGTCCTATAGCAAATTAGCTTTTAATAGCACTCTGCTTGGATTATCTCATGATCTACATTGTGTTTACTGTATTTACGCTTGTCTGAATTAGGTAAAGCCGCCACAGTGGCGTAGTGGGTAGCACAATCGCCTCACAGCAAGAATGTCGCCGATTTGAGCCTCGGCTGGGTCAGTTGGCATTTCTGTGTGGAGTTTGCATGTTCTCCCCGTGGTTGCGTGGGTTTCCTCCAGGTGCTCCGGTTTCCCCCATAAGTCCAAAGACATGTGGTATAGGTGAATTGGGTAGGCTAAATTGTTCGTAGTGTATGTGTGTGAATGAGTGTGTATGGATGTTTCCCAGAGATGGGTTGCAGCTGGAAGGGCATCCGCTGCGTAAAACATATGCTGGATAAGTTGGCGGTTCATTCTGCTGTGGCGACCCCAGATTAATAAAGGGACTAAGCCGAAAAGAAAATAAATGAATGAATGAATTAGGGAATACCGATTGGTAACCCTTTATTTGCAGGGGTGTTCATAAGACTGTGGTTAAACCTTTATAATTAAAGTGTTACCAACTGATTTAAATTAATATATTTGATATAACATGTATATCAAATAGGGTAGGGGGTAGGGGGTGTACTTGCTTGGTCTCTACCTGAAAAAACGAGGCTTATCTTCTTTAGGCTGAGACAATGCAATGTTATATTTGATAATTAACAGATCACATTTTTAGGGGGCATTTAATTTTTTATTTTTTCATTTATATTCTTTAATTATCTGAATAAAATGTACATTATTAATAAAACTTTTGTAAGTCATAACCATCCTTGCACTAAATAGGATGATAACAGCAACAACAACAAAAAAATCTGTATTTGAGTTAGCTCTGGTGGTCCATTACAGCTACAAACACAGATGTGCAGACTGTCCTCCATTTAACAGTTCCCAATTAAAAACAATGTCATGGTATAAGTGTCAATGCAAGGTGAATGCACACACAGCTGTTGGACTGAGGCGAGATACATTGGATACTGTGGGACTTGTTTGTGAGGGCTGTTTCACAACAGAAGATAAATCAACATTCTGGCTTGCTGTTTTGTTGCTTTGAGGAACACATCCACACACTCGCACAGCGTTTGTCCTGCTGGAAAACATCTACAACCCCTCTGGTTCCAACATTGTTTTATCCTCCTCCAAGAACAAAGCAAAGTCTCGTCCTATTTCCCTTATTTGTTCCCTTTCTTCTCTGGGCTTAAGATTCTTCTCCCATGTTTCAGTCTATCTCATTCCCTGTTTGAGATCCATTTAATTATTGTTATTTCAAAATACGCCAAAAAAGTAGAATGTACAAAACTTTAGCTGTCGCATCAGGAAGTCATAAATTAACATCAGGATTGTATTACTCATATCCACCTTCAGGGACACTGGAGGCATCTTAAAAAACTTATTGAAAGCAGCACTATGCCAATACACGACAGGTGATGACCTGCTGGATTCTTTGGAAAATAATCCTAAAACGCAACCTTGCAACTGGTCAGTTTCCAAAGGTCACTGTGACTTTAATCACAACGCATACAGCATCACTTAGAATGACAAAAAAGCAAAACAGAAAGGTGTGCAACAAGACGTTGGGGAAGGTGACAAACAGCATCACCGTTACTTTGAGCTCAAACATTTTTTTCTTGTGTCTCTCATGAATATCTTTTAAAGGTCACTCACTTGTTTGTTTGTTTGTTCTCCCTTACTCTTGTAGTACAAAACAAAATCAGTTTCTATTATGTATGTTTATTTATTCTTTTGTGTCTCAGTTTTAATTAATTTACCAAGCCTAACTGACATGTCACATTAATTTATTGGAAGATGCAGGGATAAAGAGCAATTGCATCTGTGAGGTACAGTTGTTAATATGTGACCCTGGAGCACAAAAGCATGCTTTCGGGTATATTGTTGGCAGTAGTATCAAGATCATGTTCCATGAAGATTATTAGTACATTTCATATGCTGTAAACCAATCAAAAATTTCTGATCAGTACAGTGCAGTGCTAAAACCTTAGACAACTTTAAAGGCAACTTCTTAGTATTTTAAACACACATATTTATTTATCGGAATCCTCAGATTACAGAAATTTAAATAGTTGTATCTTAGCCAAATACAGTATAACAAATCAAACAATAATGAAAAATCTTTGATTATAAATGTTTTCAATTAGTGTGCTACCCCTGTTAGTGTCTGTTAGCATTGATTGGTGTTCTTTTTTGTTAATTGGATTTTTTGTTCCTCTTTTTTTAGGGTGCAGCTCTCATGTCTTCACTCTCAAAAAAGATTTTTTTGAAACACTATGCTTCTAATCTTTTTTAGTTGGTACAGACTAAAGCACATTCATGCCACAAACTGAGTGATTTATTATGTTAAATAATTTAACACACTTTCTGTGTTAAGAAGAATAATTGGTTGAGTTTATTATAACACAAAATGGGTCGTGCTTTACGAGACACACAGGTGTGTTACGAAATGACACGGGTTGTGTTGCTTTTAACAAATCACATTTAAGAGTCTACAAGGTCAAATAATTTACAGTTGAAATCAGAATCATTAAACCCTGTCTGAAATATTTTTTTCTTTTTTAAATATTTCCCAAAGGATGTTTAACAGAGCAAGGAAATTTTCACAGTATGTTTGACAATATTTTTTCTTCTTGAGAAAGTCTTATTTGTTTTATTTTGACTAGAACAAAAGCAGTTTTTAATTATTAGCCCCTTTAAGCTATATATTTTTCGATAGTCTACAGAACAAACCATCGTTATACAATAACTTGCCTAATTACCCTAACCTTTCTAGTTAACCTAATTAACCTAGTTAAGCCTTTAAATGTTACTTTAAGCTGTATACAAGTGTCTTGAAAAATATGTAGTAAAATATTTTTTACTGTCATCATGGCAAAGATAAAATAAATCAGTTATTAGAAATGAGTTATTAAAACTATTATGTTTAGAAATGAGATTGCACATAAATTGCAAGAGACTGCTGTTAACTCCTAAAACTCAGACCTGGCCTATACTTTTGGAAATTTCATCAAGCAAACGGCACGGAGGACTAATTTTGTGTGTGTGTTTTGCTTCCTGATTTACATAATTCCATTGGGTGCTAAAACAATGTAAACAGTGCGTGTCAATAAAGGATGTTATCAACTGGCTCAATTCATTCATGCTGAGAAATCCCCAAAGTGTACTAATAGTGATTTCAGTTGATTATCAAGAGGCTTGCTGTATTCTGACTCTTTATGTGCTTGTTATGCTGTCGGCTATGTTTTCACAGCTGGCTGTTCCTGGTCTTGTAAACATATTTCATATCTCACATTCAGAGCTACGACACCCCCTCACCCAAACTCAAACAGATCTATGCCAGTGATTAAAATTCTAGGGCAACAAAACAGATTTGGGAACATCTAAAGATCAACAAACTGGTTTGATATTTCAGTTGTGCCAATTTACTATCTTGTGATACAAAAGTTACTATTGATATTTTACAACATGGGCAGGAAACCATATGAGGTGTCGTTTAATAGTACAGTCCAAATGTTTTGGGGTCAGTATGATTTCATGAGAGACATTAATCTATTTTTATTAAGACATACATTATGACCAAAAGTCACAGTACAGATGACTGAACATATTTAATCAAATTCCGTCTGTCCGTCCATCCATCCATCCATTCATTATTTATTTTTACATGGCACTGCCCACAAACACAAACCACAAGTCCTTGTTTCAGTTCCACATAGTGTGTGAAATTCAGAGCAGTCTGCTCTCCTAAATGTCACCATTCTACATCCAAACACAGCCATTTGTTAACGCTGCACTCTGTTGTCACAGCCTGTGCTGACGCTCATTCAGTATAGTGCACAAAAACTACAAAATACTTACGATCAGGGGCTCTGGTAGGGGCTAGTGTTGGGAAGTTGTCCATTGCAGATGTGTGAAAGGATATTTGGCAGAGAGATTGAGGGGGACAGCTGTAAAAGAGGGTTCTCAGGGATGATGGGATGTCTGTAGAAGGAGAGAAATGAAACTTTTACTAAAGTAACCTTTGTTCCCCGAGGGGGGGGGGGGGGGGGGGGGGGAGGG
>CAIGQQ010032765.1:10094295-10121998 GCA_903798035.1 Danio albolineatus
GTAAGTCGTACAGGTTTAGAATATTAGAAAGCTTAGTAAATGATTTAACTTTTGTGAAGTCCATATCATTCAGATATCATCCAAAGAATTTATTGTGTAAGTGCCAACTGTTATTGAATTAGTGATATATGTATATGTAGGGGAGTACTGTATGTGCACTTCTTAAATTAGCGGTGACAGATGTCACTCACAACTGTTGGGAGGTTATTTGCAGACCTTGCATGTTTCATCTCTGTCACTCAACACCTCTAATCTACTCACAGCCCTGTCGAGAACCAGACACTCTTTTACATACAATGCAAGCTACGGTTTTAAAGTTCAAACTTAGTAAAGCTGGGCAGAAAACAGATATACTGTAGCATTGGACAGCTGAAGAACAGAACTTGTGAATACTGGTGCTAAAAAGTCCTTAACTCACCTACTACATTTTACATCTTACAACTGAATCTGCAAAGTAGATGTTAGTTTTACAACAGCATGTTTTACTTGTAACACAAAACTGAAATCTAACTCACCAACTTTTCCTCAACAAGTTCTCCCACAGCCTGCAAACTGTTCTCCTGCCCTTTTTCTAGGAACAGGAATATGTCCACTACTCTGTTATTCTTTCACTTTCTAACTGGATAGTAATAATTTGAGAAATCATAGCAGAGGGCTGTTTTTAGATCCGTTAAGTTTAAACGTACAGCACGTGAACTTCCCCTTTCAGTCCTCTCCACCCTTAACATATGCTTTACTAATGGTTTCTTATGCTCCACCAATGGCTAGATGGACTCCTCCTTCTCCTGAATAAGGCACAACTGAACAGACTCCTCCTCTGGAATAACACACAGCTGTTGTCAGACAGAGCGCTGGGAAGGAGAAAGACAGCTTGGCTGAGAGGAGGAAAGACAGAGACAGGCAGCCACAGTTATGCAAGGGTTCCAAGTGGATTATCAAATCTTGCATCATTTGTCTGTTATTTCCAAAACACATAATATTAGGATTTATATATTTTTGCTATTGAGTTTTTTTAGGTGGAGCTGATTCATTAATAATTATAAAGCATTTTTTAAAGATTAAATCTTCATGTTCATATATATATATATACTTATATGGTCACACTTTATTTTGATGGTCCGTTTGTTGAATTTAAGTTACATTGCAACTAATTCTCATTAGATTATAAGTAGACTGTTAGGTTGGGGTTAGTGTAAGTTGACATGTACTTGCAAAGTTTCTTATAGTCAGTTAAATGTCTGTTGAATGTCTGTATCAACAGATACTAAGTAGACAGTCTGCTAATACTCAAATTGACCATCAAAAAAAAAGTGTTACCATATATATAATTGATGTTCAACAGAGCAAGGAATTTTTCAGTATTTTCTATAATATTCTTTCTTCAGAAGAAAGTCTAATTTGTTTTATTTCAGCTAGAATAAAGGCAGTTTAATTTTTTTTTAAAATGATTAGACATTTTTAAAAAGCTTGTTTTTATAATCTAAAGCAAAAATAACAATAGATATTTGGCATTACTTTTCATAAAAAATAACTTATTTAGTTACTGTTTTAAGTGACACTATATTGTAATATATTACTTAAAAATAAACAAATAAAAGGAATGATGTGATTTAAATGTGGGTGACTGCACCAAATATTGTCCTCTGAAAGTAAAACATTGGTCTCATGATGTCTAAATAAGATTATAAAGATCTAAAAAATTTTTTGTTATTTTGTCCAATTGTGATTTTATCATCTAAAAGATAACGTTTAATTTTACATTTACAATGTCATTGGTAGTTTGCTTAACTAAATAAAACTAAATAGAAAAAAAAGAATAAAATAAATCTTCCAATTTAAAGTTTTGGCCCAATCCCAATTCTACCCCTTAGCCCTTCCCCTTACCCCTACCCCTCGTTTTGCGCATTCACGTCAAGGGGTAGTGGTGTCCCAAATTTCTTTAGCTTGAAGGTGTAGGGCTAAGGGCAAGGGGTATACACCCCTCAGAACGAAGATTTTTCAGGACCACAGTTAAAAGGAGGGGTAAGAAAATTTCCCAGAATACACCTGCCACAACTGAACCCAGAGGTAAGGAGATCCAGAAATTAGTATTTTTTGTCATTATTATGAATTTTTACGACAAACACGTTTTAATATATTCATAACCTGTTTACATAGATAAATATGGCCACAGAGTAAATGCACAGTACAGTTCCGATCTTATTGCCAGATTAGATCGTTATGATAACATACTATATGCCTTCAGTGATTTCCTGAAGATAAACACCAAAAAATAACACAACTGGAATAACTCCAGCAGTCGTGATCGTCTGATCTCATATGAAGCAAGAGATCACGATGACATATGATGACGTGTGCAGGTGTTGAAGTGCTGTCCCAATTCTTAGGGGTAAGTTTTGAAGCCCTTCCCCTTAACCCTCGGTTGTAAGGGCCAAGGAGAAGGGGTAGGGGTACAAAAATAGAATTGGGATTGGGCCTTTGACTGGTTTGGCTTTCCATTATCTCTAATAAACTATATAGGAAAAGCTAAATCAGTGGATGAGGGACTAGATAAACTTCAAGAATGTATCCAATCACACCTGCTTATCTTCACACCGGCCAACTGCAATCTCACACCCACAAAAATAAGCTACAATTTAACAGTCACTGTAGCACAGCCATCTGTCCCTAGATCTGCATTCAGGACTTCCAGTGTGTGTGAATTCAGGTGTGTCCTGCACATGTACAAGCTGTCCATGTTTGACCTCCATTCTCTGCATACTGTAATAGGTAAATACTTTAAGAAGCTGTGAGGTGCAGCAATAGTTTTTTTTCTACAATTTTGTATTGTCTGTTACTTCTATTACTGGTTTTTAAAAAATCTGAAAATAAAACAACACCACAATAGCAACTATGCCGAGCTGTGATGTAAATTGCAAATGGAAATCTTCAGGACATTAGGAGTCCTCAAACATGATCTGTCACAGGTAAAACATTTACCAAAATAACATTTGACTTCTAAAGGAACATTTTTTTTTTTTGTTAATGAGAACATTTCAAAGGACAGTTTTTTCACTATGAAGAACCTTTCAAGTGTGGATGTGCATCACATTTCACCTGCTTTGATCAACCCTTCCACAACGCTAACTTTTCATTTAAAGCTTTCATCTGTGGTTTGTTGTGCATTTTCATTTAAGAGGGGTCTTGATTTTTAATGATGACTTCAACATCAGACTCAAACTTTAATGTACTTTGAATGAAGAAATTAATTTTAAATTTGATTATTTCAGCTCGTTAAGCACGGTGTGACAATACATAATAAGGGCTTTAATTATTCATCAAACCGCAACATCCCAAGCAGTATGTCTAATAGAATATTATTGAATTAAACGTATAACCATCTACAAATATACCTTGATCAGTATAAATATTCATAGCACAATTAATAGAGTACCTGTTCCCACATTCCCATCTTGTGGAGTGCCACATGATATGATTTGATTGACTATGATATTGTGATATGAATTCAACTCGGTTATGTCAGAAGAGATTGGGATTTTAATTGCTGTCATTTTCCTCCCTAAAAAATGAGAGGGGACTTGTGACTGCTGGATAGTACATATGCTGCGCAAACTGTTTTTCATTTCTGGATTGGATGGACCAGATGCTGTCCTATTCTTTGCCTGAACTCCATCAATGAACTGAGAATGTGTCTTCAACATGCTGCGCTTCTTGTGAGGTGTCATAACTGTTTAAAGACTTCTTAATTAATGATATCCTTCATTAGCACAGGAAGTCTATCACAGAATAAATTAGTCTGACTAAGAGACCTCAGAGTTCCTAACACAAGCTTACCTTACAACATGCAAATGTATGAGAGTGGTGGAGCCAGGGATCGTCTAGTAGGGCCACAGAAATATCATTATGCAGACAATCACGACACTCAAACAACCTTAATTTACTTTAAAAGTATTGAAGATTGTATGATGTAATGCAGTCTCTGCAGGGTTTGTTTTAATTATATATAATAAACAAATTCCGTCATTATTTATTCACTCTTCATTTGATCAATTTCTTTAACTCTTATTTTAAGACCAAAATTAACTTTATTTCAAGCACAAACAGTAAAACTGGCAAATTTACAAACCGTGCTGAAATTATACACATCACTAAATTTCTATAATATAATTAAATAATAAATGTTCTCCTTTTTATTTACATTTCAGCTAGGTACAATCAATATTATAAGTTAAGTATAATCATTTAAAGTCATTTCATTTTCAACTATTCTGTGAATTACTTTTGATTTAACTTTTATAATTGCTTCATATTGCAATACAATTTAATCACATTACAGTAACACTCTGCCACATGTATAGCTATCATAACTGTGCTCCTTTCCTTCAATGGTATAAGAATGCAGAAGTATGGTTTGATTAGAAATGTACAGTTTTGCACCATCATACTGATAATGTTTAGAACTGCTGTAGTTACATCCTTTCTTACACATTCTAGCTCTGCCCTGGATGTCTGGATATTTTATGGGTCAGCATTAACTAAAGGTTGGGTCCCTTTAAAGATATACCATAAAACAAACAAACAAATAAAAGAAATAAATAGTTTACTCACCATTATTTCACTCCAAAATCTGCATTGTTTTTAGTGGAACTTGAAAGGATATATTTATAGCACAGCCTCAAAGGAAAAACTTGTCTGACAGTGGCAAAATATCTGCAAAATACTGTGTGGCTTCCTGCAATGATAACGCACAGTAAGAGCCAATAAAAAAGCATTGGATAGAGTGAATAATATAGATGAACATTCATTCATTCTGACCTTCGAAGACTATGTCGAATAGTTCGGACTGCTGAGCGAATCATTGGTACAACCCTCCCTACTCTCCAAGAACTTTACTTATCCAGAGCGAGCAGAAGGGCTGCCAAAATCACTCTGGACCCCTCACACCCAGCACACTGCCTCTTTGAACTGTTACCTTCTGTTCGACGCTACAGAGCACTGCGCACCAGAACAGCCCGACACAGAAACAGTTTCTTCCCTCAGACAATCCATCTTATGAACACTTGATGATAACAATCGTGGAACCAACATCACTACTTGCAATACACTTTTTACACACACATACACACCTACTTAACAATACACTTTACATGCCAATTTGCACATAACAAATACACTTGTTACACACACATACACTTATTTAACAACACACTTTACATGCCAATTTGCACATAACAGCTGCACATATAATGTTGTATATAGTAATACACCTGTACAAACACTTGTCCATCTGTATATTTGCATTTAACACTTACTTCTATTTTTTTGAATATATTTATTATCTGTTTTTTGTCCTGTCTCTGTAATTCTGTTGCACTGTAGAAGCTCTGTCACGAAAACAAATTCCTCGTATGTGTGAACATACCTGGCAATAAAGCTCTTTCTGATTCTGATTCATCAGGGGTCACCACAGCGGAATGAACTGCCAACTTATCCAACATATGTTTTAAACAGTGGATGCACTTCCAGATGAAACCCAGTACTGGGAAACATCCATACACTCTCACATGCACACACATACACTACAGCCAATTTATTTTATTCAATTCACCTATAGCGCATTTCTTTGGATTGTGGGGGAAACCGGAGCACCCGGAGGAAACCCACGCACAAACTGGGAGAACATGCAAACTCCACACAGAAATGCCAACTGACCCAGCTGGGCTCGAACCACTGACCTTCTTGTTGTGAGGTGACAGGGCCAAACACTGAGTCACCGTGTCATCACAATATAGATGAATTTGACACCATAAAATTAAACTGACAATGTTAAAAAATAAAAACTAAAGAAAATAGAAAGAAAGAGACAATCAAACAAACAAACAAATGAAAAAAGCACCATAGCTCTGAAATTCTCTGCACAGCAAGTTTACTACATCAGGAAAGCAGTGTTTTGAGATCATAACAGCTTTGTAGTGTTTCTGTGAATGTCATTCTCATCAGTTAGACGGGTGTTTACAGTAATTACCAAGAACAAGATCCCTCATTCTCTAAGGTAAGAGCATTTAGACAGATTCTGATTGGCTGCTAGTGAAAGCATTCTGTCACACAGACACAAATCAATGCTGGGGAAATTGTGCAAAGAATTTATGTTGCCACTTCTATATCTTCAACAAGGTTCATCATTTGAAATACGTTTTAACATTACTATCAGTATGTTGTTGTTGGTAATGACCTGAATGTAGAATTTAGTGTTTAGGGTAAATTATATGATTGTCTTTTTGTGTTAATGATTTCTGTCAGCAGCTTGATATGTAGTGCTCTCATGGAGACATGTCTTGAGTTGAAGCTGAAGGGAAAAAGAAACCGTTGAATAAAGTTGTTTTCTTGGCTTGTTTTTAATGTATTCCTGTAGTTACATAAAATTATGGTTGAACCACTGATGACACATGGGCTGTTTTGAGACTATTTCTGGTACCTTCTGCACTTCAAATCTTTTTACAGGTTTGGAATAAAATAGAGTGAGTCATTAATAACAGAATTTAAATTTTTGTGTGAATCAGTGATTAACCAACCGACCATCTGACCGATTCATCCATCCATCCATCCATCCATCCATCCATCCATCCATCCATCCATCCATCCATCCATCCATCCATCCATCCATCCATCCATCCATCCATCTAAATGACCTATTAAAGTGCACACAGAATGAAAGAATGTATTGAAAGTTTGTCTTCCACAAACCTTTCAAAGCACTTTCAGTATTGTATTGTCAGTACTCGATTTGTTAATCAATGTACATTTTGAATACAGACAAAATAATATTCCTGTTAATTATGCATACTGTATATTTTACTGGGTTGAACTAAAGTTTATTTTAGTGTAATTTCTCAGTTACCTTGTCCATAACCACTACAACCCTGGCAGTTTAAATTAAGGATTGCGAAATTGGTTTATCAAAATAAAAAGTCGATGACAAAATTAGAAGTGAAGACAACATGTCATAGACATGCATTGCTGACAACATAAAGAGGCAGCACAATGAGAAACAAAAGAAGTCCTTAGGGTATTGACAAAGATGTGTATTGAAAATCAACTAATGCGAGTCAATTTATTAGCGTTATCAACCCAACACTATAATAAGGGTACACTTAAGACCTCAGTACAGGATTACATCTACACTTATCATCAGCTTCTCTGCTTTCCAGCATTGACAGAATCTGAAAGATCAATTTAGGTCACAAAAAACATCAGCAACAGCAACAATACAGCAGATTGTTGTAATGATACACCCAATAGGGGGTGCACTGGTTCCTATTCACAGAACCAAGAGGTTCTTTAGCTGGTCAATATTTGAATTCACATTCAAATTCATGTGTGTTGTGTGTATTCCCTTCTGTAATTGTACTATTTCTGAACAGAATGTGACATTTTGACAGGGTCTTGATTTCATCTCTTGCCAAACTGATTAAAAACACCACCACATTCACCTTTTAGTATTTTTGCTGTGAATGTGTTTGTAGGTTATTATCCTTTGTGCCCTGTAAAGGAATTAATAGTCAATTCCTTCCTTAATTATCCCCGCATCACGTGCCTTTTGTCCACCTTTCCTTTATCCTGTTCCTTGTCCATTTTTTCAGTTCATTCTCTTAAATCCCTCTCCACACTCATTTAATTTATTTTCACTTTCTCTGTCTCATAAAGATCCCTCAGCATCTTTGAGGGCTAAACTGTGGACAAAAGGAGAATGTGAATAAGCGGCGAGTCAAATGGCTAAAGTCCAGCGACTGCTAATCTATTTTATTTGTTTTGGTTCAGTGATGGACAACAACAGCCAAGACATGATTTTAAACACACACTCCAGACTCTGGGTAAAGGAATGGAAAAGTAATCTGCCCATTCCAAAGCTGGGTTGAGCTGTGTTTGACTGTGTGGATGTGCTTTATAAACTGTGATTGCAAAATACTTTTTCTTTTTAAATTGCCTGATTACAGTGTTTATTTTTTCATTCCTTTTGGTGCGATTTTCAAAAGCAAAAATTGTTGGTGCTTATCTCTAACAGACCATCAGGAATGTACTTCTTTCAAACATTCTGGTGTGCTTTCAGTGGTTTTTGTACAACACATTTGTTTCATTTGTATGTAAACATTTAGTTCATAATAGCTTTTCATATTGCTATTCATATAAGACTTTTCATTTGCCTTTCTGTACTTGTTCAGTTTAAGTTTTTTCTATCATCTATTCCAACTGATCTTGATTAATCAGCAAATCTCTTGGAAAATTAATGCAGTAGAAATAAATAAAAAGTATTGTTCAATGCAGATTACATTAGACAATAACCAAAATAGTCAACATGTGGTTCGCAAGAGTTCGTGATTGGTTTACAATCATTAAATGTGTGCCTTACACTACTACTATTACCACCTTCATCCTCCAGCCTCTTTTTTTATTATCAATAAAATTATTATCATCATCGCCACTGTTCTTTACTGTACTTTTCTTTGTTTCTCTGCATATACAACTTCATACGCCCCCCCCCCCCCCCCCCTCCCCCCCCCCTCTTTTTTTTTTCCCCCCCCCACACTCCCCCCACCCCCCCCCCCCCCCCCCCCCCACACACACACACTCACAAATTCTTGTTGACATCAGTTAATTTGTAGTTGACCTGAAATCTGTATTCCTATGTACAAAATAAAAACAAACAAACAAACAAACAAACAAACAAACAAACAAACAAACAAATAAATAAATAAATAAATAAATAAATAATAATAATTCATTCATTCATTCATTTTCTTGTCGGCTTAGTCCCTTTATTAATCCGGGGTCGCCACAGCGGAATCAACCGCCAACTTATCCAGCATATTTTTTTTTTACGCAGCGGATGCCCTTCCAGCCGCAACCCATCTCTGGGAAACATCCATACACACACACTCACACTCATAAACTACGGACAATGTCTTTGGACTTATGGGGGAAACCGGAGCACCGGGAGGAAACCCACGCAACCACGGGGAGAACATGCAAACTCCACACAGAAATGCCAACTGACCCAGCCGGGGCTCGAACCAGCGACCTTCTTGCTGTGAGGCGAACGTGCTACTCACTACGCCACCATGGCACCCCCAATAATAATAATAATAATAATAAAACAATAAATAATAATAATAAATAATAAATGCTTTCTTAAACAACAAAATAATAATACAAAAAAACAAACAACAAAAACAAAGATACATATGTTACAGACCAAATGAGTGTTTTAAAACTATTTGAGGTTAAACATACAACTATTCACTTGTTAAAACTCACTTGATGCCACAAACTGATGTAAGAACGATTACAATATATATTTGAGAAGTTATTGTTATCATGGCCACTACTGCTATCTATTACCTTTTTATTGATTCTACAGTAGAGTCTTGTTAGTTGCCAGTGTTGAGTCTCTGCAAAAATTTAGACCCACCACAAGTATCTTTCTGTCCATCATGTCCTAATATTTTCATTTACTATCCAACATAATTAGTCAAGTGAGTGACAACCACACTAGGTTATAAATCTTCAGACCTGTGAGCTTCAGTTTAGCCACACGGGAAGCAGTCAAATCAATTACAGCATGTGTTTGTTCTCTTTGACACACCATGGCTGAGTAGCTGTGACCTTGCAGAGAAACCCTCTGTTCTCCTCCTCTATCTGTAGGGATCAGTAATCATTTAAATGGAAATTTCCTCCCGACAGTGTGTAAAAACTGGGCCAAGTTGCTCTTTTTGGTTGAGACCAAAGACCACCCAGTTGCTGTTACTGAGTCTTATAAATTCAAACGTCTTGGCTTATCAGTGCAGAAAAGATGCATAGTTATTCTTTATTTTTCAAGTCATTTTCCCCAGACTAATATTCTGATTGTTTTGCACACTAGACTGCCCCCAATATGTGTTAAAATCCTTTCTGTGCTCACTCAGAGGGACCAATAATATCGAGGCTGTTCTGCAGAATGAATGGGGGGTGAGACCTTTCATTAGTGCTGCGCAGGGTCTCAGGAGCAGTTTAACTCCTGGGTGACACTCCGACCTCCGTTTCCTTTCACTGACAAAGTCATTTCCCTCTTGAGTTGCAGAGCAGAATCACTGCACTGCACCACGCGTCCATACGTGAGATCCGGTATGATATATTGACTATTCAGCTGAACTTTGTTTTGGGAATTAATTGGACGGCGTGTAAATGTGTCTCCAAAGGCATGTCGCTGGAGAAACAACCATATACATGGTATTGATTAGGTCTACAGCACTTTGCAGTTTCTTTGAAATCCATTAACCAATTCATAAAACTCACCTAAGAGACATTTCCAAGCCGCAACGATGAGCGATGCATACTGTATGCGTTTAACATCTAAAATATCAAAGCGCCTCTGCAATCAGGCATAGCAGAAAAGAACTATAAAGAGATATTTTTAAATATATCTCTGAGCATGTCATCTTTTTATGTTACTCAAAACCATTTCTTACTACCATTTTATGCATTTTTACTTGGACAATGTCAGTCTTTGCCTTTGGCAAGAACATTATCCAAGAGAAATTGAATCTGTCCAGAAATATATCTGAATAATTACGCCCTAAAAAGTGACCTTTCGGTGACTCTATTGAACTGATTTGGGGAGCTGATCCAATCGTATTTTCTTTATTTTGGATTTCTCACATCAGATGTCATCTGATATTGTACAACTGTGCGATTCTCAAAGATAATGATTACCTTTACATGCAACCAAATATTCTGTTATTAATCAAACTGATGGTCCCATCTGACAGAAAATCAGTTTTTAATCTGAATGAAATTGTGACTGGATTGGAGGTGTAGAAATATTCTAATCCAATCACACTTTACTGAAAACCAAAACAGGAAAATGTTACACATTTGCAATGATGGAGAAGTGATATATCAATGTATATGACAACATGAAACAAGCTTTGTTTTTTCTAAAGCTGGGTTGTTTTAACTAAATTTAAGGAAAACATAGATAAACCCAACCACTGTTGAGTTTGTCCATATTTCAACCAAATTTAGGATGAAACAGCACAGTTTTTTTTAGTAAAGTGTCAAAAAGGCGCCACGGTGGCCTAGTGGGTAGCACGTTCGCCTCACAGCAAGAAGGTCGCTGGTTCGATCCCCGGCTGGGCCAGTTGGCATTTCTGTGTAAAGTTTGCATGTTCTCCCCGTGGTTGCGTGGGTTTCCTCCGGGTGCTCCGGTTTCCCCCACAGTCCAAAGACATGCGGTACAGGTGAATTGGGTAAGCTAAAATTGTCCGTAGTGTATGTGTGTGAATGAGAATGTATGGATGTGTTTCCCAGAGATGGGTTGTGGCTGGAAGGGCATCCGCTGCGTAAAACAAATGCCGGATAAGTTGGCAGTTCATTACGCTGTGGCGACCCCAGATTAATAAAGGGACTAAGCCGAAAAGAAAATGAATGAATGAATGAATGAATAAAGTGTCAAAAATGACTGTCATATTATTTTACATTTCCTCTACTACTTGTGAGGTGGAGCAGAACAACATCCCTTCAATTCTTGTTTTATAGTCTCATTCACAGACCACACATTTTCTGCTCTATAAATACATGTAGCACAATGTAAGACTTTGTGGGTTCATCATGTCCCTAAATAGATAAATATTAAGTCTTTACGAAAGAAAACAAGTGATGATAAACTCTGTATTTTCTGTATTGTGTGTGCCAATATCCAAATATCTAATCCATTTTTAAGCTTGTGATATATAAACACACATCCACCCAATCACTTAACACTGAAGCAAAACCTTTTTTTCAGATTCATTAGTCAGAAAGACTTTGATCCGAACAAAAGTGGCATGCTAACAAAGCCACTGAAATCACTTTCGGTTTAGTAAAAGGCTTCAGAGAGTTTTTGGTCAAACAGAATAACAGCACTAATGCAACTGAGCCCTGACAACAGCTAATGCGCAGATATATCAGAAAATTGTGTGGTTTATTGTGAAGCTTACTAATGCATTTTCCAGACTGGTGCTTAAAATTCCCACTGCAGAGCTAGTAAAAATTCATTCCTCTTCCTAATGTGCATGAAATTGGCTGATATGTACTTTTTCTTCCTGTCAGAAAGTCCCCATTTCACTACTTCTGATGCTCGGTGAGATAAGATGCTCTCAGTGCTAGAGCTGAAGCCCAAAAATGAAATGCTTCTCTTGGCTAAAATATGCACAATTACATAATTGGACATTGTTTGTTAGACACCTTGTACATTAATAAATGAAAATGTATTGGCCTCCTAATTTAACAGAAAATGACTAGAGGGTCAAAAGTATGTATGCTCAATTTTGAACTATTTAGTGTTATATGTTCATATATTAATGCTATGAGAATAGAATTTGATAGTGGATGGTCATATTATGTATTATAACTCTGAAAATGGGTTGATTGCATTGTAAAATAACTGCAGCACTTATTTCAAAAGCTGGAATGCAGGGGGGATGTGCATGTGGGGATTCTACATGATTACATAATTAATTTCAGATAATGCATTCTTTTATCATCACTTCTGTCCTCCCGTTGTTTCATAAAGATACATTATATTAAATTATAAACACTGATACACAATATAGAAATGGTTAAAATAAAATATTTTCACAGTGCAATAATAAAAGTAACACTCTTCTATTTCTGTTCTGTGAGAAGTATAGCTTCAAAACCCTATGCTAGATTGAGGCTTCATGCTGTCACTCTCTCTCGCTGGGTTATATTCTCCAATGAGTGCCCATATCAGTGCATTCCTAACCACTATAATGGAGCCCTGAATGGACTCTGGCCTGTTATTGGCCACATGGGGACTCTAATAATAACGCAATATTTGAGAGTGGTTGGCTACAGCAAAATCTTTGAGGGATGTAGTGGGATTCTATATGTTCTTGTGCATTTTTTTCTGTCATCATTTGCTAATGCTTCACTTGTCACTAACCTGTATGAGTTTCTTTATGTTGAACACAAAATAAGTTGGATAATAATAAATGTTGGAAACCTGTAACCATTAAATTACATAGTATTTGTTTTTATGGAAATCAATGATTTTCATCTTTCTTTAAAATATCTTCTTTAATGTTTCACAGAAGAAAGAAACTCATAAAAGGGAAAGTAAATGGTGAGTACATTTTGGGTGAACTATCCCTACTACAGTATGTGAACCTGGGAACAGTACATGTATTGCACTAATACTGAAATATGACCTGTTTAAAAATAAATAGAGGCATTATTAGAAACATTCACTTTTAAACTAACACACAGAAATATTTCAAATGCAATTGCAGTTAACAAGTTCATTCTACTGAGGTTTAAGCTGGTAAGTAAGAACCAAATGAAGAGAATCATATATTTCAATATCTGTCTTCATAATGTTTAATAATAGCTAAAGCAGATTAAGCAGGAGAGTGAATGAGGCTGGTTTATTCAAAATAGTTAGCTACTGTATTTGTTCAGGTGTTTTTTTGCTATTTAAGGTTTATCTGACCATAAATACCTTGAAGATTAATTACCCCCTCTCATTTTTGCAAGATTCATTCATTCATTTTCTTTTCGGCTTAGTCCCTTTATTAATCTGGGGTTGCCACAGCGGAATGAACCGCCAACTTATCCAGCATTTGTTTTACGCAGCGGATGCCCTTCCAGCCACAACCCATTTTTGCAAGATAATTGGCATTATTTTTGCATGGTGTCTGGCATAAAATAGAAAGACATTAGGAAGGTTGCTTCTGACATTCACAAGTATTAAAGGGCACCTTTGATGAAAAATCTACTTTTTAAGCTTTTTGGACAGACATATGTGTAGGTATAGTGTATAGACTGTCATATTGGGCTGATATAAACACAGCCAGTCCTTTTTTTTCAATTTAACAACATAAAAACGGTGGACCAATTGAAGCGGTTTTGAGACCATCCGCAACTTTAGGTAGGTGTGCGGTCCCCCCGCCCACCCATATTGATTGACAGGAGCGTGTTACCATATCCTCAGTTTGTTGTTTCACGTCCGCCATTTTCTTAGTGTGAGTCGAAGCGATGCCACCAAAGGAACACCCTTGCGCTGTTTTTGGATGCAAGGCTCAACACAAGAGCTTTCATTGTCTTCCTGGAAATGAGCAACAGAGGCTTAAGTGGCAAAGTTTTATCTTTAACAATCAGGTGCCTGAAAACGTACCTAAATTATCGTATGTTTGCGCTAACCATTTTAGCGCAGACTGCTTTGAGAATGAGGGACAATTCCACTCGGGATTCGTGAATAAATTGTTTTTGAAAAATGGATCCGTTCCAACAACCCGCGATCCTTTTTGCATATAAATCATACAAATGCAGTGTTTATCTTAGTGGATATCTTTATGTCTTGTCTGTGTTTGTAGAACTCTGATATGGCGAACTTTTTCAAACGCATTACGGATGATGCATGCATCGTTACATAGCGGCTGTAAAACTGTACAAAGACATAAATAATTTTGTAACTACAACTCTGACACATTCTGGCTCATTCGGATTATTTATTCCTCAACAGTGGTCTCTGGTTGTTCTGTGTCCGAGTCCAGGTCGTACACGTACGGCTGAATGCTTCTCTCTGTCTGACTGTCTGTTGCCGTACACAAAGCAGGGGTGCTCTTGGCTCCGCCCCCTTGTTAAGATTGGCGGGAAGTCAAAACTAATTTTCATGTGAAGCAACACACCCCTAAAACAGCGACCTGTGTACACGCCCCCAAAATTAAACTTTTTAACACATTATAATAAAACGATCTGAATTGTGTTTTGATCTGAACCTAGACTGGCACACTCAGAACAACCATAGTAGGGATATAAAATCTTAAAAATGGGTTAATGTATGTGCCCTTTAACAAATTAGATAATTTTCATCACAGAGACGGGAAGGTCATAACCCTTAAACTATAATGAAACTCCACAACAACATGCACAATTATTAATGCAGTGCTGCTATATGATTTTGTCCTGTACTCTTCAGCTATACTTTCAGCAGATTTACCCAACCTCAAACGCAACTCAGTTGAACAACAGATGGAAACACTATTGGGCAGCTGTCATTTTGTCACAACAACATCAAAGCCTGCTGCTGTGATGTTTACACGTGTATCATTGTCCTGGGCCCTGTGATGGAGCAATAAAAGTGTGTGTCTGAGAGCCCATCCAGAAAAAAAAAAAAACACTGTTCCAAGCCCCAAGAAGTCAAGCGACAACTCTGTCCTCATCTAAGCCCATTGAAATAGACTAAATATAAACAAACAATTCCCCTGTTCTGCTCTGAAATCTGTAACTGCAGAACATCATAGGGATGAATTCTCTCACTCCCTTTAGCTGCGCTGATGTGAAACGCAGGCGCACATCAATAAGGCTTATAATATCCCTGTGTGAACGTACTCCCTTTATTATCTCTCAGAAGTTAAACCGCAACCGAACTCTGTGCCGTTCAGAGCGTCTCTCTCTTTGTTAAGTTTTGGAACTTCAACTCTCATGATGTTTCAACTTCTTTACAGTAAAGCATGTTTACTTTCTCTGGTACTGCAGGGATATCTGCAGATCGCCGTCTCAATCAGACAGTGTTTACACTTAAGCTCTTGAGTCTGAAAAGGGACTGAGTAGGTTTTCACTTCAGAAATACCTCCAAATGCACCATAAATGGTCTCTCAGCATGAAGCTTTGAGAGCGATTTAAGTTTTGGGAGGCTGGTGATTTTAGTTGGGCAGCTGTTTCATTACATAATTTTGCTTGTGGACCCAGAGGAATGTGCTGTGAAATGTTTGGTTCACTTCTGCTGAGAATATGTTTGTTTTGTACGCTGGTGAATATAAAAGGGCTGCCAGAACATGAAAGTTGAAGCATTGCTTATAATCATACATTCATTTTCATTCTTCAGGCATGTAATGAACTCACTGCATGTATTTCCATTTAGGCCTAATAAATAATACTTATTCTGCATTGTGAATGCTTTGAGAATAAAAAAATAAAAAAAAAATAATCATAAAATAATTATAAGAAAAAAAACTAAATTAAAGTGATTAAAAGCTGTGCAAATATATTCAAATGTTTACAAATATACAAAGAGAAAGATCCACAGGACTCTCTCTTTCTATCTTCATTTGATCTCTTTTTTGTTTACTTTGTATTTTTTCAACCATGAAACAATGTCCTTCTGGAAATCAAAACAATATTCATATCTGACTACACTGAAATGTCATTAATATATGAGCAATGTCTTCTCATAGAACACAATATGGAACTGTTTGTTATAGCCAAAGGTACAATATCCTCAGTAAATATTCTTGATATTTCCATTAAGATGCTTCTCATCAAAACACTTGTACACACAAGAGGGCTTTTCGTGCATTTTGTATAGGCTTTTGGGGGAAAGAAAAACCTGACCTTTGTATGTTTGCCTTTTTTTTCCTCTCCCTTTTTGCTGACAGAAAGCTCTTTAAGGCTATAAGTGCTGACCACTGAGATGTGCTTTGCTTGGGGTGTGTTATGTGATTATACAGGTCAGCAAATTTCCATATAAGCATACCTCTAGATAGTAGGAAAACCCCCATTAGAGAATCCCAGATGGTGTTTGAAACGCTTGGACATAATAACCATAAACGGAGAGAAAAGCATGACGAAGCTGAAATAAGTGTGTTAAAACACAGTTAAAATTAGATCAAATCTTTTTATCATTGTTAAAATTATATATTTTTTTATTATATATAACTATTATTTTAAATGCACTGAATGTGTTCTGAGCCTCTTCATTTGGATTCTGCATGGCGCCCTGCCACTCTCTGCTTGAGTGACAAATGAGGACATCTCTCTACATGAGATCTGAGTGGCATTAGGGCTACGGTGTGAGAGTCACGCTTGATAAATCCTGGTAAGAGGTGGTCATTTTAAAAGCCCTGACACTCGGTGGGCATCACTGATTAAACAGTGATTGACTGTCACTCACAGTCTCATCACATGCTTGCACGAGTGCCTCATGCGAATTCCTGAGAGCAGAGCTATTAAAACCCCTCAAACAGGATTCCTATGACTTGATGATACAGCAGGTTTCATTTAATAATACCATATATCAGTGCTTAGAGAATTTTTTTAGTTGGTTTTCTAGAATTTTCACAAGTAAGGTGTACATTTATAAAACTCACATAATCTTTTTAAGTATATCATGTCTTTATGCAGATATGAACTATGCATATTTTGTCTATTTACTTTTTGGTGCAGATTACAAGAGAGAAGTATATGATTTCAAACCTTTAAGGCTATTTCACACTGAGCATGACTTAATAAAAGAAGGTGAAGTTACAGACAAACTCTGCTTGTTAAAATGATATCTCTAGTGAATAGTCTCACCCACCAAACACTAGTAAAAGGAAAAATCATACTCTTTTTGCCCAATCTCATATTAATATTGAGAGTAGTACGGAGTAGTACTGCATCCATCGTTTCTACAAAAAGTCTTATAATTATAAAAGAAAGATACATCTTTGTGATTCTCTCTAGAAAAGGCTGAGCGCCTGGAGATATGCTGTGGGTGGATCTACTCTCACACTTAGTCAACATCTCACACTTAGCAATATCTTAGCTACAACCTGTGTCATTTCGGTAAATAAAATGGGAAGCTTGGTATTATTAACCCTTTGACACATACAATCACACTGGAGTGATCAGTCTGTGATCAGTTGCTAAATTCAAATCGACTTCTCCAAACTAGCTGGTGCTGTACTACAGAAAGACAAATGCTTTGTTTGTCAAAGATCAAAACCATTTGTGAAAGTGTTTTCAGTAAAATAATGTCTGTTTTGGGTTGCACGCTTTTGAATACACATATTTACAAGCAAAACAAAACCTTTGTGGTTTGTAAAATACATGCTAATGTCAATGGAGAATGGCAACCGTTTTACATGTTCACATCAGGTACACACTATAAGTTATTCTGTGGTTCATTTGTTCCAGACCAAGGGCAACAAATGGTACATTGTAGCATTTTTCTGCCGTTTTGAAGTCTTTTCACACCACACTGATTGCACCACACTGATTGCTCCGTACCAGTTGAAAAGAACGAAAATGCAGTCATGTGTCAAAATTCACATCACTCATTGGCCAGATGTTTTTGAATGTATTTCCTAAACTGCTTTTCGATTGGTCAGAATTAACATGCAAGAAAATGCCAATGGAACTCCCGCAAGTAAACAAACTGGATGACACAAAATGTCGCTGCACTGGCTGATTGTATCTATGGTCATAGTACTATATAGTTTGTATACATCACTTTAGACCAGGGGTGTCCAAACTCAGTCCTGGAGGGCTGGTGTCCTGGAGAGTTTAGCTCCAACCCTAATCAAACACACCTGAACCAGCTAATCAAGCTCTTACTAGATATACTTGAAACTTCCTGGCAGGTGTTTTGAAGCAAGTTGGAGCTAAACTCAGCAGGACACTGGCCCTTCAGGACCGAGTTTGGACATCCCTGCTTTAGACAAACTTTACATTTCGAGAATGAAGCGCAGCTGCAAACGGCAAAGGCGTTAGGAGGCATGAATTAATTTAGCTAAACTGCAAAGTGGTCATCTTCTGGAAATATTAGCAACGATCCACCAGGTAATGTTTTTCGGGTTCGTTTGAAAGCGTATCGAGACCAGCTCTTCAAGGAGGTCTCAGAACGATTTTTTTGTGGTCCGCTTTTGGTGCGCACTCGAGTGCGATTGCTATATTCACACCTGCTCAAACCAAGAGGGAAAATGAACTCTAGTGCGATACAACCGAACTAAATGAGGCAGGTGTGAAAGCACCCTTAATGTATTGAATCCAAGCTGAAACTTAAGTTCTGAAGCAGAGAACTGATTTACAGAACAGCCTCCTTTGAGTTTGACTTTGTGTTTTATAACTTTAAAGATATTTATTTAAGTTAAACAACAACATTACAAACTACAAGATCTTGAAAATGTAAACAAAATAAATAAATAAATAAATACATAAATAATAAAACCATTATAGGATCACAGTGACTGACCACATTAAATGAAACTCAAACTCGTCCAGTGTAAGCAGGCAGTTTCTCACCAAAGGAAGCAGAAATGTCCACCTGATCTTTTGTTGTTTTTCAAAGTTCTTGTTACGAGAGCTGCAGACAGCACTTTTATGGAGCTATGCTGTTATAGTCTAGAAAATCAAAGAAAGATTTGTTGCACGTACATTTGTCTACTGCAGAATCACTTTAGAGTAAGACAGCTGGAAATTGCACCACATGGAGCAAATCAAAGTTTAATGATACAAGTTTATTTTCTAGAAGTATTTTTATAATTCCGCCATCAATTTTGGAGCTGGTCTACTCTGGAGTCTTGGAGTTTAAATTGCATATAGAGAATATATAAAATAACAGGGTATCTGATCCATATCCAACTCTTATTTTGCTTCTTCTATTATTAGATGAAAAAAAATGCCTGTCACTTCTTCATTCACCAGCTTTGGTATTAATGATTTTCTAACATGGGGGGAAATCAATTTATCCCCTCCATTTTTCTCTCCAGGTAGCGGAACAAATAATAGCGTATGCATCATACACTGAGCCATTTTCAGCCAGACTCTCTCTTAACCAATCCTTTTATTAAGCCCTGGATGTTCTGATCACTGCACACCCAAATTTATGGGTGAATTCAGACTGAAGCACAATCCCTAGTGCATGGTGTTGTTTTGAGACTATATTTATTTTCTGAAAGCTCACATTTATTGAGCTTTCAGCATCCGACACATTAATGGATATCTGAGTGATATGTGAAACCAGCATTGCAGCAGATTGTTTACCTGGGACACAAATGTGCAGTTTAGTGATCATGATATATAAAAATTCACAGTTGACCAGGTAGTTTGGAATCTTTTTTTTCTTCTCAGCACACTGGTTAGTAATGGCATCACAGTTCTGTCTGGTGCAAATAATAAAAAGAAATATTTGAGACTAGCCAGCATAAAGACTCCTCCACACACATCTGTTCTGATTCTTTAAAGTCAGCATTCAAAAACAGTGTATCGTCACAGCCTTTTCAAACTGCTTTTTTTATCCCTCAAACGAAGAATGAAATAGAACTTCAATTGCCGGGACCTTTATTATGCACTGCTGTTATGCAGCCTGTCTAAGCAGATCTTACAACAGCACAATCGCCATCTGTTTAGGTACAAAGCTGTTCAAGTCATTTCAATTTAAACTATATTCCATTTACTAAAAATACAATTAATTGTATGTTTTTTGAAAATTAAATGTATTTAAAAAGCTTGACTAGATAATTTTTTTCATTAAAAAACATCTCTGCATATGACAGATGATGTCTGAATGTACTTTCATTCATTCATTCATTTTCTTCTTGGCTTAGTCCCTTTATCAATCTGGGGTCGCCACAGCGGAATGATCCGCCAACTTATCCAGCATATTTTTACGCAGCGGATGCCCTTCTAGCCGCAACCCATCTCTGGGAAACATCCACACACACTCATACACACTCATACACTACGGACAATTTAGCCTACCCAATTCACCTGTACCACATGTCTTTGGACTTGTGGGGGAAACTGGAGCACCCGGAGTAAACCCACGCAACCACGGGGAGAACATGCAAACTCCACACAGAAATGCCAACTGACCCAGCCGAGGCTCGAACCTTCTTGCTGTGAGGCGAACGTGCTACCCACTAGGCCACTGTGGCGCCCTGAATGTACTTGAAATACTTTATTTAAAAATCAATTAAATTACTAAAATAAATGACTGTTTTATTTGTATTCAGTCTATATTTATCATTGTTTGTGAATAAAACAGCTTTACATGTCTAATTTTCTGTCTTTTTAAATGCATTGTTTTCATCTTGAAATGAAAACTGAAATGAAAAACTTTACAACAACCTTATCTGTAATTATACTCTTCTATTACAGGCCATTTTCTGTCTGGAATTTTTTTCACTGAGGTTACACTGCTAATTGAATGAACTTATATTGTTCCCGTTACACTGATGAAGGCAGCTCCCTGCCGAAATGCATTGGTGTTTTAAGAATAAGCCATGTGAATAAAGACTTTTAAAACATTTTTCCACATTTTTCGAGTGCCTTGGATTGATTTTTATTGTTTGTTTTGATGAATCCCTTACAAAGAGCACCGAACAAATATTTGAAGTACCCCAGAGTGCTTTTTGTTTGTTTAAATGAACTTATATTGTGTTCAAGCAGTAGCACCACACAAGAACTTAACCAGTGAACTATAGCGATTTATAAGCAAAAGTCCAACCGTTTTAAAGGACAAGTAATTAAAATATGTATTAGTTTTCAGTTTTTGTTATTGTTGTTGTAGTTTACGGTTGTGCCAGCAGGTGTCCTCAGCATGCCTCACTGCATCCAAACAGTAAAATCTAGCTAGTCATTCATCTTTTCTAACAGCAAAGTTAGCGAACATAATGTCATAAAAACAACACCTTTTCTCTGCAACTTCAACGGAAGCAAGACTAAGATGTCAAAACTAGCTTATATGAGGTACATTTATGCTTCATGCAACAATATTTCACTATGGTGTTACAGAAAAGTTTGTTACCTTTGGTAGTTTTTCTTTCCTCCCATTTCCTTCTTTTTCAGCCCCATTGGGTAGATTCGCTTCATTTTAGCTGTTTATTATGTACACGTCGTCAGTCAATCACTTCTCAAAATCAAATAATGGAATAGTCCAAAGGTAGTGGTGTTCAAGGGTGTCGCACTTCCTATTTGCTGATGGTTAGTCTGCCCCCTTCTTAACTGACGACGATCGCTGTGTCAAACTCAGATGAGGTTACGAATAGGAATTTGTCCAGCTGATGTCTGCAAATGTGCAATTTGTCTATCATTAAAATGGTGGCAACATAGTATATATATATTTAATTATTTTATATTGTTAAAAAATATTTGTAAAAGAGGTAGAAATACTTACAGTCACCTGTAGCATTAATTTATAGGAGACAAAGAAAAAAGAAAAAAAGAAAAAGGGCATGTATTTTGCAAAGGTTTTGCCCCAAATGTGCACATTGATAAATATGCCACTAATTATAGTAAAAAGTGTTGTAATAAAACAGGTCAAATCAAAATGTTGAACAATAGTTTGTACTTCCAAATATCTTTTTTTTATTTTATTTTGCAGCTGGTTGTAACACCTGTTACGTATCATGTTCATATGGTATTGCTATTTCTTTTCAGTTTAAATGGCAATAGCTGGATATTCTGGTTGAAATGACTTGTGAATTCACCAGCCTTCATTTTTGGGTCCAATGCCCATATTTCACAATGCAATCATCATCTGATAGATAGTTTGCAACCTTCTTTTCCAATAATCCATTAAACTTAGATGTACATCAAAATATGAGAAGAAAAGATCAGTTTCATCTTGCCTTTATATTCACACTCTCTCCTGTTTCATCTATCAAACCCAAAAGCTATTGGTCTGGCTTGAGTTGAATTCAATTCATCACAGTAAAGCAGATTACAGACAAACCATCCTCACCTCCCCTTCATTTACATTTGAAGTTAATTACCCACAGTGCTTGTTGAATCCTCAGTGGCCACTGACTCATGTGAAATCACATGAAGATAATGGTCAGGAAAGAGAAGAGTAATCATTGTGATCACTGACAGTTTTATTGTGAAGTGCTTGACTGCACTGAGTCGCTGCTCTCTGAGGACAGATCACGATAAAGCCAAATGTGCTCTTCAGCTGTTTTATATCAGCTACTCCGGCGAACATGCTCGTGCGGGGACCATGCTGACTTACAGGCACTGTAAGGTGCAACCAGCCCACACCAAATATAAACAGGCCCAATGCAGTCTAGCCTAGGTATGACCTACAACTGCGGACTAACTGTGGGCTCTGTATGAGTAGCCCACAATAGCAGACAGCCCACATAAATCCAATGAATGCCCATTGTGGGCTAGCCTATTCGGCCTATCCCTGTGAGCAAAGGGCTCTTGTCGGTTTGTTCAATGGCAAAATGTTGGCCCATTAGTGTTGGCCCTAAATGAGCAGCCCCCACCTAGCCCACAGGAAGCCCTCACTAGACACTGGCCCTGGATGGTAGGCGCCCCTTTTGAAGATTTTTTTGAAGATTTAAAACAGCCCCTCCCCTGGTTTGTGTGTATTAAAGACTTGTATATAAGTGACACTGTCAGAGACATGTTTTACCAGGCTGTCAGTCCATTTTTTTCCTCTTAAAAATTTAGTGTGTGTACTGTATCTGTAAGCTGAGAAAATATGATATGTTATTCTTTCTATGCTATTGAAGGACTACTAAGGCCCCGTCTACACTAGTGCGTTTTAGTTTTAAAATGGTGTTTTAGCATGAAAACGATCCGCGTCCACACTAGCGTTATACCCAAGCGTCTCTAGCAGATGTCCCTCCACACTACGCCACCAGAAACGTATATCACGTGACCATTCGTGCACTCTGGGCAGCGCATTCAAGTATAAACAGGAAGCACTTGTCTCGCTCAGCATTTGGTTATTGTTAGTCAACAAACGCTGGTTGAACGATGAACGCGATGGTAAAGAAAGCAAGAAAGGTCTTTTTGAGGACAGACGACGAGGTCGAGTTGTTACTTAAAGTAACAAATGAATATAAAACATCTATGGCTATCGAAAATACAGTGTTTACAGTGAAGGCTGGTCTGCCGTCTGCCGGTGATGTTATAGCCACGTGCGCTTGACGAATAAGGAAAGGTTACGCAATGACCCAAAGCCCCAATCACGTAGCGAATCTCTGCAGCCACGCCTCCGTTTTCAAAGATATCCGTTTTCCCACATCCACACTGAGACGCAGCAGCAGCGTTTTAGAATGGAAACGGCCTCTCCAGCGTTTCTAAAATGCTCCGTTTTCGCACCTGGAAAACTCCGGTGTAGTGTGGATGGATGGCGTAACCGTAGCAAAACGTATGCGTTTTAAAACGAAAACGCACTAGTGTAAACGGGGCCTAAGACATTCCAAGCATGGGATAGGTCCTCCTGGCATGGCAGAGTTGATCACAGCTTCAAAACACATCTCTACCGTTTGCTTACAGTAACCATGTGCTTTTCCCTATACACAATTAATCTGTTTGTAATCTGCCTTCATATAACTTTGTTATGTTTGGTGTCCTTCGACAGTTGACACTTAAGCGTTGTAGTATTGAAATCAACAGAGACATTAATTGACTGTATTTCAATATACAATATATGTACTATTGTTGAGTCATGGCCTGAGGAGAGCTTGTTAATGTTCTTCTCCCCCACTTTATCTCCTTAACTTTGCTCTCATGTTCAGCTGGTTTTGGGGGTTGGTTTTCACTCATGTTTGACAATGCTTTGCTCAGGGTATAATAGGGAAAGGTAACTGTTGATCTGGAAAAATGGCTTTTACTCTGAATCTGAATACTCTTTACTCTGAACACCGGTGCGTAGCCTCATATGCTAACAAAGGCAGTTTCACTGTCTTTGTTGCTCAGCAGTGCATATGTTACAGCTAATTTCTCTTTACAGTATGTTTACAGTATGTTAGTTTGTTTCATTCTACTGTCTGTATATTTAAACTTTTACCTTAATGAACAACTTTGCCTGCTTTAAGACGTTGAGATTCTTTCTCTTTATCAATGGTGATAACAACTTTAATGAAGTCAGATTAATTACAATGGAGTCAGATAAATAATTGATTTAAACACACCATCCTTCAACTGCTTTCTGTTCTCGATTATTGGTTCATAATAGCAGCGTGAGTTTCGAACCTTACAGTATGTCCTTTAAGAACAGTGTAGATGAAGACCAGAACTCTAACACGAAGCAGGAAACAAAATACAGAGAGCAGCATGGGTTGTTGCTAAAACAGATGCGGTCGAGGCCGGAAGATAACAATAATTATTTATATTATTTATTAAATTTCCCATTTATTGTATTTTACTAACGTCTACCCCCACCCCAACCCAGCAACATATCCGATCTAGATATTACTAGCAGCACGACCAACTCAAAAGTTTTCCATGTCTGAACTTACCTTGCAAGCTTGTGTATTATCACTGTTTTGGATTGTAAATACTCTGGTAGACTTTTATACCTTGATTTTTGGACTGTTTTTTGGGTATGTCACATTGAACTGTATGCTTTCAACAGACTGAGTTTCTTGTTTTATTGTGTTGTTTGTGAATACACATTTCCCCGTACAGTAAATTTTGTTACATTCTTTTAACACTTACAAACTTCTCACACAACTAAATCAGACCTATTTTAAACATTGTTATCTGCTATTGAGGCTGAAACCCTGATAGCAGACCTTTATTGAATTAACACTGAATCCACAGTAAAAAGGGTGAAGCTTCAACGTTGCATTTTCATCTGTTTTGCACCGTCAAATAATGTTAATTTTTCTTCAATGATAAAAACAGATTAAAAACAAAGACACATTAATGAAGTTAATGAGAAAATTTAATGATTAACCGTGTGTTATTGAGAATTGATGCTAAACACCTCTGTTAATAAGCAGTTTTGTGTATCTCCGGTGATCCTGCTTGTTAACAGCAGGTGTTTATCTTCATTTCTCAGTAACACTCAATTGGTCCTTGCTGTAAATAAAGCCAGAGGCTGGAACGGTATGAAAATAAATAAATCCAGATGTATAATGGCTGAACTGAAAAGTTTTATAGGGTGCCACGGTGGCGTAGTGAGTAGCACGTTCGCCTCACAGCAAGAAGGTCGCTGGTTCGAGCCTTGGCTGGGTCAGTTGGCATTTCTGTGTGGAGTTTGCATGTTCTCTTGTGGTTGCGTGGGTTTCCTCCGGGTGCTCCGGTTTCCCCCACAGTCCAAAGACATGCGGTACAGGTGAATTGGATAAGCTAAATTGTCCGTAGTGTATGTGTGTAAATGAGAATGTATGGATGTTTCCCAGAGATGGGTTGTGGCTGGAAGGGCATCCGCTGCGTAAAACAAAATGCTGGATAAGTTGGCGGTTCATTCCGCTGTGGCGACCCTGGATTAATAAAGGGACTAAGCCGACAAGAAAATGAATGAATGAATGAATTAAAAGTATTGTTATAGATTAGTGCAGGCACATTGCGGGCCTAGTTAGGGTTTCCTTTGGGCTAGGTGAGGGCTGCTTATCTGGGGCCAGCACTAAGGGGTCAATGTTTTGCCAGTGTGTTTTGATAGTGAAAGTGTCACGGATGGATGACGTCAAACTCCAGGTGAGATTTCTTTCGTGTTTGGTGTGTCTTCATTGTCGTTTATTATGACATTATGATAGCTGAGACCTTACAGTGTGACTTGGGAGCCATGTTCGTACAGCCTCACATTCAGACAGAGTGAGCAAGTTTACACTGCTAATTGAATGAACATACTGTATGCTGTGTGCAAGCAGTAGCACCACACAACATGAAGTATATAAATACATAATGAGTGAGCTACAACAATTTGTTCTAAGACCACGTTCAACAGATTCGAATCAGGTCAAATCAAAATGTTGTTGTCTTTTGTCAATTAAGTGAATAGTTGAAGTTTTTAAGTATTTTCACAATTTATTTGCATATATCTTTTTTTTTTGAGCTTGCACCTGACTGTACTACACTTGTTATCTGTTAGTTTTGTCTCATGTTTTATATACTGTATATTTTTTTTGAGTTCCAAAGGCAAAAGCTGGATCTTTCAGTTGAAATGACAGACTCATGAGTTCAGCAGCCTTCATTTTTGGTTGCAATGATGCCCATATTTTATAATAAAAAACACAGTTGGAATCCTTCTTTTGTAATAATCCATTACACTTAGATGTACATCACAATATGAGAGAAAGCTCTTGATGGCCTTGTGCCGGCAGCCTGCTGATGAAGGCCCTTATGCTAATTCTAAGTGGGCCCATTAAGGACCAGCTCAGTCTTGTTTACTGTATGTAAAACCTAATTGTAGGGGGAAAATACTCACAATTCAAAACATTTGATATATGTACGTGTATATATGTATATATGGTTATGTTTAAAAAAAAATCATTTTAAACTGTGGTGGGCTAATAGCCAACTGAGGAAAAAGAAATAAATAAGAGCTCATTATACTTCTTTAATTATGCCACGGTAAAGGAGTCTGACTTAGAGACTACAGTATTTCCTGTTCTCCAAGTTATATTTGAAGTTCAAATGACTTACTGAGTGTTAGCCTGCACCCAGAGGGAACAATTACAGAGTTTTATTGGATTGTCATTGGGAAGGGATAAGGCAGATAATGAGATAAAAGCCAAAATTGTCCTTCAAGCCAGAGTATTTTTGAAATAACCAGAGGTTTATAAGAGGAAGACATCTTCATTAGCCGTCCCTGCATAATTAGCTTCAATGACAGAGAGAAATATTGGCCGCTTGCAACATTTTCATTTTCTGCATCACAAAAATGGGTTCTGTTAAGGGGATAGTTCACTTGGAAATGATAATTCTGTCATCATTTATTCACCTTCCGTTTGTTTCAAACCTGTTGAAGTTTCTGTCTTCTGCTCAACTCAAAATAAGAAAAATGTTGGGATCCAAACAGTTTATGGTAACCATTGACTTCCATTTATTTTTACATATAAATGTCAGTTGTTACCATCAGATGATGGGTTTGATGCATATATCTCTATTTGATACAGTAATATAATATAATATAATATAATATAATATAATATAATATAATATA
>CAIGQQ010032765.1:10128341-10154816 GCA_903798035.1 Danio albolineatus
GTGTGTGTGTGTGTGTGTGTGTGTGTGTGTGTGTGTGTGTGTGTGTGAATGTGTATATGGGTGTTTCCCAGTACTGGGTTGCAGCTGCAAGGGAATCCGCTGAGTAAAACATATGCTGGGATAGTTGGCGGTTCATTCTGCTGTGGTGACCTCTGAAATGGAGACTAAGCCAAAGGAAAATGATTGAATATTTTAATATAGGGTGGAAATCAAAATTACAGAACAACCTTCTCTTTTCTAAATTATGAGGTCACTGCTCATTCCTATTTAAAGTGATTCAAACATTAATAAAACAGCACTTTAAAGTATATTTCATGAGTTGCACATATTCTGAAGCACAGAATAAAAAAAATATTATTTGAAAAAGAACTGTTGCATTCCAGTTTGCATACTAATACTATCCTAAAAATTTGTCTTTTTTTGGTGAATAGTCGTTTAAACTTCTTTACCAGAGAGAGAGCAATCTTTGTAGTTTAACACTTTTTGCTTGCACTTGTAATTCTCAAATAGAATTCACATCTGAAGCACAATGTTTTGTGGCCAATATTAGCGGTTAGAGTAAGCAGAGAACTTTACTTCATATTTCTACCTGTAATAGTAGACTCATACTCATTTTAACATACTATGAATTGGGATATACTAATTCTATTTTCAAATATCATTTAGGACAGAATAGAGTATGTGAATTGGCACACAATAATTGTTTTACAGACAGATTCCTCCCAGTTATTGGCATTATTCTGGCACCAGTGCTGAATTCCTTAATTATCTGATAAACTTGTAAGACTTTGGACTGCTCTTAAGTGACTGAATCCCTCAGACAGAAAGTTTTCTGGATGAAGGCCAAAGGGACAAGCATCCATAAGAAAACTTATTTGTTTCAAATCTGTGATTTCTAGAACATAGCATCTTTACAAATGTCACTAATTCATCAAGGTCTCACAAAACAAAATGGATGTCCATAAAAGACAAACACAGAACAGGACAGGATAATTCAATTCAATACAATTCAATTCATGCTGATTTCTATAGCGCTTTTACAATGTAGATTGTGTCAAAGCAGCTTGACATTGAAGTTTTAGTAAAGTGAAACTGTGTCAGTCCAGTTGTCAGAGTTGAAGTTCAGTTTAGTTCAGTGTGGTTTAAATTTCACTGCTGAAAGTCCAAATGCTGAAGAGCAAATCCATCGATGCGCAGCTCCACAAGTCCGCCAGTGGCAACAGTGGTGAGGAACAAACTTCACCAGTTGATGAAAGTGAAGGAAAAAACCTTAAGAGAAACCAGGTTCAGTTGGGCATGACCACTTCTCCTCTGGCCAAACTTCCTGTGCAGAGCTGCAGTCTCCGCGTCAGAGGCTGGAAAATACTGGAAGTCTATCGTGGAGAACTGCAAGTGTGAGTAGGACACCGGTGGGGATGCAGAGAATCTCAACGGATAAACAGTTTCAACACTGAAACTGCTCATATGTTCAGCCAGTCAACATAAAATATGAGTATGAGACATGCAGTGACCAAACCTCTCATCAGCAGAAAGAATCAAAAGGTTAAACTAAGCTTAGCTAAGTGAGTGAGGAGCATGTTGTTGTCTGAACGGAGAACTGGTCCAAAGTTCACTGTAGTGATGAAAGCACATTTGATTTATTTGGGTCAAATAGGAATCATCATGTTTATCATCACACTAACGAAAGACTTAAACGCAAAGTGTGTAAAGCAGTCTGTGATAGATGGAAGTGAAGTGTCTCACTTTTGATGGAAGGTTTTTGAATTCATCAAAATAAACTGAAATGAGATATTAAGCAGACATTGTATTAATGCTCTAATGAGAGTTCGTTGGACTAAAAATGTTATGTATTTGCTTCTGGGACACAACCCCCACCCATCCTCCCCAAAAATGAAAAGAAAAGAATGGACAATGTACATTCTAAAACCTGAAGACAATGCCCATCATCGTCTTTTTTTTTCTTTGCATATGCATGATGCGGCTGGACTCCTGTACTAAATTGTTCAATTAACCATGACAAAATTATGCAAACCTTTATTTGCATTGGTTACGATGCTGCATGTTTTGACTGTCATCTGCATGTAATATGTTAATGGGAATTACAATGACTTTAAAAGTCTACACGCACATTCAGGCCTATTCATTATGTACATGCATCGAAGCTAAACCACGGACAAATCTGGCAAACCACTTTGCAGAACTATTTAATATATTCAGTGGAAAAAGGAGAAAAAAACATATTATCTCTCTTCATGTGACTGAAGGAAATGAAGAGTGAATAAATAAAGCAATTAAAGTGATTATACTGTGACAGGCACTGTAATGTGAAATGAGACTAAACTGCATTACAGACCAGAGGTTTAAAAGACGTATTAGTCTGCTAAGATCAAGTTCGCAGTCATTTTCACATCAACTTCCCCATTTAACGCTCTTTAGCTAATCGTCAAAAATGACCATATTTTTCCTAAATGCTACAACTCATTCTCCAATTATGCAGTAATACAAACTTCAAAGGCCATCTTCAGTTCAGTAATGAAGACGTGCAAAAAATGAGAGCCATTAATAAAAAAAGTCTCCTTTTTATTAAACATGTATTTACAATATAGCTGTACATTTACATTCATACAAAACAGCCCCTAAAATAATTGATATCAATAGAGGTACAAAATAGTTTGAGAGAGAAATATATCAAAGGACACTTCAGTTTCCAAAGAGAAAGAGAAAGATCTGTCAGTCCAGTCCTACATACAGTAATACACTTATCTTTGTGTTAACCGGGAACAAAGTATCATCATCTGGATAAATAATATAAAACAAGAAATAATAAATAAATAATAATAAAAAAACAATATGACGCCACTTACTGTATGAAGATCATCTTGTGTACTGGAGTAAACAACAGTGAACACCTGTTTGTTCATTTCATAGACTTTTTCATAGACTTTTTCACCTGTTTGTTCATTTCATAGACACAAGGAAGTGGTTGATTTTCAACGACGAGTTAAAATCTATAAGCGTGATCAAATCTTTTCTATTCAATACTGATTTTTGTATTACAAACAAATATAAAGATCTAACCGCTACAGTTACGACCTGTTCGGAATTGTCTGTGATGATTCAGTTATCCAGATCACTGAAGGACGTCTGGTGTTATTCGTGTCATTTAGACTCTGTGAACTGATGCTGGAGGTCCGGTGATATTTACCGTTTCAGACAAGAATGAATAAGACACCTGATATTATCATCTGCCTGGTGATCTGATCTCTTCTGACGACCCATGGTCAGATTTCAAAAGAATGGTCTCTGATTTCTAGAAATCTGTTCAATGTAGTTTCAGTCAAACTTTACTATTTCTCTGTCACTGTGTGCTGATGCAGGATCTCCAGAAATGGATAATAATATCATGCTTTGCTTACACCTGGTATATTGTTTTATTAATCCAGTCATGAATGAATAATGTTAAATATGGGTGTAAATGATTTGAACTCTATGGGACGTGTTGGACTTGATCGTGAGCTGTAATATTAGTGTGAGCTTTGACAAGTTGTTCAATGTTATTGTGTGTGATGAGGTTAAATCCCAGGAAACTTCCATCACCAGTTCACAACATCAGGAATGTGTCCAGGTAACTCGAAGGAACTCAGTCAATCCAGATTCACATTACGGTTCAACAGTTTGGGGTCAATAAGATTTTTATTGTTAGTGTCTGTAAATGTGTGTTCAAAAAGAAGTCTCTTATTCTCACCAAGGATACATTAATCTGATCAAAATGTGACCTTGGACCACAAAACTAGTCATTATTCATTCATTCATTAATTAATTCATTGTCTTTTTGGCTCAGTCCTTTTCTTAATCAGGGGTCGCCACAGCTGAATGAACTGCCAACTTATTCAGCATATGTTTTACGCAGCATATGCCTTTCTAGCTGCAACCCATTACTGGGAAACATCCATACACACTCATTCACACACATACACTTTCAATTTAGCTCACCCAATTCACCTATAGCACGTCTTTGGACTGTGGGGGAAACCGGAGCACCCGGAGGAAACCCACACAAACACGAGGAGACCATGCAAACTCCACACAGAAATGCCAACTGACCCAGCCGAGGCTCGAACCAGTGACCTTCTTACTACCCACTGTGCCCACGTGATGCCCAAAACTAGTTATTAAAAAAAATCGAAACTGAATATAAGCTTTCAATTGATGCATGGTTAATGAATTGTATTGGACAACAATTGGCTGAGATGCCAACGATTTGAAAATTCTGAATACTGAGAAAATCACCTTTAAAGTTGTCTAATCGAAGTGTTTAGCAATGCACATTACAAATAAAAAGTGTTGTATTATGTATACAGTAGAAAATTTACAAAATGCCATCATGGATCATGATCTTTACTTTATATTCTACTGATATTTTGGCATAAAAGTAAAAAGCTATCATTTGGACCCATACAATGTATTGTTGACAATTGCCAAAAATATACTCATGCAACATAAGACTGGTTTTGTGGTCCAGGGTGTTATTTAATAAAAAAGAGAAATAATCTGAACATAAATTTAGACATATGTATTAACATCTTTTAAATGTAATTTAGTCCTGTGATGTAAAAGCTGACATATACCTACTACACTGTAGTTATTACCCAGTTTTTGCAATTATTATGATAAGTATCTGAAACAGCACGGTACCATATGTTTTTTCTAGCCTTATAGCTGTCACTTTTAATCAAATATAAGTATCCTTGTAGAATAAAAGCATTCGATTACAACTGAAAATCTTATTCACCCCTTACAGTAGGATTTCTCCGTTATCAATATGGCAGATTTTTCACATTATAACACATTTAACTCTACAATATTTCTGCACATTGTTTCGATTTCTGAATTAAGTCACATTACTGAACAAATTTGGTCTCTGTTAGCAGATTATTTGTAAAACAAAATGATTTTGCTATGGGCAGTTTGTCCTGCAATTTCTTTTTTTACGCATGGACACATTTCATTCCTAACAATGCTATAAGGCAGAATAATGTAAAACTATTAGCCAGGCTTAGACAAGCTACTATCCTCAGCCTGAAGTATTATACTATTCAGAAAAGTGTGCCACCTTCCTCTTACAATGTTGCCACTTCCAAGATGTTTTTGGCAACCTAAAAAATTGTCACAGGCTTACAATATGTGTTTGTTTCGTCTTAATAACAGTATGATTAACACTTGAAAATCTGTATTCATGCACTACAGATGACAGCGTCACTCTCCAATTCGGCTTCTATCCAGAGGGCAATTTACTGAGTTAATACCAACACCTCCTAACACACCACTCACATCCCATTAATGACCTAAAGTTGATTAATCCAACACTTGGGGCAAGCACTGTGAAAACTACAAGCTACTACTTACACAGATCAGACGTTTCCGCTGTTCCCAAAGTGAGGAAATCTCCAACTAAGCACCCGTAGTGGACACGACACGTTTGCTGAGGGAGAGCTGAACTGAAAGCTACAGGGCCGGACTGTCCATCAGATGTAGTACTCCTGCATGCTGTCTCTCATGGACTTGTGAAGGTGAAACTCTGCCCTGTAAGCAGCTTCAAGGCTACGCTGGTGCTCCTTTTCTTGCAGTGAGGCAGTTCTTTGAGCTTGTCGATGCTGGTAAAGGAAGCGGAGCATCACTGCCAACACGCAGATGGTACTGAACACTGCTGCCGTCACCACACCTGACAATTACAACAGACAGGAGGATTATGGGCGAATTATGGTGGAAATGGGGCTGCTCACACAAGACGCGCATTTATATGAAGCTAAATTGAGTGCAGTGGAATACAGAAAATTTTTAATTTTCAGATTGCAAAAAAATGGGTAACATACACTGAACTGTTCAAAGCTGTCTGTTGAGTACAGGTTTGCATAGATGTTAAAGTCTAACCGCTGTGTAAAACATATGCCAGAATAGGGGGCGGTTCATTCCTTTCTGGCCACCCCTGATAAATCAGAAACTAAGCCAAAGGAAAATGAATGAACGAATTACTTAAAATCAATTCCTGTATTAACATTGCTACGCTTGATTGACAGAATAATGTAAATTACCACAGAAAATATTTACGGTTTGTAAAATTTAAGTATATTATATTATAAATAATGGAAAGGAAATGAATAAAGTTACCCATATCTAGGGCCATATGGAATCTGCGGACATTTTTTGCTATTTCTGCGGAGTATTTTGTTAAAAATCTGCGGATTCATGCGGAATAATTTTGGGAGTTCATTCATTCATTCACTTTCTTTTCGGCTTAGTCCCTTTATTAATCCGGGGTCGCCACAGCGGAATGAACCGCCAACTTATCCAGCATTTGTTTTACGCAGCGGATGCCCTTCCAGCCACAACCCATCTCTGGGAAACACATCCATACATTCTCATTCACACTCACACACTACGGACAATTTAGCTTACCCAATTCACCTGTACCGCATGTCTTTGGACTGTGGGGGAAACCGGAGCACCCGGAGGAAACCCACGCAACCACGGGGAGAACATGCAAACTCCACACAGAAATGCCAACTGGCCTAGCCGGGGATCGAACCAGCGACCTTCTTGCTGTGAGGCGAACGTGCTAACCACTCGGCCACCGTGGCGCCCGATTTTGGGAGTATCATAACTAAAATTTTAATTTATGAAATAAAAAGTAATACCTTTTTAACTTTTATTCAATGTTTACAATGCAAATCTAATTAGATTCACTGTATTTGGTAAACAAAGCACGTCTTTCATAAAAATATCTACTAAAACACTGAAAATAGTACTTTACAAACTGTATTGTAAATTAATCACATTAATATTTTTATATTAGTCAATATTATTACTGAAATTAATTTAAAAACTGATTAAATATACATTTACACACATTTACTCGAGTAAATAAACAGAATCAATGATGGGCTAAAAATCTGCGGAAATCTGTGGAATTCTGCGCACGCAGATTCCGTTTGGCCCTACCCATAACTAGGGCCAGACGGAATCAGCGGACATCTTTTGCTGTTTCTGCTGAGTATTTTGTTAAAAATCTGCATGTTTATGCAGAATGATTTTGGGAGTATTATAACTAAAACCTTAATACATGAAATAAAAAGTAATACCTTTTTAACTTTTATTTAATGTTCACAATGCAGATCCATTTAGATCCACTTTATTTGGTAAACAAAGCAAGTCTCTCATATAAAATCTCTACTAAAAGACAGAAAATATTACTCTACAAACTGTATTGTAAATAAATCATATGAATATTTTCATATTAGTCACTAATATTACTGAAATAAATTTGAAAACTAAATAAATATAAATTTACATACATTTACACAAGCAAATAAACAGTATCAATGATGGGCTAAAAATCTGTGGAATTCTGCGCGTGCATAACATTAATCTTAAATCTCTATTATCACAGAAAAGATGTAGGACTTGTAAAACAGAATAAAATGATTTGTACCCACAATGACATGAAATACGCTTTTGGGTGCCATTCTTGAATAATCTCGTTCTACAAATTCTCTTTCTCGTTTAATGGCAAATTATGCTGCCAACAAATAACAAACAGTGAACAATCCCTCGTGACAGTTTCAATGGAGATTTTATTACCATAAGTTACCGCGCACAACAAATTACCAAAACAAAGTCATTACCCATTTCTGAAATAAAGGGAGCAAAAAGAAAAGATGAACATAAACAATACGTGTGATAGTGAAAGCTCATTTCATACTTCACTGACTGTTACAAATGAAACAATGAAGCAGACCGAGGTGGTAAAACAAACCTCCGATTACAGCAGAATCAGGCTGACTGGCGTCTTCATGATGCTTGTTATCTTTTCCCACCTCCTCGCCATGATCTACAGGAGCGCGACACATGCAGCACACAAGAAATACAGCACAGATTCAGCTGCAGAGAGATGCGCTTTCTCTGATATCACAATATATATAGTGCAACGTGCAGCATTTTTGCCATTTTTTATTACCAAGAGTTGACTAATATGCCATATTCTCTTTGTGAAGTTTATTTATAAACTAATTTCAAGAGGATCACGTGCAGATGATTGCTTGCAGCTGGTCCTGCATTATTGAATTGATGATTCACCAATCAGATGATTCCTAAGCCACTATAAATACCCTAAGTTCCATATAATGGAACTTATAAGTCACCTTATAATTATAAGTATTATAAGTCACCTTATAATAATATACAATGCAATACTTTTCCTTACGCATTTGTACACAGCACCTTATAACAATATATAATGCAATACTTACTCTTTTGCACACAGCACCTTATAACCTGTATATTTATAACAAATCTGTACATACATTTCAACATCCAGATCGTTGGACTGCATCTCTGTTTAATGTCTATTGTCTTCTTTTGTAATATTTATTCTGTGTTGTCACTTGTCACTTTATGTACACTGGAAGCTTCTGTAGCCAAAGCAAATTCCTTGTGTGTGTAGCACACTTGGCAATAAAACTGATTCTGATTCTGATTCTGATTCTGATATCACAGCCATCTTTGTTTTGAAGAATCCCCCCTTCCACCCCTACTTCTCCTCCTTTCCTAGATGGGTGGCACGGTAGCCCAGTGGTTAGCACTGTTGCCTCACAGCAAGAACGTCACTGGTTCTAGTCCTTACCAAGCCAGCTGACGTTTCTGTGTGGAGTTTACACGTTTTCCCCGTGCTCACGTGGGTTTTCCCCTGGGTTCCCCGGTTTCCTCCCATCGTCAAAAAACATGCAACTTAAGTTAATTGACTAATCCAAATCGGCACCATATACATTCTCCTAGTAAGTAGTTATCTTTTCATAGCAATCACTATCCGTTCATTAGCTACCCGCAGGGGAGTTCTTGAGATCTACCTGAGCTCAAACTCTCCTCTTGCCTTGCAAACGGGAGGGAGCCCTGGGCTCGAGGATCTTATGATCTCAGGGCTCTCTCCAGGGACAGCATGTCAAACAAGCTTTATAATCAATCATCAGCTAAGTGTGAACTCTTGAAATATTATTTCCAATTCAGTATTTTACAGTTTGTTTGTTTGTTTTTTGTCCCAATCCATTAATCTCAGATTTGTGCTTTGGTTGCATGGCAACTCTATGTAAAAAAAACAAAAATGGGTTTAATGGGTTTAAAAATAGGTTTACTCACTTTTTTTAAAAGTAACATAATGTATACCAATCACTTTTTACAGTGTAAATAAAGATGAACACTTTGATATTTTATTTCATTTGCATAGAAACAAAAAATACAAGATCTAATTTTGAAATGCTGAAATGCTGTAAATGATCTTTATAAATGATCTCTCTACTTGATTTTTCATAGGTCACTTTTCCACTAGTTTGACTTTAAATGAATAATAATTGCTATATGATTTTAAATAAATCACATACAATAATATACATATTGCAATAAAACTCTGAACATATGGTATGTGGTTCCAGCAAACACATTAGCTTTTAACTTAAACAAGACTATACTTGGACAATGTTCACTGCATCTAGCAACTATTTAAAGTGCTTTTTAAGTGCTTTATAAAAAGAAATATTTTTCTCCTAACAAACAAACCCAGACAAAGCAAGTCGTTTTGATGTCTACAATAACTCTAGAACCACATGAGCTATTAGAAAGAGCACACAAAAAGCCCAGCAGGTAAGTGCAATGCATGTACAAGTCAATACTACTTTATTAAAGCCGACCTGTGACTCACTGTAACCACAATGACCGTGGAGAGTTCACATATTGGCCATGCTTACTCAAACTGTGATTTAAGTGATGGATGTAATATTTCTGGCAACACTCAACATGAAAAATATTCCTTACATTGAATCGCAGTGAATGCATTGCCATGACTGAAGTCCTTCAAAGGTAATAAAGCTTCATTCCCAAACCCTGAACTTACCTAAACGGGACACAGAGGTTGAAAGGTCAGCCAAAGCTCCGCAGTTTGACTCCAGTAAATGTCCTCGTATGCTGACCAGAGAACTTCCTCTGTTTAATAACGCTGCCTTCAGTGGAGCCACATGATTGTACTGGACAGAAGAGAAGCAGCCGACAAATCCTTTGGATCCAGCATGAGCTACTTCATCATCCATTAAATCACTACCTGTTTGGAATAAGAATTCAAATTCAATAAAAGACAGGCAATAATATGAAGTCTCACTGTTTTCAAATTTCTGGATATTTCAGACACAAGCACAGTTCTGCTCGTTCACCATTAATATGTGTATTTTATGACTGTCAGGCACCTTGAGTGACTAAAAAAAAAAAAGATAAAAGCCTTCAAAGTGCTGTAATGAGCTGTTCATAGTTGAATCACTCATGTATAATGTCAGGAAAGAGGACATTTCAAGACCATCAAGCATCGTGACATGCACTGAAAAGCCATGTAGTGGGAGACAGAGGAGAGGAAGGTGCACAATAGCATAAGTTGCGTCTGTAGACATTTTAAAGAAGCAAGTGGTTTCTATGCCTCTTTTAAAGTAGGATCAATTAAATTCATTACCTGTGAATTTTCCCAAGGTCAGTGACTTCATAGAGTTAAACGTGGCATCAAATGAAAGAGTGTACTTCTTATTTTCATGATCAACCTAAGAAAGATACATGAGAAATTACTTTACATGGTGAAATGTCAAGTGGCTTATGCTTATCAGGGTTTTTCCTTTATCTGAAATCAATACATATTAAGAGAAAGAAATCTTATATATTAATAATTAATAAATACATATTTACATACATTATTAATAAAATTATAATAATATTTTAATATACTTAAAATTTAGTCATCTAACAAAAACATGTTTAATACATGATATTATGTGTTGACTCTTTTCTTGCAAATATTTTGTTGAAAAAATAAATACATTTAAAAACAAGCACTTAATATTTTTTAATTATGTCGAATTTTAGTTCATGTTTGTAAAAATATCTTTTTTATTTAGCAAATTCTCATCCCCATTACCATGACTATTGTTTACTGTATATACTTGCTTTCATTTAGATTTACTCCCCTTATATTTAGATTTATTGTAGTTTTACAATTTTTACATGTAGTTTTCATAATCAGAATCAGAAAGGGCTTTATTGCCAGGTATGTTCACACATACGAGGAATTTGTTATCGCGACAGAGCTTCTACAGTGCAACAAAATTACAGAGACAGGACAAAAAACAGATAATAAATATATTCAAAAAATAGAAGTAAGTGTTAAATGTCTAACCTAACAGTCTACTCATAACTTATTATAATTTATATGTTTTTCATTTAAATTATAAGGTTAAAATGACCTAAAAATGGTTAGTGTAAAAGTTCTTATTCCCTTATTCACTAACTATCTATGCTACTTTATAGGTCTATCTCATTTCCAAAGAACAATAAAAACTAAGCACACTACAATTATGATATATCTTATGGTCACACTTTATTTTGATGGTCCATTTGAGTATTAGTAGACTGTCAACTTAACATCTGTTGATACTGACATTCAACAGACATTTAACTGACTTTAAGAAACTTGGCAAGTACATGTCATCTTACACTAACCCGAACCCTAATCCCAACCCTAACCGCAACCTAACAGTCTACTTATAATTTTTTATTATTTATTTTAATTTTTTCAATTCTTCGATTCCGCCAATTGGTGAAGTTTTTTTCCTTGCTGATGTCGCCACTGGCTCGCATGGTTCGGGACTTGTAGAGCTGCGCACAGATAGATTACTCTTCAGTGTTTGGACTCTCAGTAGTGAATATTAAACCACACTGAACTGAACTGAACTCCAACACTAAAAACTGGACTGACACTGTTTCAATTTACTATAACCTTCTATGTGAAGCTGCTTTGGCACAATCTACATTGTAAAAGCGCTATACAAATAAAGGTGAATTGAATTGAATTGAATTATAATCTAATGAGTATTAGTTGCAACTTAAATTTAACAAACGGACCATCAAAATAAAGCGTGACCATCTTTTGTGTTTTTGGATGTTTCATCCATGCATTAAAATGCAACACCTGAACAAACACATCCTTTCCCTCCCGCTGGATGTGAACTCTATGCAGTCGTCCGTCTGCCAGGCTGCTCAGGATGGGACTGAACACATCCGGCCTCTTCTCCTTATGCAGCTGGTACCAGATCTGCAAACTCCCTGAGAGAAACAGATCAATGCATTAGCATATTTGGCAAAGTTACTTATGGCTCTAACTAAGGATGAATGATTTTGCTGCGAGCGTGTTGTAAATCATGGTAAAAATCCATTTTATTATCCATTTGGTACTTGGATTAGTCAAGCAAAAATTAAAACCATGTAACTCCAGTCACGGTGAATTATGTATGTTCCAATATAATTGTGAGTCATCCTGTAGTGTTGATACAGAGCTCAGCAGATGGACTCCCGAGAAGAGTCTTGCATAAGTCTATGAGACAACGTATTTATATATAGACGATGCAAGACCAAAGCAGCTGCTCTAAAAGATTTATAAATATTAATTCCCTGGCAGCCTCTAGCCTTTTCACTGCGTATCGAATGTGTCAATAGACGTTATCTGTCCCTCCTACACACATATAGAGCGGATAAAAGGTCAGGGTGCAGGTCTGTGATGATATTCCCTCACAAAGTTGCTACAAGTAACATTTCGGAAACCTCTTGACTTTCTTTGTGCGCCAAGGATTTCTGCACTTAACACTTTCTGTCAATATTTCTGTAGAGCATTGTGTGATTGGATTAAACACAACATGCATGTGGGTGGTGCTATTTACTAGGAGTGAGTGCTGCACAATAAAAATCCATACTTTGGTAAGCCGGGTGAAGGCATGACTGATCTTGAAAGCATGGATCTTTCGCCTTTGACTTCTTCCATGAAACACAAACCTTCACGCTTCATGTTCATCCTGCACTTTTCTTTACAATGAAAATGAATGGTGACAGATAGGAAAAGGTCTTAAAAGCCATCCAAATTCTTTATTGAAACATTTCACGTGTCTGTATTTTTAAACATGGAGCATCATTACAAGTACTCTTAATCAGTCAGAATGATCCATTTTTGTCTCTACAGATAAGTGTGTGATCAGTGTTCTTTGTTTATTCAGATGGCAAAGTTAGTTAGTATCGTCAACAGTACTCTTTCAGTTTTTAAAGACAAACCTTAGTCAAAATGATTTAGTTAGTAAGTTTCTTGTAATATCACTACAATATTATGAACTGAAAGATTCACTGTAAATGCTGCTCTCCGAATGTAAACATGTAAACACCTTAATCAAACTATTACCATTGTGTAGAATTTTCGCTAGGTATGATTTTCGCCACATTTGTGACAGGATAGTCTATACACACACAGCTGTTTGATGCTATTCTCTGCACCTACTGAGTGTCTGTATCTACCGAGAAATGGGGAGTTTTTTTTTTCTCCCATTAGGTGTGCGATATAAAAATTCCATTAAAACTACACTATTCCAGCAGTTCCAATATCTCGTTTGTCAAGGGGGCAAGCATGAAATGTTCCTGAATGAAAGTGAAACTGCAGTTAAAGTCGACAAACTAAGAATGAAAAACCCGAAATTACATGAAACTCTGTAGGAAATGTGGATAGCGTGGCAATAATGAAATGATGTTGTGGTTGATGTTCATCGTCCTTTAAGGTGATCATTCAGTCATTTATTCATTCAGTCATTTATTCATTTTCTTTTTGGCTTAGTCCCTTTATTAATCTGGGTTCGCCACAGTGGAATGAACCGCCTAAGGTGATCATATGTAAAAAAATATATATGTCTGTTATGTCTCTTTTTTTCAGTACAAAGTGTTCACACACTGACAAATGCAACTAATTTAAATAATCTCCAATACAGACTCATTAGAAAGATTCCTTTGTGCGCATATTGTGAAGCTGCAGAAATGTACTTAAACATATGTTTGACTGAACAACTATTCTGGCGTGGTCAGTTTGCTCGGTAGCTCAGTTAGTACAGTGTTGTGCTTGTGATTCAGAGCACAAGTCTGATGAAGCTCAGCTTCACAATAAAGATAAAAGGGATGTAAAACTGTGGCCATGATGCAGTTTCTCTTATGATTGCTATTGAAAACACTATTGTTTGGGTTTAGAGAAAGGTTGATGTCAGTGGTTCGCTGGTCTATGTGACCTGTACGAGAATAAAAGTACACGTATACCCCAAGTAACAAAAAAAATATATATAATTCGTAAAAATATAGACTGTGTACACTAATGAATTTGTCAACTGAAACATGCAACGGAGTGTACCAGGAGCAATGCACGAATTTCCAGTGAGCCATTTGTATTTTTAGCTTGACAGCTTTTAGTCACTATTTAGTTTTTCTGTTTAAAAAAGAAACAAGTTGCCTTACAAAGAAATGAACAAACGAATAAACTTTTATTTTTGAGCAAAGTATCCTTTAAATGCTTTACTGTGAGCCTGAAAAACAGAATGTAATTCTTAATGGTGGTTATGTGGCAATATCCAACCCAGTTTGGCCGTTAATGTTTTACTTAACTGTTTTTTTTACCTTCCAGTGATTTATAAGGCTGTAAAACTGACAGTTTAAAACTAAATGAGCATGATTAATCATCGGTCTTGAGGAATTCATCTAATTATAGTAGAACACAAAGTACCATAACTTTTTATGTTTCGTTTAATTTAATATTGCAGTACAGTAATCCAGATAACAGAGGTGTGTGTAATTCATTTAGCACTGTAATATCCCTATTATAGACATATAAACCTTTCATAAATTAAGGACACCCAGGATTGAGAATGATATATGATATAGCCATCTCACCATTTCGTGCAAGGATGACGGCCACGTACTGCTGGCTGAGAGTGTTGACTGTGAGGAGCATGGCAGGACTCTGAGTGGTCTGGAAACTCAGTGCCATGTTGTCTCTGGAGTTGCTGTATTGTGAAGGAACTGACAGAACTGCGACTGACCGGTTCTGGATCACCGAGAACGGCTCCTGAAAAATGTAGGTGACCGATGCTCCTCTTTCAAAGGACATGGACACCTCTATGGACACAAAAAACAGATGGACTTTGTCACTGGCTATAAATCTAATTCGAGTACACTTGATTTCCTGAGTACATTTTGTTTAAACTTTGAACAAGATCTTTAAAAGTCAAGCATTTATAATATAAATATATTCTTTAAGTAATGGAGTGGCTTGTAGAAAGACTGTTAGCAGAAATGCACAATGTAATAGCTGCTGTATCGGTACAGGGAACTAAAAGATTATTTAAAATTAATTTTTATCAGACTGATAGAATAAAATTTGGTCTGCTAAATCTGATAAATTATGGATTACTTCTGCTGGTTGAAACACTTAAGATGCATGCTGCTGGCCACAAGAGTTTTGAATAGTGGCAATTACATGACATAACATGTCACACACAGCAGAAGTATGTTTTAGAAGTGTTTTCGCTAGAGGAAAGATGAGCTGTCGACAGTCTGGGAGTTTTTTTTTTTTTTTTACTTCAGAATTGAAATTTGTCAAATATTTCTGAAACAAAATCTGTGAAGTGTCTGTTCTCTGCACTTACATTTAAAAATAAAATCGGTTTTGCACTGTATTAGCTACTCGTTTGTTTTTGATGTTAGGCTCAAAAAAAAAAATCTGTGTTTTTGGTTTTCATCTAACAAATATAAAGAGCTATTCAAGAATTCACTCTTAGCCTATGATTTAGATATAGTTTGTTTGGCGTGCTGTGCCAGGAGAGAGCCCTGAGCTCAAGGGATCCTTGGGCCCAGGGCCCCCTTCCATTCGCAGGCGAGGGGATATTGAGCTTAGGTCGATCTTAAAAACTCCCTGTTGCTGTGGCTAAGGTGAACCTCCTAAGACATTAGAAAAGATTTATGCTTATTCTATAATATAGAACAAAAACCCACACGGACATGGGGAGAACATGCAAACTCCACACAGAAATACCAGATGGCCCGGCGAGGACCCAACACCATTGGCATTCTTGCTGTGAGGCAACAGTGCTAGTCACTGGGCCACTGTGCCGCCCATTCTGGAAAAAGGTGGAAGGAGAGGAGGAGGGGTGTTTCTTCCAGATGAAGATAGATATGGATATACTGTATAGTGACTTGAGATCCTGGATTGGAGGATCGTGATTAGCTGATGTGGGCCAGCTGGGTCAATCATGTGCATGTGCTCCTCTCGAAATTAGTTTAATATATTAAACTCCAATTCATGTCATCCAAAATCTTCATATCCAATGTAAAAAGAAGAGATAAGTAAAAAAAGAAATAGGTTTAAGTAATAGACGAATGATGTGTGTGGTAATGGCGTGGGAAAATAATAAGCTTGTGCTTCATCCTGCTTCATTTTCGCCCATGTTGAAATGTATTTTTTGTTAAAGATATTTTATGTATGATATTTTTTTTGTTCGAAAATAAATTAAATCAAATCAAATCTTCATATCCATGCATTTCACAAATTTAGTAAACAACTTAAAAAGTAACATAAACTAAATAAATATGTGATGGAAAACTCTATTGGCTTGATAAATTGTTGTATGTAGGCTGTATCGATTTAACAAGTCAACCATGTGCAACCTTTTTCCTTAATATTAGATATTATAAGTGAATAAGATGAACACTGTAAGTAGACAGAGAGACAGACTTTTACAGTTTATGATACAGATGTTTTTTTGACCAGAGAGTCTTACATATAGTATGTATGTTTCATAATAAGTCTGTGAATATCCAGCTGGAACCAGGACAAGTACTTCTGCATTAATACTTTTATTTTCGTCTCTCTCTTTATTTGAACAACGTGCATCATCACAATGACAGGCTCTATTAGAGACAGGCTGAAGAGAACAGAACATCTCATCCTCAGTGCCTTTGATCAGCACAGCTCATCAGATCAACCAAAGGAAGACTGCTTTATACGCACATCTGACTTTTTGATGTCTTCCTGAATACACATGTATAGATTTTCCCTTCCTGTTTACTGACAGAGATTATGTAACACTGTATTTCCGGAGAAAATCATATAAGAAATATACATGTGCCAGAATGTCATAACTTTCATCAGCAAGATGCTTGAACATTACTCCCACACAAAAAGATTGAATTGAAGCATAGCAAGGTTAAGAAAAGCCATTAAAGTCAATATGGATTTGTTGTTCTGCCCTAATAAAAGGGCAGCGTTTGTGAACTCAAATATGCTTATGTAAAAAGTAGCTTTGTTTTAGATTCTGTACATCAAGATGTTCAATCCCACTCAACACATACGCCTCCAAGACTTCTGTGCCTTCAGTGCTCATACAGGCAACATCAAAGCCCTCCAATCCAGCATCACTGAGCCTTTGATAGAGCACAGTTATTCAAAGACTGGCAAAGCTTGCCCACTAACATATGGCTACATTATTTTACAGTACATTATGCTAATATACAGACGTGACAAAGTCATCCATGAATTCATGTTACACATTACATGCCAGTTTCATCATGTCTGAAACAAAGATGATGCAGTAAGAAAGTATTCATTAATGCATAATGACTGTTAGTGAATCCAGTCTATTTTAAAATCAGGATTTTAATTAATAGGTTGCATCTGTTCATTAAAAAAGGAAATACATTTCATATTTTATTTATTGGTTTTATGTGTCACACTTTATTTCAAGGTTAATTCACATTATTAATAAACAATTCATTATAACTTTTGCCTCAATAAATTTATCAATATTTGCTGCTTATTCGTATTTATTAAGGTAGTAGTTGGGTTTAGCTATTAGGCAGGATTAGGGATGTACAATAAAATCATGCAGAATGTGTACTTTATAATAAATAGCCAACTTTTAAGGGGTGGACCGCTACAATTTCGTATTTTAAACTTTAGTTGATGTATAACGTAGCTGTGTGAACATAAACAACGTCTTTGAATGTAATATGCTAAAAGTTCAATGCAAATGGAGACATCGGCTTTTACAGAGTTAGCTTTGCAAAACCTACAGTGAACAAAGTTTGGGGACAACAAATAATACATCTAGGTTAATGAGGTTAAAACCATTCATGCTACGCACATACACTCCGCGCAGCACTGAGGCACTGTAATGTTACAGCAGAGAGAGCTACAATGCCATCCAAATGCTGCTATTTTCATGATTTTTTACAAATGAAGCATGAGCACACATTGTTTTGCAGCCCATAAATACAACCAAGCCTTATAAATACACTCTGAATGACCTCCTTAATAGTAAGCAGGGAATAAGCCACATGTTAATGGTGAGAATTGGCACTTAAACTAAATTGGTATTGTGTTATGTTATTCAACAAATCATAAAATTCTTTCTAATTGATTATGAAATAACTAACAATCACGACACAAAACCAACAATTAAATGAACTGAATAGTCTGTGCTGACTAGTATATGACAAAGTATTACTCAGCAGAATCACATTGTCTGCACTGCATGTTTTAGTGACATTTAGTGTCGCTTTTTTCATATATTTATCATTTTGTAAAAGTGTTTTTCTTTGCAATCAACAAGTTACATTTCAATTATATTACTTTAGTGTCCTTTTACACAAATGCAGAGGATGCTGCTGGAAGTATTCATTATTCCATAAAAGTGCACACAAAAAGCTATTTTAGATTCATGACACTAATTGTAAGAGTGCATCTAAATATTAAAATGGAAAAATGTCATACTTCATTGCACATGTATTTTTAGTTATTTTATTGTTCGTTCAATTTTCATCAATCTCTTTCATTTTATGTTATTAGCATTTATGAAAAATATTTTAAGTGCTTTCTTTTAATGATAATTTTCTGTTTCTAACATACTGGTCTTAAAAGGTTTATTTTATCAGCACATTACCTTCTGTGCATGAGGGTCCTCCGTAAGCAGAGTTAGTGCAGTCACACATGTAACCGCTGCTCTTCTCGACGCATTTCCCCCTGTTGTGGCAGAGCCCGGCTGAGCTGCTGCAGTGACCTGCACATCCTGAACTCACTCCTGGTGTCACTTTGGCCCTTTCTTCCAAGTCAAAATTCACTCCGTTCATGTTAAATGCCCGAATACATCCGAGAAAACCTCTTTGTCTTGTAGCGGTGCCCCCTGAGAGATGAGAGAGGAAATTATGGAAAATGAGCAATCAGAAATACTTTTCAGCAGCGGATGCATGAAAAGGAAAGAAAATTGCTTTTGCACTGACTGAAGAAAAACCTAACTTTTACTCTGTAGTGTACTTTTTAAAAGCCCGCTTTACCAACAAACAGCTGGTTTCCAAGCTGAAGGCGAAGGTGTCCATCAGGTGGCGTTTCGATGATCCGCAGGGGCAGCTGGTCGACCTGCAGGCAAGCCTCTTTCACATTGCGCTCGGCTCGAACCCAATGCCACTGCCTGTCGTTCAGTGGCACAGGAGATTTAACTGTCAGGACCACTGGCCCGTCGCCCACATTAAAGGAGAAAGTCACCGCTGAGGGAGCTGGATAGACAGAAACATGGGATTTCAAAGCAGAAATTTGAACACCTCTAAACTCAATGCTAGAATTAGAGATAAATCCTAGAGAAAAATGGCAAATATATCTTTATGTTCATTCAGGTTAGACAGTAACACTTAGCAACACTATTTAGCAATAATAGATTAAACTGATAAACCTAATTACTGAAAATAAAATCACCACAGGAATAAACTAGATGAGTGAAGTCTCATGACAACATTGGCTTTTTAAAATTTTAAAATAGCTTTGAAAAGCTTAAATGTTTTAAAGTCAGCTTGTTAGTCCTTTTTTTAATTATTATGTACTGTACATGCAATTGAAATGGTTTCTGGGTTTTTGAGATCTGTAACCAATTGGATCATTGGAAAATGGCCATGTCTAATAAAATAGAGGAAGATTGCAATGCCAGTTTGCCCACAGTTGTGGAGGATTACTGTCCATTAGAATCACCATTGGTAAGCACACTCTAGTGCAGAATGTTTTCAGATGGCTGATGATGAGGAGAACGAGGAGCTAAATTTTACAGACAGAATCGTATCATATTCATTCGAACCACTGGCTACCATTAAGGCAGAGGTGAAAGAAGACTCGCATTGATGATGATGAGAAGAAGGAGCTAAATTTTACAGAGGGAATCGTATGGTATGGTAAGTGCAGAGTAGGTTTGGGGGTTAATACGGTAATATGGTATACCGCGGTATCTAAAAATAGCAGCAGTATCAGTTTCAATACGTTATACCGTCATAAAAAACAATGCACTCATATAGGAGACAAGGATTGAATATTGTATTAGTTAATTAATTATTATTATTGCATTAATTAATTAATTATTAATTTATTTATTTAATGCCTAAAAATGTGTATGCATGGTGTATGCATGCAAGGAGAAAAAGAGAGGTGGGGAAAGATTGCGGATTGCACACTACGTGACCTGGTCTTGAAATGAGACACAACTTCAGAACTTTGGCAGTATTTCAGGTTTCGACTAAAAAAGAAGGGAGAAGTGGTAAATACGGACGAAGCGATTTGCAAATTGTGCAACGAAAAAAAAAGGTATAAAAGGGCCAGCGTCCGTTGGAAAACCTGTACTGATGCAGTGCCAAATTACTTGGCGAAGGAAATATATTAAATAAAAATGTAAATTATAAAAGTTGTTAATATTGTTGTGCATGTTATTTTGTTATGGTTTCAGTATTTGTGTTTGGCATTCAGTTTCTGAATGGTTTGGGCACAAACCAACAGTTTGGTGATGCTGTCTGAGATCTACAGCATTATTTCTTTATTATTCACGGTAATACCGTATACCGGGGTAAAATAGGGAGGAGGTTTGACGGTATCAAAATTTGGATACCGCCCAAGCCTAGTGCAGAGATATATCGTTTATAAAAAGCGCTATTAAAGAAGAAGTGCCACAGAGGAATGAATTGCCAGGTACTCTAGCATATGTTTCATGCAGCGGATGCCTTTCCAGCCATAACCCAGAACTGAGAATCACCAATACACTCTCTCTTTCACACACACACACATTCATAAACTATTATTAGTTTATAATTTATTATTGTTTAGTTTATATTTTATGTATTTAAATGAATTTAACTTAATTAAATGGCATTAACATTTTAACAGGTCATTGTATTTAATTAATCCATAATGTTAAGAGCCAATCAAGTCTCTGCTTTCTCTCCGTAATGATGTATTACATCATGACAGTTATAATAACACAACAAACACAAGAAAAAAATAAAAAGACATACTATCTATTAAATGTTCTTATCCAGTTCATTTATTTGTATAGATATGTGTATTGATGATGGGTTGCAGCTAGAAGGACATCCGCTGTGTAAAACATATGCTGGATAAGTTGGCGGTTCATTCCACTGTGGCGACTCCAGATTAATAAAGGGACTAAGCCGAAAAGAAAATGAATGAATGAATGTGTTTTGATTCAATAACGGCATGGTTAAGTACTGAATTTTGCAAGTTTAATCTTAAATGTCTTCTTTTAATATTGATGTATTAATAAATTATTCAGTATAATCTCAGAAATACGCTGGGACTCACAGCTCAGCTCAACCCTGATGAAGTCGTGAAGGCCCATGTTTTCAAGGAAGACACCAGAGGGGGAAGCGGTCTTGAAGTAGAAGGAGACATCGAGAGAAAGCTCTGCCTGCAGAGATGCGAACTGCAGATATGAAGCCGCTTGATAAAAAGACACAGCATTCCACAGGGACTCTAACAGAAAGCAAGAAAGATACATGTCATATATTTGATAGCCAAGACAGCTAATAAATACATTTTATTCATTGAATTATGTGCTTTCTGTTTTTTTTTTCTTTTTTTTTTCTTTGTTTCTTGTTCTCTTCCTAACATCATATTTGACAACAGAGGAGTGGTCTTACTGTCCCCAGAGCACTGCAGGGGCCCCACGACATACATAGCTTCAGAGCCCAGTCTGTAAGTGTCACCAATCACAATCTCCCGCACAGGCAAGTGCTCCTTATATGAGAGGACACCAGTGTCATTCTCCCTGTAAACATAAGCACACATTCAAAACAGTCCAAACAACGCATGTATGAACACATAAATGCTTCAAACATCCATATGCACTGAAATATCAGCTGAAATAAAACATACACTACAATATGTGCAATTGCCAATAACCTAAAAAAGTAATCTAAATATCCTTTCTTCTAAATAGTAAAAGTTTCTATATGCATTTTTTTTCAAAGTTAAAATATCATGCACTAGGAATGAACAAAATTTGTACAATATTTAATCCTCTTTATTTTAATATAGTATATTTAATGTACTGTAAATACAGTTAAATTCAGCAATAATGCATAACATTTACCAAAATAAACAGTAAATAAAAATAGTTTCAAACATATAAGTAGCAAAACTGCTTTTAACATTGATAATAATGAAAAATGTTTCTTGAGTATCAGATCAGTATATTAGATTTAAAGGTCACAGTTTATGTTGATGGTCTGTTTGTTGAATTTAAGTTACGTTGCAAATAATTCTCATTAGATTATAAGTAGACTGTTGGGGTTAGATGACATGTACTACTTGCCAAGTTTCTTATAGTCAGTTAAATGTCTGTTTAGCAGCAGTATAAACAGATATTAAGCAGACAGTCTACTAATACTCAAATGGACCATCAAAATAAAGTGTTCCCGATTTGAATTGTTATTCCACCGAAGTCTGAACTAGTAATGCTAAAATTTAAGCTTTGCCATGAATATAATAAATCACATTTTGATACAATTTAATATATCCAATTTTAAAACAATAATTTGAATAATTTTATGACATTTTTTTAACTTCAACTGAGTCCAAATTATTACTCATTTCAATTCTTTTAAAAATTGTTTCCCAAGTGTTGTTTAACAAAGAATTTTTAACACATTTTTACACATACTAGTTTTAATATACAGATGTATTTCAATATATCTGTCTTATTTCATAAATTATGTGCATTAAATCTGGATCTGGTATAAACTATACATAAAAGAAGTTGAGGGCTTATATAAAGGGTGTTTACTGTGTTTCATCTGGTTCTGAGCCCTTCCTGCGCACATAATTACGCAACTTGTGCACAATTATCAGTGAATGGGAGCCAGTGTTATTAAGTAAGATCCATCTCTGTACTCTAACAGACATAATGAGTTGCATTTGCCTTGTTACCATGACACTCTGTCTGCATCACAATTGCAAAAGTAGTTCATGTCGGCACAGTTCTCTTCCAGGCCGCAGGAGCACTGCTGAACTCCAGGCTGAAATCCACCCCAGTAGGTCCTTTTCTCTCCCCTGCGGTCCAACCACCACGACAAAGGGGTACCATCTGCAACAGCACCACAATTATTCAATCTTAAGCAGCTCTTTAATTATTTTCTTTTTACATACATACTGTATAGTTTGCTGTTGTTTTGAACATGTCAGTAGAGAAGAAATGTTGTTGCAAGATAATTAAGACACTAACTAACTAACTAACTAACTAACTAACTAACTAAAACAAATAAATTTGCATGTTTTAAAATTCAATTCAATTATTTTCTTTAATTAAATTAAATTATTATTTTTTAATGATTTTTGTTTAATTTCCGTTGGTCAGGACCAAAAAGAAAAAAAGAAAAGAAAAGAAACAAGAATGAAAAGAGAAAATAACATAATACACACTTACCTAAATGTACAATGTCACAAATGCTTTTATGTAATAGTAATGCTTTTATGTAACTTTCCTAACATCCAAAATAATACTACTTTATGTAATGAATTGGCCTGTTTTTGGTTTGGTTAGATGTCTTTGGTTGGTGTTGCGTTCATAATAAAACAGTAGCAGAATTTGTTTGGAAGTGAACACAGACACATCTTATCAGTGGTCTTGGTCTGGTTATTTGGAAAGCTGTGATGATTGTATGGCTTTCTTCAGACTTAATCAAATAAAATGAAAAATAAACAAATAAAAAAATAAATCACATCAGTTTGTTTTAATCAAACCTGCCAAACATGCCAAGCGTGAAGACACTTTTACCTCCCCTCATTTCACAACAATTTTTTTTTCAGAAATTCAAAATAGCAAAAATAAAAAGGGATGAATAATGTAGAAACTACGAGTTTTCAACAAATGGACATATTCCCAATAAGTATTTACATTTATTAATGTACAAACGTCAAGTCTAAACATTATTTTAAATAAATGTGTAAACAATGGTGATTAAAAAAATATCCCATATACAGTTGAGGGCAAAATTATCAGCCCTCCTGTGAAATACATCTTAATGCTGAATACATATCATTTAGGAAGTGGTGTTAGTGAGGCCAGCAGGGGGCGCTCAACCTATGGTCTGTGTGAGTCCTAATACCCCAGTAAAAGTGAAGGGGACACTATACTGTCAGTGGGCGCCGTCTTTCGGATGAGACGTTAAACCGAGGTCCTCTGTGGTCATTAAAAAAAATTCCCATGGCATTTCTCGTAAAGAGTAGGGATGTAACCCCGGTGTCCTGGCCAAAGTCTCTCAATCGGCCCTTACGATCGTGGCCTTACAATGATCCCCATTCACCGAATTGGCTCTATCATTATCTCTCCCCACCACCTATAGCTGGTGTGTGGTTGTCCTGTGGGTGCCGTCGCATCATCCAAGTGGATGCTGCACACTGGTGGTGGTGTGGAGAGACCCCCATCATGATTGTAAAGTGCTTTGGGTATATGGCCATACACAATAAATGCGCTATATAAATACACATTACATTACATTTACATTTACATTACATGTATCTACTCTTTTTTCTAAATTTTCTCAAGAGATATTTAATGGAGCAAGGGAATTTTCACAGTACTACCGATAATACTTTTTCTTTTAGAGAAAGTCTAAATTGTTTTATTTGGGCTGGAATAATTTTTTTTTTAATAAAAACAATAAATAATTAAATTAAATTAAATGATTAGATCAATATTATTAGCCCTCATATGCATTTTTTTCCCAATTGGCTTTAGATCAAACCATTGTTACACAAAAACTTGTCTAATTAACTTAACTTGACTATTTAAAATAACAAACCTAGTTCAACCTTTAAAATGCACTTGAATACTAGTACTGTATCTAGAAAATGCTTAGCAAAATATTATATTGTCATCATAGGGAAGATAAAAGAAATCAGTTATTAGAAATTAACGTTTAAAACTATTGTACATAAATGTGTTGAAAACAGAATTTGCTGAAAAAAATATATATAAGAATTTAAATTTAACAGGAGGGCTAATAATTGACTTTAACAGTAAAGACTCACATCTCTCTTATTCAGTACAAATGCAAATGTGTACATGTATTGTGTATGCTTTGTATGCTTTGCCATTAACTGCATCATATAAGTTGGTTAGTCATAAAATGCACTGGTTTATTTTATATACACACACAAATAAAAAAGCAAACAAATCATAAAAGGTCTAGAAATGTAGACTACACACTGTGGCCAATAATCACGGATATACAGATGAAATATCTATTTCACTTCTCCATGACAGCAATTATTTGATCGGTGAGGACTGTGACTACCGTACCAGAGAAATGCGATTCCTTTGATTTGTGTTAAAAAGCAGAGTTTGCACACTTGAGAATAGATCTGGAAGCACTTGCAGACCTCTGAACTGACAGCTTAATTTAGCCCACTAAATCAAAACACTTGTGATAAGGTGCGGTACAGTAATAATGACTTCCAATAAATCTTTGGTCTGCTCTGCATATTAATGCCAAGTGGAATTTAATCTGGGCAATAATTACGGTTTTAGACTGGGATGACTGCCAGACTGAAAATAAAAATATTTATATAAGTATATTCGTTCGTCTTCTTCTAGTCGTTGAAATGCAAGATGTTTGCAGCATTACTTAAACAGCATTTAGCATTTCTCTTGAACATTTCAGCATTTGAAATCATTGCTGTTGTTAAATGAGGCCTGTCTCTCGATCGTGAGTGAGAAAGTCTTCACATTTCATGTGATACAATGATAATTATTCGCTCTCACCTTTAATTTGAAGAAGAAACTCTGTGAAAGTAGACAACAAGCCTTTAAATAGAGAATTTCTGTGTGTTACATAACTAGCATACATTTAACTATGAAACATTTCATGTCTAATATTTATCTTTTACTACTCTTTGCTGTGTGTCATTAAGATAAGGTAATGAATTTAATAATAATAATAATAAAAAGTATTATTATAAAAAATGTTAAATATTACCACTATTAAAAATATAAAATTATTAATATTAAAATTAAATATTATTAATATTGAACATATTAAATATTATTAATATTAAAAATATTAAAATTAAATTTATTAATAATAAAAAAACATTAACAATTATCTGTTTTCTGTCCTCTCTGTAATTCTGTTGCACTGTAGAAACTCTGTCACGAAAACAAATTCCTCGTATGTGTGAACATACCTGGCAATAAAGCTCTTTCTGATTCTGATTCT
>CAIGQQ010032765.1:10155216-10187249 GCA_903798035.1 Danio albolineatus
GAGGGACAGAGGGAAACCAGCAGAGTTATAAAATTATATACATGTCAATTTTTTTTATTTTAAGGAACATTTACACAGCATGTTCAACTCAAATATATTGGTAATTGTTCAAATATACTTATATAGTTTAATTTGTTGTGTTTTCAATCCTGTAAATAAGTAGTCTATTCATCTGACTCCTAATGAGGACATCATACATTTTATAGCAACCGAGGGACAGAGGGAAACCAGCAGAGTTTTAAAAGCAATAAAACTAATTATGCTTTTCATTCAAGCCAGCTGGACCACAAGAAACAAAATGCTACTTTTTGGTATTTTTATGATACAATAGGTAGGGAATAATAATCTTGTTTATAGTCTGCAGTGACATGATATCTGCCTCAGGGGAACTGAGCTGCATCAATTTTTCATAAACTGAGGAAAATTGCACATGACTTCCTTCAAGAGCTGCCAAAACTGAAAGAACAGCTTTCAAAAAAGGAAAAAAGAAGAAAAACTTTCTTTCTTCCTGCAGATACTGAATAAACATTTCTGTCTATTCTTGAATACATTTGTTAAGATGATTATGAATCTTATTGTATGGTGAAATTATCTAGTCATGCACTCATTAAAAGTTTCCATCTTCATTTATTCTCTTAAAGGTTTGACAGACCAAGAAATCTGAAAGTAAAATTCTCTTCAGGTGTGACATATCTAATCCACATTTCATCATTCATATTAATTCAGAAGGAATAAAATGAGTAAAGAAAAATGCTTGATATTAGCATCAGCTTATGACAACATTACTCTAGTTTATCTCCAGCACTGATTGTTTTTTCAGCAGTGGTCCCTTACCAATCAGTGAGTGTGTTTACAGGCACATTCTTAGCCTGTTTGCGTTTATCAGATTAAGGTCAGAAATAGATTTTTGTCCCTTACGCTCATTTTACGCTCATGTAAATGCATTACCTACTTTCTGTTGGTTTATTGAAGTATGGATGTGTGATATTTGACAGTATTGCACCTGTGGATTTAAGCGCATCCAGATGGAGCAAACAATTGACAGTAAGGCAGGAAGGATTGTGCCACACATTCAGATGCTTTATCGACACAAAGATTCTTATCTCACAGTCAAAATGCTGCATCTTGAGAGGATAAAATTTGAGTTATAAGTTTACCACTGACATGTTTGCAATACTCTACTTCAGTTTTTAATGATTTATCCAACATGAAAAAGGACATAACAAAACAAAACTCTGGGACAATTAAAACAGTCAAAATCATTAGCCCTCCTGTGAAATGTGTATTTTTTTCCAAGTACTGTGACTCAAAAGTGCTGTTAAAGACAGAGAAGATGGTTTTCGAAACATTTTTGTTCCAATAACTCATTTCTAATAGTTCATTTCTATTGTCTTTGTTCTGATGACAGTACCAAAATCCAGTATTTTACTACAGTAATTAGTAGTATTGATATTAGTTATAGTTTCTGCACAAGATATTATTCAGTTTAAAGCATGCTTTAAAAGTTAACTAGGTTAATTGGGTTAACTAAAGTGGGTTAATTAGGCAAGTTATTGGACAACAGCATTTTTTCTATAACCAACTGAAGAAAAAGGACCTAATAATATTGCCTTAAAAATCATTTAAAAAATGTGAAATACTGAGAAACTGTGAACTTTCTCTGTTAAACATCACTTGGGAATTTGTAAAACAAAAAAGAGTGCTACTAATTTTGCATTCAACTGTATAGTTTATGGTCAAAATACCATGTTGATGTCACTACAAGAAAATAAACTGATTTAATATTTTCTAATTTAAGTTTTGTGGACACGGTATATGTACATTGTGTATTGGTTTACATGTCAACTATGACAAGGAATGCTTTCAATAAACTGTATTGTGAGCTGTATAATTCTATGCATATAAATGTGCTCAAACTCACCCCATGGGTTGAAGAGCCGTGATTTTCTGCAGTGGTAGGAGATCTTCTGCTCACAGTGCTCTGACAGAGACAGCAGAGCCTTCAGCTGATCAGATGAGCTGCTGTAATTGAACCATCCAACATGCGGCTTCTGCAGGGAAGAGCCTCGCACTCGCACTGGATTGGAGCTGTTGTGTCGAACCACAGTCCACACTTTGTTTCCTGAAAAATGTTCCGCATTATTACATCCTACAACGGCATGCAAATGGCATACAACAAATTCTTCAAATAGATAGAGTCTGTACATCAAATGCAATGAGATAACCAAGTATACATAAAATAATTTGTAAGTTGTATATTATACTCTATCTATCTATTCATACTCAGTTCAATTCAAGATAATTTTATAGCGCTTTTTACAATAAATATTGTTACAAACCAGCTTTACTGAAGGTGTGCATTATTACATTAATACCACAATTGGACAGTACAGCTGTAACTTTTCAAAAAGTTTTTCTTTTATTATTAATTTAATTATTTTTTTATTATTATCTTGTTGAGTTTTTGAGTGTTTATAAGAAACTGTATGGTGCATATAGAGAGGAATGAGTGCGTTTCCTACAGGTGGTTTGTCAAGCCCACTCACATGTGTGAAGCACTAAAACATGCTAATTGAAATTATGCAAACTTTTGAATGAATTTATGCAATATTACTGATGCATCACATTTATATGCATGTAGAGATTTCAACTTGTGTAATGTCTGTGCTTCATTTTGCAGTGAAGTCTGTGTCCACTGCCTACTGTGTCCATTTTTGAAACATGAAACATTTTTGGACAAACTGACCTGTAATATTGCAGTAGACCTGAATGGGATCCAGAGGACCACTTCCATCAGGATCTATAGAGAAATATCCAGAAGAGCTTCCCCCAAGCCTGTAATGTTCACATGAAGCTTCATAGACGGCTGGAAAATGTAAACAGAGAATACAAAAAACTCATCAAAGAACATAAAACAATTCATAAACAAGATTAAGCACAGTCTGAATCCTCTATACTGTACAAAAACAGTGGTCTCTCAATGCCTGCACATTGAAATGACTTTGTGTGAAAATAATTTCTGTTTAAAAAAAAACACAAGTATTAAACTGCAAAATCAAAGCCTTTTAAAAATATATTTATGTCAAAAAAAAAAACATCAGTGTAAATTTAAATTCAAGCAAGAAAGAAAACTTTGAATGAAAATAAAGGAAATGTGACCTACTTCTTGTGGTAATTTTTTTTGTACTATATTGTACTATACTATACTATACTATACTATACTATACTATGCCATTCTATACTATACTGTACTGTACTATACTACCCTACACTATACTACACTGCACTACTCAATACTATTCTATACTACAGTATATTATACTATACTATTCTATGCTATACTATACTATACTACACTACACTACACTACTCTATACTATACTATACTATACTATACTATACTATACTATACTATACTATACTATTATTGATTCATTTTTGATTAACACATAACCATAATCACATATGACTTGATGATTGATTAATGATCATTTGCCTCAATAAGTAAAACAATAACACAAAAATATTTAACAAAACAAATTCATTGAAAACATATCAAAATATTGTTTCAACCCAGTAGGAATTAAGATACCAGACATTTAAAGGTAATTAATTCAAATTAAACATTTTATTATACTCTTAATTGCTGATAATATTTAGTGAACGGGTTTGTTTTTCATGAGTTAAACATGAATGAATGCATGTTAGTGCACTGAGTTTGTAGTTACGTCTTTGTCACTGTATTTATGCAGTGTGTTTTTTGTTTTATGCAGATTTTTATGTTGTTCAGCACAACCATTGTTTTATTTGTGCTTTGTGAATAAATGATGATTAACTTATATAAAGGTTTAGATGCTAAAATGAAATAACGCTTAATGTATGTGTGTTTGAAATGTAGGAATCCATTGCGCAGACCTACAGTTATGGCATGTAGCTCCACTGTATCCTGTACCAGAGCAATCGCACGAGAAAGAGGACCACGTCTGGGAACAGCGGCTGCCATGTTCACAGAAATTATACAGACATCTGCCATGGAAATGGAGAAACACACCGTGTAAAGAGATATGTAAATGAAACAAACCAAGGGTTACACTGCAGTTTGAAAGAGATTATAAGCAGTCATTTTTAACAGCCTCATTTTGAACAGAAGTCCTTGTGACAGAGAACTGACTACATGTCCATCTCAAGTCAAAATCAATTTTCAGAGACTGAATGAGTGTGTCAGTACACAATTAGGCTGTCTGTTGCCGACATTGAAATAGGTCTTAATGTGGCAGAGCTCTTTGGGCGGCATCTAACAGTCTGTTAAATCAAGAGGAATTGTTGAGTGTTTGACAGAATATTGCATATCAAGAGCAGCTGGACCTAATATAAAAATATTTGAATTTGTACAAGAACACTATCAGAAACATGGATGATGTAACTATTGCGTGACTACTGAAAATAATATTTCTTTTGAAGTATTTACTTGCTTTTCTTAGAGAAGCATGAAGGTTTATAATCTGTAACAATGGGAACCTTTTACAAATGAAAGTGAAAAATAAAATCAAGTTAAAAGCTTCAGAGTTTCTTGGATAATATGAAATGCAATCTTAACCCCACTGAAACAGGGTTACTTAACTAAAAAGCTAAAATAAAAACTTTTTATAAAATAAAAATAAAGACGGACTGTAAATGAATATTAATATACAAACTAAATGTTTACAGGATTAGACAATTTCAGCTTATTTCATCTCTTCTGTTTTCCTCAATAATTCTGCTATGCAAGCCACTGATATTTCTAATGTAAGAAGGTCTTATTTTAGCACAATTCCTGTTGGTATACAAACACACAGACATGCAAAAAAATTGATGTGCTTGTTTGAGACATGTTGATTAATAGCGCATTAATTTGCCTGCTTAACTTTCACAATTACCGGCCTTTTAAGCCTGCATATATAATTTCACACAGCTCAGTTTGCACGTCTGGTCCCTGAAGAGCCCACTTTACGAGGCCTCCACGTACAATACAGCCATTGAAACAGCCATTAACCACTACAGGGAGAGTCAACTGCAGGCTGGATACTGTTTCAGGTGATGATTTCATTACCTCTGTGCTATTTCTAGTCATGCCTGGAAAAGGCTTTGCTGGACCATTAAATTATGCCAACCAATGTGCAGAACTGCTCTGCAGCAATAAAGCACCCTTTGAAATTTTAGTGATAGAGGTTTCTGGTAAGGGAACATTGTCTAAAGTAAAAGTTGATGACCTGAAAATTTGTTGTAAGGTTTGTGATGTGGAAAAAAACAGGACACAATGTGTGCGCTTTCAGTGAATGATGGACAGCTGATCTCCAGCGGTCATTTTAACTGGTCATATAAGTCCCATTAAGTCAAATAATGGTCACTTTAATACTTCAGAAAGATAAAAAATGTAGAACAGAATTAATATTAATAGCAATACAACGCAAAAACTGTAATACAGAGAGATAAATTAAATGAGAGCTGACACATCAATTGAAATTTAAGGGAATTAAAACATAATTTCAGCATGGAAATGACTGTGAAATGGCTTTATTGTTAAAGGGATATGCACAGCAATGCTGTAGAAATTATTTTAAGGTTTTAAAACCTAGGTCAAGGAGCCGAAGATGAGGATAGCAATTCAAAGCATTCCAATACTCCATTCAATCAAAAAGGCAAATCCTTTGTAGTGAGGACTTTAGAGGAAGCAGGGAGCTTAATAATGAAGCAATTTGCAGTGTACAAGACCAGGCAGTGACAACAGGAAAATCATATTGTAGATGTTAATATGTTGCAGTATTAAACACCAGTGTGCTCTATTGACCTTATTCAACCCCGTCCACTTTGAATACTTCGCTCTTTCGCATTTTGTCATCCAACTTCCGGTACGCTGACACAGTACATCAGATGACTGTTTCGGAAAGTCATTACATAGTTTATAGTTAGCTGTAATTTTAGAAAAATGGCATATGATGCTAGTTCAGTAAATGTTTTGAGCTGGGAGTACGGTGAAACCTCCCTGCAACGATTAGATGGTCTCATGTTGCCCCATCCATCGTTACCGTTAATGTGACGATATGAGCCAGAGGTAACTTACGGGCATATTTTTAATTACTTTGTCCTGTCACAAGGAGTAGATGGAGCGTTTATGAAGACTTATAAAAGTACAGAGGCCTACCAATATTTACACAGTGGGAAAGTTGGTCGTGTTCTATTACACAGTGAGGGTGATTTCGTCTTTTAAAAGCAAATGTGCACCCCAGCCAGTCGAGCAGCCCATGCCACTCAGCGTGGGTGCTAGTAAGCAGGGATCAGTGGAGACTACAGGATGTTGAATGGAATGAATGGAAATTAATGAGACCGGAAGTCTCGAGCCAAAAAGACTCAAATGGCTGCGCCCGCTCATATGCGGAGAATAAGGTCAATACCTTAAAACTGTATACCTACAGGATTTAAAAAAGAAATGCCAAGTCCATCTATTTATTTTCTTAACTTTAACTTATCTTGACAAGCTAAGCATATATCATATAAAATCTTCAAGTTTCAAGTTGGGTGACAGTTAAGGGGGTTAAAGTTCATATAAGCTTAAAATGTGCATAATATAATCAGAATAAAATAAATCAACTTTTCTTTGGTTTATATGCTTCATCTATCTCACCATTTCTAAAATTATTAGAAAGTATTTATCAGCCTGGGTCACATAAATGATGCTCTTTATTTTCTTTATTTCCTGAAGTTACGGTCGCATGTACCCTTTGCTAATAGACTTTCAGGTATGGATATATATATAAAGTGTATTGTGTACAGTTATTCTGTTTTCTAATACACCTATTTTACTGGAATAACTTGCCTGTGACATATCCTTGATTTTCCCCAAATCTACAGTCTAAAAAAGTAAAACCAGAGCCAGTCAGCAGATTTGATTTCATTCATTCATTTTCTTTTCCGCTTAGTCCCTTTATTAATCTGGGGTCACCACAGCGGAATGAACCGCCAACTTATCCAGCATTTGTTTCACGCAGCGGATGCCCTTCCAGCTGCAACCCATCTCTGGGAAACATCCATATGCACTCATACACTACGGACCATTTTAGCCTACTCAATTCACCTATACCACACATCTTTGGACTTGTGGGGGAAACCGAAGCACCCGGAGGAAACCCACGCAACCACGGGGAGAACATGCAAACTCCACACAGAAATGCCAACTGACCCAGCTGAGGCTCGAACCAGCGACCTTCTTGCTGTGAGGCTAACGTGCTACTCACTCGCAGATTTGATTTGACAGATTTAATAGAAAATGCTGTTTCAATGATCAAACTCGTTTTTTTTTTTTACTTCAGACTTTGCAACACTACTGAATCTGTAGAAAACATATTGACCTCATCTACTTACAGAGAACTGGCTCCATTTTTAAATTAGGCTTGAAAGTCTGGGAGTTCCTGATGTTAAGTCATGTTTTCCTCTATAAATATTTGCAAATTTGACAAAATAAAATGCCTAAGGATATAAAATGTGTTCCAATCTTAAAATAATATTACAATTTATTTAGTTTACCTAATTTACACATAGGGCGCCACGGTGGCGAAGTGAGTAGCACGTTCGCCTCACAGCAAGAAGGTCACTGGTTCGAGTCTCAGCTGGGTCAGTTGGCATTTTTGTGTGAAGTTTGCATGTTCTCCCCATGGTTGCGTGGGTTTCCTCCGAGTGCTCCGGTTTCCCCTACAAGTCCAAAGATATGCGGTACAGGTGAATTGGTTAAGCTAAATTGTCCGTAGTGTATGTGTGTGAATGAGAATGTATGGATGTTTCCCAGAGATGGGTTGCGGCTGGAAGGGCATCGGCTGCGTGAAACAAATGCTGGATAAGTTGGCGAATCATTCCGCTGTGGCGACCCCGGATTAATAAAGGGACTAAGCCGACAAGAAATAAATGAATTTACACATATTTTTGGATTGTATTTAGTTTTGGATTTTTTATAAAGTACATGGCTTTTTGTCGTTGTGTGAGTAATTTGTAATAATTTAAGCAAATCAGAGTATCTGTAATCTTATTACATCATTTTACTAATAAAAATATTTTACAGTTACAATTAAAAAAATAAATCTGATTAGGCCAGATTATATGTAATAAGTCACTTTCCACCACAAACTTTCTCAACAGCTTTATTATGTGAAAACCAAACTAGTTCTGATAAGCTCATGAAGCTCATTTGCAGAAAGCTCACCAGAAACTGTTTCCCATGTGTCACCACCTTCAGACAATATAAGGACCGCATCATTAAAATAAGAAATGGATGTCTTACACAAAGGCTTCATTAAGGGTAAAAATGTAAGTGCTACACACAAAAAGCAAAAACAAATTTGTCTCCATGGAGAAGCTCTCTTTGACAATATCCAAAATTCAAAAGAGGGCAAAGCATTGCAGGGGTCAGCTATTTTGGCGCTTGATTATGAGAGACGCAGTCTGAGTAGACTGAGATGGAGGAAAGGTTGAGTCTAGCGGGCGGGAGCCTTCGCCCTCTGGCTGGCTCACAAAAACTGTCACATAGCTCACAGCAGAGACCCTCAGACTATGACAGCTGCTCGTGAATGATTTAGACTTGCCACTGATGGAGGGGTCTTGTCATGTTCATACAAGTTCACTATTAATATAATCCAGCAGTAGAGACAACCCAGTGGGAGAAGTCCCTGCCGCCAAATAAAAAAACACAGAGAGATTGAATGAAAGCCAGCATAATAAACTGAACAAAGTCAAGTGATCCAGGTTCTTCGGTATAAAATAATGCTGTAATGGGCTTAAAGTGAATAACACCTGAATTTGTACACCATTTAAAATTAACTTAATTACTAAATTGTGTATACACGTAATTAATAATTGCAACCCTGGACCACAAAGCCAGCCATAAGGGTACTTTAGTTTTTTAAATTGAGATTTATACATCATCTGAAAATGATGAACAAACGTGGCAATTTGTAGATTTGGCAATATTTTTGAAAATGTGGAAACTCAAAGATAAAAGCATTAAGAAATGTGACTTTAAAGATCTCCAAACTAATTTGTTAGCAATGTGTATTTTACTAACCAAAAATGTCATATTTTTATTTTTAGTATATTTACACAATGTTTTTATGGAACTTGATCTTTACGTCATAATCTAATTATTTTAGACAATAAAATAAATATTGATGATTTAAATTCACTTGTCCTACAAATTTACCCATGCAATAACATCACTTCTTTTTGTATCATAATTTTGTGTCACAATTTTTGTGTCCAAGGGGGGTGAACTCTTTTTTTTTCTCCAAAATGCAATATGTGTTTAATTTCTGTTTAACTTTTACTGTTGTGAGCAGCCAATTTAATTTATCTATCCAAGATGAGAAAAAGCATTTTCATTTTTAGATTTTAGTTTTCTTTTTATTAGTAATATTATTTTTAAGTAACCATCTCCAGATTCTTTTTGTATAACTGTGATTGTGGTAATTAATACTAAATAATTTCATACATGGTTCAACTGTGTGAGGTTAGTACTTTTTATTTAATTTTTTGACATTTAACTGACTATAAGAAACGTTGCAAGTACATGTCAACTTACACTAATCCTACCTCTAACCCCAACCTAACAGTCTACTTATAATCTAATGAGAATTAGTTGCAATGTAACTTAAATTCAACAAACGGACCATCAAAATAAAGTGAGACCAAAAGGACACATTTAATGGTTGAAAAACATGGTTGAATGCTGTTTTCAACACAACAGTGTGAGTGTGATATTAAAATTGAAGGTGACGCCTCCAATTAGACTTTACTTGTTACTGTGGCAAAGCCTCCACTGTTGATTTGCATTTTACAGAAATAAAACTGCTTGGCTCAGGTAGACAACAGCTTCTACCATTCTAAACTCTACCGTATGTGCCTGCTCTGCTCATTCAGCATGATCAGGTGATGAATGTAAAGAGAGATGACTGACATGACCATGATGGAGAATTCAGAGCATGGCAGATGTTGTCAAATGTGTTTTCCCTGTACACTGAACATACGTGATTGTGAATTCAAAATTGAACGAAAAAAAGGGAGCCTGTCTAGTCTACAACATTTGTATTACCTCAGGCTGACCATGCTCTGCTGTTGTAATCACTTCTTAGCATTTTCATGCTTGAAGAAAAATATGGTTAGTCTTTGTTTGCACTTTAAATATTGAGAAAGCATTGATTGCATTTGAGAAGTAAGATTTTATTCATTAATTCATTTTCCTTCATCTTAGTCTCTTTATCCATCAGGGGTCACCACAGTGAAATGAACCACCAATTTATCCAACTTAGCAGGTTTAACACAGCGGATGCCCTTCCAGCTGCAACCCAGTACTGGGAAACATCTATACATACTATGGCTAATTTAGTTTATTCAGTTCACCTATACTGCATGTCTTTGGACAGTGAGGGAAACAGGATCACCCGGTGGAAACCCACGAGAACACAGGGAGATCATGCAAACTCCACAAAAAAACAACTGGCCCAGTTGGCACTCGAACCAGCAACTTTCTTGCTGTAAGGCAAGAGTGCTAACCACTGAGCCATCATGTTTCCCTAGATTTTATTTTTTAAGAAAAAAATGATTTATGTTATCAATAATGTTTTTATTTTTTATGTTCAGTGCATGCAAGGGAGTTAAGAGTTCTAGAAGCTCAAAATTCATGCACAGTTCTAAGGTGTTCAAAAAACTGCTGCATATAATAATTCATGCTCAGAAATTTGTCATAACAATAACACCAGTTAAAACATTTGAAAATGCATCTGCATTTTGCGTTTAGTGACTTTCAGCCAAATAAATAAATAAGAAACTTTCTTTTAAACACTGTGCAAAATCTTGTCTTGTTCTCATGAATCTAATATCATCATTTCGTTATATAGACAGAAAACAGTCATTTTAAATGGTAAGATGATATGTCTTTGTTTTTGAAGTATTCCTTCAAAAATAATCCAAAATTCTAACCAACCTCTTATTCAGCAGTGTTGTAAATGGCTTTATTTAAAATGTACTTATATTTTACTTTTTCATGTATGTTTTTCATTAAATTTTGTTGATGCTGTATTTGTCATTTATAAATGTTTATCATAAAATTACAAATAAACCAAAATATAAAAGTAAATAAATAAATAAAAATTCACTGACCACAAACTTTTAAAAGGGAGTGTGTGTCTCTTGTCCTCTCACAAATCTATAACTAAAGATCCTACCATCTTTTGTTTCCATTTGTCTTGTTTACTCTAAAGAAAGCTAATAAGGAGACGAGAGCAGAAATCTGCCGCCCTCCAAGAAGGACCCCTGTAGACCTGAGGGACAGCAGGGGTCATGCGGTTTTGGGTCGATGAAGCCTCTGATTTCAGTATGCGGTAATGAGAAGAAGTGCAGAATGCAGCACTGAGCTTGTTAGCGGGCCGCTAACCTAAATGAAAGTACAAATGAACTTCCTCCAGCTCTAATTAAGGCTCTGCCGATAGTCCAACTCAGCCAGTACAACCTGAGGCCTTAATGACAAAGAACAGCTCTGACATCTTCAAGTTTCCAAGCCGCAGTGAATAAAATAAGATCCAGCGGTTATTAGGAAGCAGACAAATGTAAAACAGCAACAGAAATACGAATCAAGCGTATGTTGAGCTCAATGAGGAGAACTGCACCTGTCACGGATACCGCATAAGTCAAACTGGAGCTGACTGTAGCGTCCGAGATGGCCTTGCTGGACCGACAGAAGATCTACAGGTTGGTTGTTGATGAGGATGAGCCGAACACAGCCTTGAAAAGCCATTGTGGGGTTCAAACAGCTGGAGTCATTCTGGGATACAGGACATCCTGACAGAACAGAAGAAAATTCAGATTGATCTGAATGTGGGTTTGGATGCTATTACAGAACAATAATATATTTATAGGACCGCTTTAAAAGTGACCCTCACACTCTTAGTGTAATCTTTTTTTGTGGCTGCATTTCTTTCAACAAAATATATGAAAATATTAAACAGCAATAAAAAGGGTCATAGCTATTATAAATCTGTATATAGATCAAAATGGTACAATAAAAGTGTAATAAAGCTTTTTTCCCCATGTACATTAGACTGCATCGTGTGTATTGTTTTTTATACTCTTATGATTTACAGAAGACCCCCACTAGCATGTCATTCAATTTGACAATAGTTTAAGTAACCAAAAGGCATAATTAGAACAAGAATCATTAGATGACATATTAAAAGACTCAATTTTTTAATACTTAATATAATACAATTTTAAACGACATGCAAATCAGAATAAATATGTTGTTTATTTCAACATAAATACTGAGTATCTGTTACACCAAATGATGATGGACATTAATTTTCACAGAAAACTCAAACAGAAATAGAAAACAAAGAAATATTAAATAAACTTTAACAAAAAATGCTTGTTGCACTTAAAAAGAAGAGCACAAACGCAAAAAAAGATCAAACTTTTAGCCATTCATCAATAATATTTATGCATTATCTTACCTCCAAAATAGTGTTTGTCTTTGGCTTCCAGATAGTTCTTCAGCTTTATGGTGGATGCGGGCTCATTGTCCAGAGTCATGGTCATCTGCAGTCCTCGAGCACTGAGACTCACTGAATGCCACAAACCATCATTCACCCTCTGGCCTGCCGATCAAAAAACAACATAAACTCATTTAATGTATTTATACCACATATATAATAATCGTATGATGCGAAATAAATACCACACACTACTATGACATTCAAGACAATCCGGAGGGGAGCCGTCATCTTTCAAACAAAACAAAGTCATGAACTCAGCCAGAACAAAGAACTCACTATCAAACAAATATAATACAAAGTGCCAAGGAAGCAATTTTGAAGTCAAAAATTTACCCCCCTCCACCACTGCCCCCCAAAGATGAATTCTCTCTGAGGTTTGATTTAATTAATTCTGGCCATTACATGTGAAGGGCGCCCAAGCTGTGTGTGGCCGCTGTGTGTCTACAGCCTCCCCTGTGCCAGCCATCTGTTTGTCGTTTGAGCTCAAGCGCTTCACTTCTTCTTTTCAGGTAATTACAAGACCCTCTATTTCAGCCAATGCTCCTATGACGTGAGTTACACAAAAAAAATGGTTTCAGGAAGGATAAAACAGCCGCTCTAACACCCTGCAGAACAGATGGAGTGTGCCCTCCTTCCCCCTGCTGCGTGTCGATTGTTGTCCAACATCAGGTTTCCTCACTAGACTGAAACACAGCTGTCCGTCTCAGACACTAATCTTGTTTTGAACAGCATGTATTTTTCGCTTGATCCTTTGTCCAGAGTGCTGAGAGAAAAAAATAATAAAGAATTGGCATGATTGCCTTTGAGGATGATGAGATAAGCTGCAAGTCTAGACTTTCATGCAAATGGTTTTGTTTTGCTCACACAGCTCATTGGTGAGAAGAAGAACAGAGCAAAAGCGTTTACCATTCTGTGCTGTGTAAAGGAATAGAACGTCTTTGCATTGCTGAATTGAAAAAGACAGACATTTATACTCTTGATCGTTATGTGCGCATAATTGCTGAAACAGAGGAGCATTTCCAATTAGGCTCCTTCAAAGCAGTAATTTCAGCGGAAAGAGTGTCTCGCCTGGATAAAAGTGACAGCTCTGCCATTTGATCATAGCTGCATTTCTGTGTCACTTGCTGAGGCTTTATACCTTTTACAATTTGCCCGGTGAATGTTAAATTGCTGGGCTAAAGATTAAATGTTGAAAATAATAAATGCTATTTTAATTACACAATTTAGCAGCAACAGATGTGAATAGGTTTGTTGACAAATTCCTTAATTTACTGTATTTCCACTCCATGACATTTCGTCACCTCAGAATTATAAGGTTCTATCTGACATTTTTGTCAAAATTATTGTCAAAGTTATTCTTATTAAAATACAAATAAACATTTTCTTGTTAATTGACAACTTATTTACATTATGGGATGTTTTTTTAGTAAGTTGTTTACATTTTAAGACTTTTTATTAAAAAAAAAAATGTTACTCACGTACTGTTTGCTATGGAATGCAAAAACTTTGAAGCTCAAAATCTTAAAATCATTCAAAACGCAGAAGGAACCTTATAATTCCAAGGTGACGATTTACTGTATATTCTAGCATTGAGGAACAAAGTTTGATAATTAATTTATAATACTTTCCTGCACAAAAAGGTCTTAGCTGGTTTTTTGCTTATCTTTCAACCTAGCCGAGCTGGATTTTAGCTGATGTAGCAGCCATAATCTTTCTCAAACCATACACTGGACCTGCCTGACAAGGGGTTCATTTTGGTGAAACACCATAAATAGTTGTCTGACCCTCATAAAACTTTCAAATAAGTTCAGGCCTTGATCTTTTTTTTCCTTCAGACTTTGTCACATTTTTTTACTAAACAGAAGAGATACAGAATAACCAATTCGCCTCTGGCTTGCATGGTTCAGGACTTGTAGGGCTGCGCACCGATGGATTACTCTTCAGTGTTTGGACTCTCAGCAGCGATTATTAAACCATGCTGAAATGAACTAAACTGAACTTCAACACTGAAAACTGGACTGACTCTGTTTCAATTTTTTATAATGCATGTGAAGCTGCTTTGACACAATCTACATTGTAAAAGCGCTATACAAATAAAAGAAAGAAGAAAGATGAAAGAACCAATTGAAAATATATTTTAGACATCAAAACACTGGTAAAATGATCTATGAAGTTACATGAGTATCAAAAAACTTGTTAAATATATTTAGCCTTTTCCACGTAACTAATGCACTTTTGGACCTTATTTTTTTCATCTGCAAGTGAACATTTATGCCAGTACAATGAATGTATTTTGTTTGGAAACTTCATAAAGCAGTATTTATGTTGTTTTGATGTTGCTTTGTGAAAAATGATAAATAGCAAGTCAAACCAGACTTATACTCAACAATACAAAACTGTCATTAAAAATAATAATGATGAAGAAAATATCTTACTAATTAGAATTGGTTAGAGATCTAAAGTGCCTGATTTTTGCTGAAACATAGCCTCTAAATGCTACCTTGATCATCATGGTTTTTATACTCCTTAAAATTATTCTCCTAATTAATTTGTGGATATTTGTATTCTTTTTAAGAGCATTATTATGCTTTTAAGCACAGATCAGGAGCTCTATGTTCAACTGCTCAACATTGCAACACTCTGGAAAAGTTTATCAGAACTATTGTTTCCGAACTGAGTCTTAACTTTTTAAATTACTTTTTAAATTAAATATTTTTGAGAGAACTGCCATTTAAAGTCAAGTTAAATAAGAGAAAACAGAGCTGACTTCCTCACCAGCTGACACTTCTGACATCTTTAGTGCTGATGTCTGCTGTGTGAGATGGAGACGGCCGCTACTGATCTGCAAAATCAGGTAACAAGGGTCCTGAGCAGAGATCAGTGGACTGGAAAGCAGCAGGCCATCAGGGTTCCAGGTGCGAAACTGCAGCCGAACCGAAAGGCCCTCCAGGACTGGTGCAGGTGCTGGCAGAGACAGAAAGCTGCTGCTGGAGCTCTGAAACGTGGCGGCCACCAGCTGTGGTTCGGAGCAGGAAAAGGTCACGTTGCCCTGTGAGAGAAGAGAGAATGTCAAAGCATCAGTTTACATGCATGCAGGGAATGACCAAATGGCAGTGCAGTCCTGAGTACAAATGACCCACTTGCATATCTTCTGCAGCTGATCACACACAAGGTAGATCAATGGATTTATTCTGATCTCAGATGACACTGCTGAGCACAAAACTGTGTAGTTTCAAGATGGAATGAAAGATCAGCAAGTAGGTTGTTCACACAGAATGCATTCTTCCATTGTTGCATTACTTTTCTGATGTTTTTCTGCACTATAAAAGATTTCATTCTCCTTATTTATGCATTAGGGGACAACAACTTTTGATATTGATATATTTAAAGAGCCCCTATTATGGTTTTTGAAAATGACCTTCCATGCAGTGTGTAACACAGCTCTAAGTGAAGTGAAATATCCAGGTAAAGTTTAAATCTTTAAATCTGAAAGTGCACAAACTTACTAAGCGCACAAACTGTTTAGAAGATTGTTTACAGATTCATTTATAAAAGGGTCAACTCATAGTGTTTCAAATGAATCGTCTTGATAACGAGTCTTTAGCCGTTTCGGAGTGATGTGGATACGAAATTTAAGCCCTGTCCATTTGTTGCAAACACAGGAAAATTTAATTATCTGGCCCCGCCCACAAACACAGTAGTAAGAAAAAGAAAAAGAAGAACACTGTAGAAGATCCCAGTTGAATCATGTCACGAAGATGCTGTGCTCAGCTGGATATTATTGAAAGTTTGAGGATGAACCAAAAATGAAACTGTGAAGAGTCAGTGGTTGAGGTTTATTTTTGCAAAAATGCCTCAGCATTATAGCCCCAACCTATATCTGGCCTGCATCCTCTATCCAACAGCTCCTCCGCCGTGACTGCCACACTACGCTCTATCCACCCACCGCAGCCACCCCGCTCTTCACTTTTGGATCCCTTAGTTGGCCTGACGTATAATTACTAATCGCAAAACAGATGAATTGCTGAACGATTCATATGGGAGGCGCTGGGATAATGAGGTAAAAATAAATGCATATTATAAGACAAAGAAAGTATTTTTTGACCTTGCAAGCTTATCAGCCTGTTGTTGGAGACCCCCAAAACCAAAATATGACGCTTTTTAATGTATAATAGGGACTCTAACGCATGTTAAGTGACTTTGACTGACATTTTGAGTAGTCAAAAATATATTGTTTAAGAAACTGTTGAATAAATAGCTACATTTTATTCATTTAAAATGACAAATCATTTTGATAAAAGTCACTTTGTTAATAGAGAATTTTCAACATCAAAAGTTGTTGGAGCAGAGAAAACTAGAAAGCACCAACGGTATGTATCATGAATAATAAAAGAAACTGCTAATTAACATTTATTCATTTTCTTTTCGGCTTAGTCCCTTTATTAATCCAGGGTCGCTACAACGGAATGATCCGCCATCTTATCCAGCATTTGTTTAACGCAGCGGATGCCCTTCCAGCTGCAACCCATCTCTGGTAAACATCCATACATTCTCATTCACACTCATACACTACAGACTATTTACTTTCCCAATTCACCTGTACCGCAAATCTTTGGACTGTGGGGGAAACACAAGCAACCCGGAGGATACCAATGTGAACACGGGGAGAACATGCAAACTCCGCACAGAAATGCCAACTGACCCAACCGAGAATCGAACCAGCAACCTTCTTGCTGTGAGGCGACAGTACTACCTACTGCACCACCATGTCACCCTTGCTTACGCCCTAGCGTAAACATACGCTAGATGGCCGTGTTTTACCATTGTAGTTATGTCTTCCATCCTTTAGCATAGCATTTTAAAAAGGAAGTGTTGAATTTAAAAGAACTTTTAAAAATCATGTCTTGAGGTCTTGCATTGTTTTCCTCATTCCATGGCCCACACCTCATGTTTTTCAAAGCAAAAATAACTTCTGAATGAACAAACCTAAGAATATATGTAAAAAAAGAAAAGGAAATGTTTTACAAATCAATTTAAAACACATTAAAAAAGATTTTTAAAATATAACCCACTTTTCATGAATACTTTAATTCTAATCTTTTTCCAAGTACTAACAAGAAAGAAGGCAAGTTTAGTCAAAACATTTACAATACTGCACTAAATATGTTGCATATCATCTTGAGAACAAACTGGAGATTAAAATCACATTAAAGTGTATTGAAGTACGCATACGAACTCGTATATGAGTCATGCCATTGCTAGAAAGTGAAAAATGAGGTACAACTGAGAATGCTGGTAACAAAAGTGATTATGACAAAAAAGAAATGAAAGTGAAAACAAGCTGAAGGGTTACAAGAGAATTGGAGAGGCTGAGAGGCAGACAGGCTAAACCCACAAAGGCAGCAGGCGGTCTGGATAAATGTCACCGGCGCAGCTCCACGGAGAGCAGCAGAAGCACAGAGAGCACATCCGCAGGACAGAAGCTCACGTAGGCGTGAAAAGGTTACTGCGGTGTGAGGTGAACACCTCATTGATCCCTGTGCCACAGGGCCATACAGACACCAGATCAGTGAACTGAGGCCTGGCAGACCTTCTGCCTTCCTGACAGCCTGAAGCTGTGGAATCAGAACACGTGTTTGTTTCTCTGCGAGCTTCACTAATATCAGTCCTCTCTCCTCTGAACTCACCGAGTCCTCTGAGTCATGCTGTCTTGTCTCATTGAGGAGTGTGATGTGATCATTTAAAAGCTGTACTTCTACCAAGCAGCTTTTTAGCAGCAAGACAGAACTCGAATGTGACATGAAAACATGATTTGTGAAATTGCTGAGAATTGGAAAAAAGCTGACGTGTCAAACGCTGCAGTTTGTGCACAGCTTTAAAGATACTTGATGAATGAAGTGGCAAAAGTAATAAGTCTGCAAACGACTGTAATTCATACACAACCAGCCATGGATTAACAAAAAGGTTCGCATACCTGAGCGAACAAAAAAAGAAAGAGTTATGAGTTATACTTTCGTCAATGGCCACTCTACATGATTCTGCTTTTTTGTGAAAGTGTTTATACTTGACATGCTCCCAGATGCACTAAACCAGGCTGGTCAGCCGCATCGGCTTCTGATTTGTTGGGATAAAATTGCACACATGATGTGGGGATTATAATTGGGATCGAAAATTTTTATTGGATTCAAATGGGACAAGTGCCAGAACAGAGATGCAGATATTGCTTCTGTTCCTCAGAAAGATAACATTAACACAAGCAGAGGTACTTTTCTAAAACCCTGTTTAAAAGGAAATGACCAAATGGTGAAACTCAGCCAAAAGAATGGTTGCTTATTCCACACAACAAAATATACCATTATTACATATTATTTGTGGAAAGTGACATGCAGTCTGCATTGACGGCAGTATATAGTGACTGAAAAAATAAAGCTGAAGCACAAGAAAGCCACCGACTGGCAATGCTTGTATATGTTATGAGCTATCTGATGGTTGGTGGAGAGATTCTGAAATGAAAAAGAACAATTTGACATTCTATGTGAATATTAGGGGTGCCACGGTGGCGTAGTGAGTAGTACGTTCGCCTCACAGCAAGAGGGTCGCTGGTTCGAGCCTCGGCTGGGTCAGTTGGCATTTCTGTGTGGAGTTTGCATGTTCTCCCCGTGTTCGCGTGGGTTTCCTCCGGGTGCTTCGGTTTCCCCCACAAGTCCAAAGATATGTGGTATAGGTGAATTGGGTAAGCTAAAATTGTCCGTAGTGTATGTGTGTGAATGAGAATGTATGGATGTTTCCCAGAGATGGGTTGCTGGACAAATGCTGGATAAGTTGGCGGTTCATTCCGCTGTGGTGACCCCGTATTAATAAAGGGACTAAGCCGACAAGAAAATGAATGAATGAATGAATGTGAATATTAGACCTATTACATTGAATGTTACAGCGCTGAGATTTTTTTTAACAGACCAAGAACTTATAAGTGAAGTTTTTGGTTATAAATGTTCTGACTACATGGGGACACTCAGAAAATGGTAGTAATATGCACTCACAGTGCATTGCAATCCTACTGAAAATCCTAATTGTAAATGATTATATTCATGCCTAATCTCAGAAGGTCAGTCTGGGATGATGCGGTGTCTGGGATGCAGCGAGTCCAGAGACTGTAGAGAACCCCGTGAATTTGTAAAAGATTAAGCTTAATGTGTGAGTGATTAGAAATGGCTACTGAGAGAATTTTCTCATGCAGTTCAAATAAGTCTAGGCTTAGACCTGGTAAGAATATTTCATAATAACTGGACTCATGGGTGTGCTGGGAGTAACTGTATATATTGTCATACTGTAGTGCTGATGATTCTTGGTCATAATTAAGGCTGCTTCTAACCACCGGGCAATGTGCTCGCTTGCAATTGTGCTCAAATTCTAGTTTTACATATTGTGAGGTGGTAATTTTATGAATATGTAGAAGAACCCCTTAACCCTGTTGAATAAAATCAGGACCACCTGTGGATGCAATTTCTCTCTCTCACCCTAAAAAAACTAAACAAAACAAATTCTTACACTAACACTAAATTTCCAAACAGATTACTCTGTATAAGCATTTCTTGTGTGTATTGCTGAATCACTGAATGCCTCCTTAATTGTAAGTCGCATTGGACAAAAGTGTTTGCTAAAAATGTCTAAATGTAAATGCAAAGCGTCCGTGTGTGTTTTTGTATCCCAGTTCACCTAAAAAAAATCAACCATAGCTTTTTCAGTAAAGAGGGGCATCTGCCCTTTTAAGCTTAAATTTTTAATATTTTACAAAGTTAAATTGGAGTGAGTGGGGTTTGGGCGGCTTTACTGGTAGAGAATTTCATTACTGTAGTGCAACAATCATTGTTTTGATTCTATAGTTAAAATTTACAAGAGATCATCAACAGAGAGTAAATCATTTTCCGATGCCTCTGCCAGATGTGCACATGCAAATGAACATCTGTTTTTTCAGTAGCACAAATGGTACACCAATAGTAAAGCAATGCCAAGGTTGTGGGTTTAGTGTACCATCAGTGTGGCTTTGGATAAAAGAGTCTGCCAAATACATAAAGGTAAATGTAAACGAGAGTACTACAGCATCACTAAGTCTTAATCCATTTGTCAAAGGCAAGTGCTTACCACACTGTATATTTGAGGCTTTCGCCGTTTCGCCAGGTCGATGATGTTCACTCCATTGTAGTACAGGTTCTCCATGCAGCCATGAAAGTTGCGTCGAATGAAGGTCCCAGGTTTACCAGGCAGTGGGATCCCACCGAAGCTTAGCTGTTACAGAAAATGAAAACAAAAAATCAAATATAATTGTTTTCTATTTGAAACAATTTAAAAAAAATGTTTTTGTACTATCCATTTTTAAATTTGTAATTTTTATGTAATAACCATTTTGCAAATAAAACTACTTATTTTATTTTTTATAACTTAAATATACTATTTTATACTCCTTCTAACAATATTAAGTATTGAACATTGATAATAATAACAACAATAAATAAGCACTGAATCGCCATAGAATAATTTCAAATCCCATGTTACAGAAGTCTAGAGTAATGATGCTGACAATTTAGTTATATCAGCACAGGAACAATTCTGATTTGAAAGTATACAAATATTAAATGTATGTTTGATCAAATAAATGCAGCCAAGGTTAGCATTAAGTAGCTCTTTAAATAACAAGAGAACCCACTTACCCCAAACTACAATATAAAAGAACTTCCTACATTTCATATTATATACAGTACATCATTCACAGCCACATTTTCATTCCTATAAAATTAACCACAAATTCCAAAATTGAACACTGTCATGAAACAAGCTTGCATTGTTGTGATTAACAACACTGGTATTTTGGACTGTCTTAAATGATTTGCTTCAGGTCATGCCACAACATTTCAGTGGGTTTAAGGTCAGGGCTTGACTTGGCTTTTCCAAATGTGAAATTTCCTCTTACTCATCCATTCGCAGTAGTGAATTCAGTGAGGCTTCATTTGTATGCGGTTTGAGTTTTGTTAAGCTTCATCTCATATATCTCATATATATTCGTTTGACAGTTCAATGTGGTATAAAATGTATAGATATAACCCAGAATTGTTTTTTTCCATCAGTTACTCTGCTGACCAGCGAGAGGGTGGTTTCAAACTATTTATATGTTTAAGGTTAGATGTGCCTTTGCCAAAAAAAATAAATACATTTTTGTTCGAAATTCTTTTAAAGAGTTTTCTTAGCTGTGCTTGGGATCATTGTCTTGCTGAAATGTCCACCATGGTTTCATTTCCATCCTCCACCTGGTAATGTTCATTCATTCATTCATTTTCTTTTCGGCTTAGTCCCTTTATTAATCCGGGGTCGCCACAGCGGAATGAACCGCCAACTTATCCAGCATTTGTTTTATGCAGCGGATGCCCTTCCAGCCGCACACCTGGTAATGTATATGTTAGAATTGAAGCAATTAATATTTATTTACACCGATGAGATACAGGGCTGCATTATAAATACTGAGCAATTTCAGCTGCTTTCTGGGCTCTTTGTGCTCGTTTACACCTTCCTTCCTTTATGTGTTCACTGTGTCATTTCATTTTACTACACATAACTTAATCTTTAAATTAATTTCTTTTGTTTTCTTTTTATGTACTGAACATCCAGTCCAGTGAGGTTGCTTTAGAGAAGACACAGGTTTAAAAAAATAAATACTAAAGTCAGACCTGAGGTGATTAAAGTGTTAATTGTCTGTCATCATGTTCTCACCTGGGTTATTCCAAACCCACAATACTTTTGTTCCTATTCATATAAACCGATATAATAATTTTAATGGGTGATGGTGATATTGAGAAATTAATCTGGCCAATAGGCTGACATGAGGCCAATATAATACATGTACATAAATGAGAGCCATGCAGAAAATTGGGTCAAGTAAATAATTTACATAACTATTTGTTAAAACATAATTTAAATGCAATGTCTTTAAAATTGCCATGCTTAATTTGATATTTCACATAACCAATTAATACTGTTTTCTGAAGGATAAAGATAACATTCATAATTAATGAACTAATACATATTCCTAATTTTCAAAAACCGTATGTTTAATTCCATGTATTTTATGTGCAACACATAATTAGCATATAATTAACAGAGCAACAGGTTGTTTTGATTATAGTAATGAACAGTTTATAATAAACCTTTATGTCTCTGTTTTGTTTTGCTTGCTGGATTCATATGAAATATAAAACAAGCCTAAAGACTTATGTTTGGTTATCAGCATATAAAAAGCATTAAGTAATAAATTCCTGTCTTAAATAAAGGTACGCTAAACTACTAAATGTGATATTACATCAATCATAGACAATAAAAACATCTGATATTCCTGAATTAAGAAATAAAGGAATTCAAATGTATTTTTACCGTGCGTTTGCGTGTCGACCCAGCTTTTATTCTAAAGTGCGGTGATGACTGGAAAACAGCATTTTGTTTAGTACCCACAAAACAACATGCATATCTGCAGAAGAGTCAGCGCTCTTCAATCATTTTCAATCATTTGTGAGGTACATGTGGATTGACTTTTGCTTGAATTCATACTTATTACACCTTGTATGTGGTCACATTAGAAAATAAATGAGGATTGATTATTTTAACGTCATATGCTGAATTCAAAACTGATTGACTTATCTTAAAAAAAGCACGAATGCAGGATATGGAAAACATTGGCTACATAGAAAGGTTTATAAGAGTTTGAAAATCCAAATTTCAGCAGATATATTTCAAATTTGATAGATTTATCCAATTAAAATCTATTTGGAAATGCTCATGGCAAAATATTCATACTTCAACACATTAGTAGAGAGATCAAAACATATATCTATAATTGGTTTATTCAAAATTACATGAACAGATTTGATTACTTTATATGATAAACAGATTTTATTCACATGTAAACACTGATCATCACAAGAGTAAAAACAACCTCAGTAATTCTTACGGAAGTTCAAACAGTAGACATGGCATGCAAAAATGATCCTGGTTTTCAAGCCTTCAGGAACTAAAAGCCATAAAGAATAATATCTGATCAATCTTCAGGTGTGAATAAAAGTTCAAATTCATCTGTTCATCAAATGAAGTGATTGTCTCTCTTCAGAAAATAATATATAGATCAAGCCACCCAGTTCAAATAGATTTATTTTTTGATTCCATTATAAATGGAGATTGCCAGGGTTTTGGATGAACATACTCAGTGGAGGAACAAAAACTTCTCAGATTTGATTAAAACATAGTTAATTTGTATTCTGAAATGCACAAAAAGGCGCATGGGTTTGCAATGGCATGAGACATGACAGAAATGACTCAACTTTCTGAACTAACCTTTTTTAAAAATATAAATGAACAAGAAAATGATGTAATTGGGAGGCACGAGAAGGATTCTTCAGTGTGGTGAGGGAGATAAAGGTCAGTGTGTGGCCAGCCGGTCACAGTCTCAGTGGCAGTCGTGCTCTGTCATACCGTTCCAGGATCTGGAAGGACACCTTGTACTTCTCATTTATAGAGCCATGGCATCTCTTATAGGTGAGCTGAACCGCTGTCTTTATAGTGCTATTAACTTCAGCTGCTCCTCATCAGCTGCGCTCCAGTTACCCTTTGACTCCAATTGTACGCCTGGCTCTGGGACAGTGACTGGAGAAACACTGAGGAGAGGCAGATCCTCCATCACAGCAATTTTATGAACTACATTTTTCCTTCAGTGATCAATAATATATTTTCTTGTGGTAACCTGGCACCACATGGATATTAAAAATCTTTTTCTGTGGCTTCCTGAAAGCTAAATATGCCTGTGATAGAAACTTATTTTTCTGTGCTAACTGAAACATATGTTGGATAAAGATCTTTTTTTTTACCACACTATATAAAAAGACCAATTACACAATCAATTACTCTTGCGAACAGAGAGAGACTGTAAGAATTATGACATTTTTAAATTACATAAGTAGGTTTAATATACACTAATGTTTGGGGTCAATAAGTTTTTCCTTTGAGTAAATTTGTAACTTTAATGAAGCATGACTGCATTACCACTGAAACAAACAGAATTATATTACTACTATAATGACCATTCAAGTCGTTCAGACCATTCAGATCAGTCTGTTCATTCAAAGCTTCATTTGAGATTTCAGAAATGAGCTGGGAACATATGTCATTCATACATTCATTCATTGTCTTGTCGGCTTAGTCCCTTTATTAATCCAGGGTCGCCACAGCGGAATGAACCGCCAACTTATCCAGCATTTGTTTTACGCAGCGGATGCCCTTCCAGCTGCAACCCATCTCTGGGAAATATCCATACATTCTCATTCACACACATACACTACGGACAATTTAGCCTACCCAATTCACCTGTACTGCATATCTTTGGACCTGTGGGGGAAACCGGAGCACCCGGAGGAAACCCACCCTACCACAGGGAGAACATGCAAACTCCACACAGAAATGCCAACTGACCCAGCCGAGGCTCGAACCAGCGACCTTCTTGCTGTGAGGCGACAAATCTACCAACTGCGCCATCGTGTCACCCCAAGTGTCATCATATTTTATCATTTTATAAGGAAAAGTCAGTGTACTATAGTTTTATTATCAAGTTATTAAGTTACACAATTGTAAAAAGTCAAAATAACTGCCTCGAGTATACTTATTCAATTGCTTGCTCATAATCTTGACAGTTATAATTAAACTTTTACATATTTACTTATTCTTAATTAATAAAGTAACTCTTATGAATTTTATTACAATTACTTTTTAATCAATGTGACAACTTTTTATTAATTTAAGAGCCATGAAAAGAAACATTTGAGTTTGCTGAAAACATTAAGCAGTACAACTGTTTTCAACACTGACAATAAGAATTGTTTTTGCGCACTAAACCCATATAACAAAATTATTTCTGAAGCATCATATCACAACATTACTATAAATAATTTTTAATTTTTTCACTTCTGACCCTGTAAATCATCAAAATCAGCACACATTCAGGTCAAATAAATTTAGTTTAACAGATCTGACAAACATTCTTGTACACAATTTAGGCCCACATACCCCACAGGTGCAGACATTGCCATGTCAACCGCTTATATTTTTTAAGACCAACCTCATAGTCGACCTCTAGAGAGTCTCCATCCCCCTTGGTCCTGAAGTGCTGAGTGTGTCTGTCCAAAGTGAAGTTGACCTGCTTATTAAAGCGTTCGATCAGAACGGAGTGCCAGTGCAGATCATCCAGAAGACTGCCTAGAGTGACCACCATACGGGCACTGCTGGATCTCACCCTGCTGTCATCTGATCACGAGAGATTCCAAATGGGTCATTAACTATTAGTCATGCAGCATTCAAGTCATTACCTTACATTAACAGTCAGAAACTCTAGGTTGGTATGATTTTAAAATGCATTTCTAAACTGTATTTAATGCTTACCAAGGTTACACTGTAATATGTAATATTGACTAGTAATATGCGGAAATACTGTAAAATATTGCTACTTAAATGTTCTATCTTCACATATTATGAAACGCAATTTATTCCTGTGATGACATTCTGATTTTAGAATAGTACCCCAGTCTTCAGTCTCATTACAATACATCTAATAGACAGAAGTGATGCTTACAGTGGTGGAAGGTGTACTGATGAATCATTGTCAAGTAAAAGTACTATTACTTGCCCAGATATGTAGTGAGAGTAGAAGTATCTGAGTAAAAGCTAGCCCTTCTAAGTACTCAAGAGGGGTGACTAGTGAGTATTACTAAGAGTTACTAAGGTGTTTCTAAGTGTAAGTTCATTATTTGCCATTCATGGACTATAAATTTAAAATGTGAGATTAAATTAATGCAAGAAAACTTTTAATTAATATTTGCACCTATAATAAGGCGACAGAAAGCAGGTTGATGCATTTATATGCGGAGAAAAGTCAGTGTAACATGCAGAAAGTGACAAAATTCTGGCTGTGACGATATGTTGACATTCAAGTTATACACTTTCAAGCCTAACTAACAAGCTACGAGTGTCCTGCAGTTGGTGCCACAAACCAAACTCATGCGGCACTATTAGAATACAATACAATTGAGCATGCATTTGAAAACCAAACATTTTATAAAGCATTTAGCTATTGTTTAAGGCCATTTTGCAATTCTCTTATCAACAGTGGTGTGCAATCTAAACAGTCTCTTGGTCATTGCGTGCAACCATTTTGTTACTTTTCCAAATTATATGTCATTGCTGTATTTATAAAGTGATTGTGATTTGAGCTCAGTCTGTGTGATGCAATTTGTCTATGCTCAATATGATTGTATTTAAATACTGGGACTGATTATTCTACTTAGCCAATCACTGTAGTGAAGAAAAACAAACAAAGTAGTGAAAATTGCACAGTAAAAGCACCAATACAGCACTAAAAATGTACTCAAGGAAAATCACAAGTTTTAAAACTTTTAGTGAAGTACAATTCCTAAGAAATCTACTCTATTGCAGTAATATTTGCTTAATAAATAAGTTTTACAAGGCAGCACTTTAATGCGTTCTTTATTAATACCTCTTATGGATTCCATAACAGCTTTTTTGATTCATAACTACAATGGAAAAACAACATAACATCCACTACAAAGCAACTATGATTAAATATATGAATATTTCAGCCCTCTGAAGTTGCTGGTTTTCTCCAGTACTGTAACTCACCCAGGTTTAGATGCAAGGCCAGCCTGCCACGATGAAGCTCCAGAGTGATATAATCTCCTCGCTGGCCTTCTCCATGCAGTAAAACACCTTCTGCCTGTCGACTCTTAAATCGCAACGATATAACATCTTTCACTGTGCTCATAGACTTTTGGTTGAATCGGTAGAGCAAAGAGCTTCTGCCATCAAAATCAGCCACATACGATCCTATGAACACATAAGAGTTTTTATTTATTATTAAACACCCACTGGATTTTTTTCTTTTTTCTTTTTTCTTTTTTACAAATCAGTCCAAATGAAAACAAAATAACTTTACAGTGCAGTAAACAAAGCAATTAAATATTTAAAAAAAGGAATGCATGTCACCAAAAGTTGAAACACACAACAGTACATGACTTTTCCAATCTGAACCTGCACCTCACACACAACAGCTGAAAATCACATTTTCAAGCTGTTCTGAACACAACAATCTCACACAGAAACATGCAGGAGACACAAGGCAAATGAAAACAATATGCTTTAAAATTGGCTCAAAGTACCAAACATGCTTGATATTCTTTAACTGAATCAATGTTTTTTGTATTCAGTGACCATCACACACTATATATTTTCCTATAAATCTGTCATCTCAGACATAGTATCTGTAGATTGGATCTGACTTTTGACAGAAAAGTCTGTTCAGCTGTTCTGTTCTATTTTTCTTGGGTTTAATCCTTGTGTGGTCTTAGAATTCTGTATATTCTGTTTTTTTTTCAGGTCAAAAATGACCCGCCTTTAACCTCGAAAATAAAGCAGCAAAAATGTATTTTAATTCTCAAATCTATTCAAAACTACCTCATCATTAATTTTCCTTCGGCTTAGTCCCGTCATTCATCAGGGTTCGTCACAGCGGAATGAATCGCCAACTTATCCAGCATATGTTTTACACAGCAAATGACCTTGCAGCCACAACCCAGTGGGAAACACCCATTCACACACATACACTACGACCAATTTAGTTTATTCAATTCACCTATACTTTGGACTGTGGAGGAAACCAGAGCACCCGGATGAAACCCACACCAACATAGGGAGAATATGCAAACTCCACACAGAAACGCCAACTGACCCAGCCTAGACTCGAACCAGCAACCTTTTTGTTGTGAGATGACAGTGCTAACCACTGAGCCACCTTGTCACCCACAAACTCATCTTTTATCACAAATTCTGTGTGTATAGGTTGTCCCTTGTTAGTGTGCAGTCTATCATCTATAGTACAGTATGTTTAATCTTAATGGCACCACTAATTTTTAACTATAGTACATATTTATACTTTCTATTGCTAAAGGCATTTCTAATGCTAATGCTGCATAGGTGTAAAATGTTTTTATACAAATGAGAGTATTCATAATACTGTGTAAACATAAGTTAAAGCAGCAGATTTGTATTGTCTATGTGTGGGGCAGAGGTGTGTGTTGAAGTCTGCATGTGTGTGTGTCAGTAGTTGTTGTGATGTAAAAATAATTTTTAGCCCAAGAAAACCGAGGTACCGTGGTTAAACCGAGGTTAAATGTGTACAGCCTCCACTAAAAAATATAAAAATAGTAAATGGCTCATTTTTGTACGATGGGGTCATTTTAGAAAAAGTAATCAAACTTCAAAATCAAAAAACTTTTAGGTTTTATTTCCTGCTGTTAAAATGGTCATGTGTCATTTTTTTTACCTGTAATTTAACTGGAGGGTTCAATTATTAATATATAAAAAATAACTCAAATAATGGCAGGAAAATACTGGATCATAAAGAGGCTTGCATTTCTACAGTTTTACAGGACAAATGTTCTCTGTTGAGGTTTTAATGGAGCAAAGTTAATGGGGCTCAACAGCTCACAGCACAGGCGATCAACTCAGCCAGTCAAGCGTTCCACTAATGTTTAAATCTAATGTCTGAAAGCCATAACGTCATAAGAGCAAATGTTGGCTGTATTCAAATCTTCAGGGTTTAAAGATATCAAAAAAGTCTGAATTTCACCAGCTCCTTTCATCAATTCAATTCATGTTTCCTCTTGTAAAAATAAGACTCAGAAAACTAATGATGTTTGCTTTGAGATGGTCAGAAATAGACATTTATAAGAGCATCTGCTCTGACGCAATTCCATGTTCTTGAGCAATACATTGACCCAGTACAACAAGTACAATCCAAGTATGACAGACACTTGAACATTTCTTTCTTTCTTTCCTAAATTTTTTCTATAGAACACAATTGCATCAAACACATTCAGCATCAAAACATAGTTAAAAAACTTTCTCATTCTTGTTTGCACACTTGTTATGCAGACATCTCTTCATCTGCGCTCTAGTTCATTACTGTACAACACAGCTCATAATGAAGCAAAACTGTATATAGCCTACAGAAAAATGAATGAAAGAGTGAACTAAAAAACAGACAGAAAACGAATGCCTCTTTTTTAGGATTATTGAAGCAGAAAGCAGAAAAGCCTGTATATATATCAGCACTGAATGTAATGACCTATTTTTGATGATAATAATAAGCGACTGCTCCATTTGACAAAATAAGGATATGGCGAGCCATGAGGGATGTGGTCTGGCCATAACAATCTTGCAGTCATGATAATGACACTTATCTAGTATTGCACCATTCTCAGGTTCAGCTCGAGTTCACAACTGTCACAGCAGTTGGCTGATTAGCATTAGTATTTTGCCCATTATGTGATATGAGGCTCAAGTTAATCTGAGCTGTTAGGTGCAATCACCACACTATCAGTGAGCACTAGCCGTCAAATCATCTATAATTAAAAGAACATTTATTCTCTTCTTTCAAGGTTATACTCGCCACTCAAGATCCAGTGTACTCTATGTAGCCTGACTTTTAGCTTATTAAAAACCTTGTTCCCATTTGTCATGGGATTTGCGTGTGAATTCTGTGGATGATTATAATGTGATTCTTCTTGCTGCATTTATTAGCAAAGCATACACTCCTAATGCATGGATCATGGCACACAATAATTAAGCACGAACTAAGGGATGTTTTTAAATAAATGTTTGTTTAATTCAACGGCTGATTTTTTTGTTGTCAGTCTCAGAAATAAACTCTTTTTATATTTATAATTAGTGACACGATGGTTCAGTGCTTAGCGAGAAGGAAGAAGCAAGAAGGTCGGGCAAGAAGGTCGGGCAAGAAGGCTGAGTCAGTTGGCATTTTTGTGTGGAGTTTGCATGTTCTCCCAGTGTTCATGTGGGTTTCCTTTGGGTGATCCTTTTCCCCTACAATCTAAATACATGTGGCATAGGTGAATTAAATAAACTAAATTGGCCGTAGTGTATGAGTATGTGCCTACGGGTGTTTCCCTGTACTGGGTTCCGGCTGGAAGGATATCGGCTGCGTAAAACAGTTGCCAGAATAGTTAGCGGTTCATTCCGATGTGGTGACCCTGATAATCAGGGACATAGCCGAAGGAAAATGAATGAATATTTATCATCAAAACACACTGAAATGACCTTTGTTGAGAGAAAAAAGGAGCTGTCCTGCAATGAATCATTTGTGCCAATTTAATTCAGCACCCACAAAAAATACTTTGCAAAAAGGACAAAGGACTGAGGGCATGTGAAGATCCACAGCAAGAATTATGGGTAATGTTATCACCTAATACACTGTGCCACAACTATTTTATTGCCCCTGTTCCCAAGACTGTGGAAATGTGAGAACTGCAGTTGGATCTAGGATGCTTCTCTAATCTATTTTTGCAACTCAGAAAACATTTTCTTTTCTTTTTTTGCAATAGTATGACAGTAAATAACAGCAAGAATTAGGTTTGTAAAAAAATGCACAGAATGTGCCTCATATTAGTGTTCTGAGGGCATACAATGGAGTTTGGTGAGGAAACTAAACAATGAATACATTACTTGATGAAAATCCTAAACTTGATCACTGCTCTTCATGAGACTCTATTAGTGTGTGTTTACTCTGACTTGCACAGAAAGGCAAAATTAACATGAATTTAAATAAAGTCCATCATATTCTCTGAGGTGGGGCTTCATGGAGTCGTAGTGAGTAGCTCAATCACCTCACAGCAAGAAGGTCGCTGGTTCGAGCCCTGGCTGTGTGAATGCAAGAGTGTATGGGTGTTTTCCAGTGTGGCTGGAAAGGCATCCGCTGCGTAAAACATATGCTGGATAAGTTGGTGGTTCATACCACTGTGGCGACCCTGATTAATAATGAAACTAAGCCAAAAAGAAAATCAATGATTGAATATTCTCTGAGATACACAATGTTCATAATAACAACTTTCATACAGCAGTTTATCCCACTTATCTCTGCTCTTTTTAAAGGAAAGATTCTGATTGCTTTAATGTCATGTGGCACCTGGATTTCTGACTCAAAAATATTTATGACAATGAATGAAAACATTTTATTTAAACCACATTTTATTGTAAACCCACAAAACATTAGTTCTGTTTGCCTTTCATTGGCATTTATTTAAAAAAGAAACCAGGGCACACTGATTTAGAATAAGTGAAATAAAAATGTTGTTTAGCAATTAATTTTCACAATAATTAATTTTGGATAAAGAACACCAAAGATTAAAGAGTGCATACTATGTCAAATAAATTTTGATAAGGTGTTTGAAGACAGAAACAACCAGCCCATAATGATAGTCCAATCACTTCTTATTTATACATATATACTTATTTACATAAATGATAAACATCACTTCAATATATATATATATATATATATATATATATATATAT
>CAIGQQ010032765.1:10237880-10263427 GCA_903798035.1 Danio albolineatus
GTTGTATGACAAAATCAAAAGAACTGAAACTTAAATGAAACTAAAAATATCATAAATAAAGAAATATTAATAAAGTGTTCAAAAACACTTTAAGAGGAACCTCAGTGTCACGTCCCCAGTCCGTCACTCTCACTCTTATTCACTTAGACCGTCCTCCAGCCGTGCACAATCCTCTGAGTATCAATCACCACCTGTTATCACTCTGGACTCATGCATATAAGCTCCCCTCATCCGCACACTCACCGTCGAGTATCGCATTGACACACATGGTCACGATCACTCCAGCCTTCCCGATACCTCTCCTGAACCTTCTCCTGTGCTCTGCTACTGCTCCGCATCAGCTCTGCATCTACTCATCATCATCCGTCTCCATTAAGGGAAGTGACTCCGTTTACTAGCCTTGCTGGATTCCCCTTACCTTAGACTGCCTTACCTACCTGTTTCAACTACAAACGATGTTACAGCAATAAACATATTGTTGTGCTATATCTGTCTCCCTCTTCTGCCTCTGACCGTGACACTCAGTTTATTGGTTGATAAGTTTTTTGACTTATTTTTATTTTTATTTATTTACTTTATTTATTTACTTATTTATTTTTACTGCTTTGCTAGTATATTAATGTTAATGAATAAAAAAGTATAGATCTTTTGCCTGTACTTATTTCTTCACATGTCACCTCGGGCTCTTTGAAGAAGATCGAAGTCCATCTGTTTCTTTGTGTTTGTTGCGCTAATGGCCATATATTCACACTTCAGCCTAAACAAACTGAATGCATTAGGATAGGATGAGTTTGTCTACGAATGAAATCCAGTCATTCCTCACTCGTGGCTCTAGGTTAAAAAAAGAAGAGAGAAATCAAACTCACTGGAAAAATTCAGGCACGGACTCATCAGTTTGCTTTATAGAAACTGCAGTGACACCCATCATTTGTGTAATAGCAGTTCTGACAGATAGCATCACACGAGACGGCCCGTGTCAGCCTGAGAAAGAAGTAATGCTCAAACAATGCTCAAATGCATTTGCTATTTCAGAGCAGAGACACATTTGTTACATACTGACACAAAATATTATGAATGGTCAAAGTGGAGATTGTTGCATTCTCAGGGTTTTCAGACTCAGTCTGGTTCAGAGTTCACTTCAACATGAGAATTTATCAGCTGCATTTCTGTCAAAAATAATTAAAGATTATCTCAAGTAAGTATTTTTACCTCATTACAAAAGCAAGCATCCACAATGTTTAAATTATATTCAGGCAACTAGATAAAACAGCTTTTTTTGTCTTTATTTTATTATATATAAATATGTCAACATTTTATCCTTATAAGATTATTTGAAACAATGACAAAATTGAATTTTTATAATAAGCACTCAAAGTTGATCCATCAATATTGACCTATATCACCTCTAGCACCATAAGCATACTGACCCATTCAAGACAGGTGTTAAGGCTGTGATCAGACACATAATTTTTGTGCTTTATTCAACAAATAATACATCGCCAACCTCTCCTACCGAGAAAAGACTGGATGGTCAGTATGTATTAAGATTCTAATGGTTTTGCGCTTGAAATGGACACAGACATGGTCAGGTTCCTATACAACTTGCTTAAGACTTATGCTTTTAATGTCAACTTTTATTCCCTCTTTGTGTGTAATCAGGTGTTTTGCAACAAGTTTCTTGCTCATGTATTAATATTATGGTTTTAATACTACTGCAATAAATGCTTAACTCCATCACAGCTAAACAAGATCATAGATGGTTCATGTTTGATGTGCCTGCAAAGCTAATTTGGTGTACTGAACGATCGACTACATTTTATGTTAATACATTTGCAGCATATTAACATTTTAGGAAACTTTAAACATTTCTGCATCAGCACTCACCCATAATGCATATGCAAATCACCAAGTTTCCAACAAAGGACTATAAAACTTCCCTTGGAAGTTAATTTCTCAATGCTCAACTCAGCTTCTGTGGGTGGTAAAAAAACATCTTTACAACAACTGGTGACTAAGGCAAAGGAGAGACCCTAGGATAGACAGTTGTTCTATTCCAGCTCAGGAAAGCATTTCTTCAGGTGTGGACCCTGGAAAAAATGGAATAACATCACAAACATACCCATCACCATTACGTTTCTTTCTTTTCCGTCGAGAGTCTAGTTAAGTTTAGTGCACCACAAAACCAGAAGTCAACTCGACTAGTCCTTTTGCTGCCTTAAAATTGAAACGACAGACTTCACCCCACTTGAAGCCTCATAGAACAAAGAGCTGACCACCAGCTAACCACATGGGAACCCAGCTCAACAGAGGGAGTTCTCTACATCACACAAGGAACACAAGTAACGCCTCCAGATTACCATTGAACTGGTGTAAATTAAACAGAAACTTAAAGAAACCATAGAAGGGTCAAATTGATTATGTTTGGTTCGCTTGGTTTGATCCTACAAAATCCAAGGTTTTTACATCATTACTCTTTCATTACTCTTTTTACATCCTTTACTCTTCTCTACAACCTGTATGAATGTGTTTTTGTGTAAGGTGTTGGTTTCTGTTAGATTAGTTAATGAAGTTTCATTTTGTATAAAGAAAGGTGCCTGTGCATATTGATGAATCGAATGCCTTAAACTTCGACCTTGTTACCCTGCTTAAACATAAATGGGTTTTTATTTTGGATAGCAATAACAGTAGCTGAAGTCAACTGTCTCTCTAAAGGATCGCTGGATGATTCGTTTGTTTGGATTTAGAGTTGATTCTTTTAAAGCCCCCTTTAAATATTCAATTTATTTTGCTACACAGGGCTGATCATTTATTCACATGTACTGTACAGTAACTGTGTGTTCATAACAGGGTTTTCTTAAACACCTGCATATGAAAAAATAATACATTCATTCATTCATTTTCTTTTCGCCTTAGTCCCTTTATTAATCCGGGGTCGCCACAGCGGAATGAACCACCAACTTATCCAGCATTTGTTTTACGCAGCGGATGCCCTTCCAGCCGCAGCCCATCTCTGGGAAACATCCATACATTCTCATTCACACTCATACACTAGGGACAATTTAGCTTACCCATTTCACCTGTACCGCATGTCTTTGGACTGTGGGGGAAACCAGAGCATCCAGAGGAAACCCACGCGACCATGGTGAGAACATGCAAACTCCACACAGAAATGCCAACTGACCCAGCCGAGGCTCGAACCAGTGACCTTCTTGCTGTGAGGCGACAGCACTACCTACTGCGCCACCGTGTGGCCCCTGAAAAATAATAACTTGATAATAATATTATTATAATATCAATAACTTAATTTTTATTAATTACATTTTAAAAGTATTTTTTTTATTATGATTATATAAAGCTACTGAATCACACTCAGCTACAAATGGAGCATAAGATGGCCACAATATTAAACATTCCTGTAATATGGTGGTTCAATTTTTTATTTTCAAATCTAATAGGTGTTTTGCACATACATTATCTTAATTTATTTAATCATATATAACCATGATTAATTTTGTACATCCCTGCAACTTACAGCTCTGAAAAAAACACAGAGTCATCCACTTTAATCGACTTAAAAAGGTCTCAGTCATTATTTTCTGTCATCAACAATATTAAATCAGCAGTTACCTCTTTCAAATCGCAAGATATAAAGTGATTAGCTGGAATTAACTAACAAAAGAGATGTCTTCGAGTTCTCTCTCGCCTTCCTGCTGTTCTCGCATTAAAGAAAATATGCCATCTTTGTCTGTGCCAACAAAAGAAAAACTCCATGGAAACCTGGCATCCACAATCATCACAGTGTCTTACTGCTTTTCTAACGCAATTATCTCTGTAGAAATGAATGACCCTGACTAACATGTGCTGACTAATGCTGTCATTAAACAACAAATCTTCCATGGTAATTGAGCAATATCACACATTTCACATAAAAAGTGCTGTTGGCGGTATATGCAGACTCAGGTCAGGGATATTCTATTCATAAAACATTCCAACAAATCCTTTACATTTTAAGGTTACATTTTAAAACACATAAAGACCAAAGCAGCAGTCAAAGCACTATTACTTGTCTTGAACAACAAAGTCATGATGTTCAATTTCAAAAAGATCATTTAAACAAAATGACTAAAATAAATGAAATAATTCAGTGACTCAATCAGAGACAAAAACTTGTTGCTGCCTATTGGCTTAACTGTGTAACCTGTAAGAAAAAAAAGTCCAATTAAAAATGCCAGTGCAAAGACTGACAGATGGCAAGAGATCATGTAAAAGATCTGCAAAAGACAAAAACAGTTTCTTGAATTTAGAATCAAGCTCTGCTAGATCTGGCAGGGAAAAAAAGAAAGACTTTGGCAGAGTAAAAACCAAATCGCAAAAACATTCCAGACTATACAGACTGTTATACAATACACAATACACACTGTTTGATATTTTATAGGCTATACCTAGTAAAGTATTAATATAGTATTCATGATTCATTACTACTCTAACACAGAGCATGAAGTATTAGTGTCTGCCAAGAGAGTTTCTTTAACACACATAAAAAATTACATTGCATCTACAGTACATGCCTACTAATTTTCATGAGATTACAAGTAGACTGTTAGTTTGGGGTTGGGTTGGTGTAAGTTGACATGTACTTGCAAAGTTTCTTGTAGTCAGTTAAATGTCTGTTGAATGTCATTATCAACAGATATTAAGTAGACAGTCTACTAATACTCAAACGGACCATCAAATTAAAGTGTTACCAAAATAATACATAAATGAAGGATGCAAAATCAAGCAGAGTCCATCTCCATCTTATGTCCATCTCAATTTAATAGTTATTATATAAATCTAAAAAAAAAGGTTGATTAAACTTGCTTAAAATAATTAGAGATTCCCAGAAAACCTTACAAAAATTCATGATCCAAAACCAGAAATTGAAAGTTGATTTTGCACGATGAATTTTTCAGCAAAGCTTTTATTATTTTAATATTGTCACAGCTTTCAAATTCATATAGCCACAAATTCATGTTGTTCCCTTTCAGCGTCGCTTAGTTCTAAACAGTTTTGAAAAATGCTGCAAGAGTGTGTGCGTTCAGCTGCGGAAGTGGATGGAGAGAGGAGAGACAGTTGATACAACAGGATTTTAAGATTCAGACTGTTGTGTTCTGTTTCGATGGAATTAAAGCATCACAGCTATTTTTACTCTGCTGTGAAAATACATTTGAACATGCTAACTGCAACTTTAATAACGTTTATCCCATGGTCTGTTGAATATCTTGATTCTAATTAGCTAGAAAGGTGTACAGTAAATGCACAGGTAATTCCAGTCAGTTTTGATGTCAGATCGAATTAATTAATCTTTTCTTACACATTTCTGCTTTTTTTCTGATAATTACACGTAAGAGGCATTGTCTTTATGTATAGGCATATAGATGTTTGTATGGATGGATGTACAGTATGTATGTATGCATGCATGTATGAATGTATGGCAGCTGCATGGCAGCAACTCAAAGCATTTAGACATGTAGACATGGTCAAGATGAACTGCGGCAGTTCAAACAGAGCATCAGAATGTGAAAGAAAGGTGATTTAAGTGACTTTGAGCGTGGCATGGTTGTTGGTGCCAGACGGGCTGGTCTAAGTATTTCAGAAACTGCTGATCTACTGAGTTTTTCTCACACAACCATCTCTAGGGTTTACAGAGAAAAGAGAACAATATCACAAATGCCATATCACAAATGCCATGTTAATGTCAGAGGTCAGAGGTGAATGGCTATATATATTTAAATGCACAGCACATCGAACCTTGAGGCGGATGGGCTTCAGCAGCAGAAGACCACACCAGGTGCCGCTCCTGACAGCCAAGAACAGGAAACTGAGGCTAAAATTCACAAAGGCTCACCAAAATTGCACAATAGAAGAGGATGAGTCTCGATTTCTGCTGCAACATTCGGACGGTAGGGTCGGAATTTGGTGTCAACAACATAAAAGCATGGATCCATCCTGTCTTGCATCAACAGTTCAGGCTGCTGGTGGAGATGTAATGGTGTGGGGGATGTTTTCTTGGCACACTTTGGACCCATTAGTACCAATTGAGCATCGTGTCAATGCCACAGCCTAGCTGAGTATTGTTGCTGACCATGTCCATCCTTTTATGACCACAGTATACCCATCTTCTGATGGCTACTTTCAGCAGGATTACGTGTTATGTCATAAAGCGCCAATCTTCTCAGACTGGCTTCTTGAACATGAAAATGAGTTCACTGTACTTAAATGGCCTCCACAGTCACCAGATCTCAATCTGGTGCCATGAAAGATTAAGGCAGTCCTGAAGGCAAAGGTGGATCCAACTCGGTACTAGTAAGCTGTACCTAATAAAGTGGCCAGTGAGTGTATGGATGAATGGATGGATGGATGAATGAATGGATGGATCGATGGATGGATGGATGGATGGATGGATGGGTGGATAAGTGGGTGGGTGGGTGGATGAATGCATGGATAGATTTATGGATAGGTGGGTGGGTTGGTGCCTGGGCACTTGGATGAATGGATAAAATCTAACATTTGTTTTTTTGTTTTGTTTTATTTTGTTTTGTTTTGTTTTGTTTTCCTTTGGGTCTATACCAAAAAAATACATGTATTATTAGAAGTCACTTTTTATTTTAATTTTTCCATTACACACACACAAACAAATGTCTGTGTATACTTATTTGATGCACACTAAAATTGAGATGGCAGTGTTCACTTATTGAAATGATTCAAATTTGATTTCAATTTATATTGCAAGACCTGTCAAAATGTGAAATGGCTGTACTGCAATCATTCGGATCCAAACCCCCGGAAGTATCTGAACACTTCTTCTTCAGTAGTTTAAATACATGTGACTGTATTGTTTGTATTATGACTCACCAAACTATAATCACTATTCTTAAATGCAGCACACATCTCTTTAGCCACCTGCTCACATGCATCTGCGAAAGGCTTCCAAGTGTTTTTTTTAAAACATTTTGAAATATGACAACATTTTCTAAGTCAAAGCAGTGTTCATTTCTCTATTTGGGTCTTTCACAGAAGTTGATCTGGAGCGGGGGGGACAGGTGGGCCGCCAGCTGTTCCTGCAGTACACCCAAGCAGAGCCAGATGGGAAATCTAAACACCTCAGAGAGAGGCTCCCCTTTGAACGTGAAGGGCTCTCGGTGTCTGCAGTGTGACAAATGGCTTTATTTATATGCAAAACTGAAAAGAAATATATTGGATCACTTTTACCATGCTGAGGACGAGAGCAGCGCTAAAGGCAACCATAACATCATACGGCACAGCATTAGTGCTTTCACACTTCATTCTCCTCTGAGAAAGATTAGCGAGGTGCTGCAGGTGACACTGTGTATTAATTACACTCAGATGTGACTGCACGAGGCCATAACAGACAGTGCCTTCCATGCATGCTTGAAAAAAGATGCGCTTCATCCATGTTCTTTTGAGATTATTAAACGATTAAGTCCTAATTGAAAAACACAAACAAAAAAATTCCATTATCCTACACAGCAGCAGTTGAATATATTGTTGATTTGTGCGGCCGGAGGTTGTGTGATAAAATAATCTTGCTTCCCACAACCCACGGTTCACCAGCCTCTTAATCAGGATCTGCAATATGATTATTATGATTGAACTTCCCCTTCAGGATCTCACAGGCCTTCTGCGAATGATTTCTTATCTAATTACCACGATTATGTCGGGAGTGAAGAGAGTGAACGCCTAATAATAACAACAATACATATATATTCATTCTCGAAAATGCTAAATGATTCAGCATTCAGCATAAATGAGCCAAAATAGTTGTAGTTCTCTTAATACTGCATGACTTTTTTCTCAGATTAGCTCATATAGAGTTGGTTTAGCCTTTTCAGAATATTCATTGAGTAAAATGGATCTACATGATGGATTACAGTTTATGATTACATTAGCAAAATAATCATTACACATTTCTCAGGATGATTGCTTATTAGCTACAAAAATGATCTGATTAAGATGCCCTCTGCACTTTGTAATTTCACTTCAGTTTCAGAGCTCTGGAACAACTATATTCACAAATACTATCTAAAAAATCCCATTCATTCTTGGGCTTCATTTCTTCTTGGGAAAGAAAAACAAGGCAATATTACAGACAGGGCATTTTGGTCCCTGTGGTCCAATCTTCCATCACAGTGTCCTATTAACATCCAGTGTTGTTAACATAGCCTTTAACTAAGAATATAAACGCTATTTTGCTCTGACCCTGAGAATAATGTTGATTTTTTTTACCTTGCAGTAGTTCTCCTGTTATAGTAAGTAAACAGGAGAATGTTGTAGAAATACCAGATGAAAGTTCATTTCAACCCCAAGAGAGCAACACTTCAGGCTTTCATTAAGAGACCGATATCCTGACAGCAACTCTCAGGCCAGTATTAGCTGATCTGGATGTGGGAAGCGTAAAATGCCGCTAGCTTGGTTTGTAAGGAGACGTTTGCTGAGTCAGGTGTGTTCTGTGGGCGGCTGTAATGGATAAAGTACCTGGAGCCATTTTGGGAATAAAACCACACAAGTGAAGGCTGGAGGGAAAACTGAGACTTTATAGACCTGAACAATGTCAGTGTGGTGAGTGTGATGTGAAATGACTCTTATCTCGATGTGATGGGAGACATAAATCATGTCGCTGACAGCTATTTGACTGTAGTGATTGTGCTTTGAGTGTAAAGTGTTGTGTACCAGAGCAGTAGGTGTTTCTGCCGCACTACTGAGCTTTGTTAACTACAGTACTTGTGTGCAACTACATTGTACTGACAGACGCTCCAGAAGCACTTTAAAAACAAGCTAAATGGTGAAACCACATTGCATACAAAATATCTTCATTGTTCGGTCTGGATATTTTACATAAATTAGCAACAATTTAAATAATGGTTCACCTAAAACTACAGATGTGTTGTTAATTTACATCCAAGATGTATGTAAAATATAGTTGTTAATAATGTTCAGTTTCTTGCACAGACAGGGAAAGTTTTGCCTTTATCACCTACACATACTGTACAAAGTCACCTACATCTTGAATGGCCTGAGGGTGAGGAAACTGACAATTAAAGTTGTCTTGTTGGATTATGAATCCCTTTATAAAACAAATCACACACCAAACACATTTATTCAGAAATTTCAGAAGACCTTCATTCACCTTTGAAACCCAATTAGGATATATTTGAGGAAAAGTGAGAACTCTCTGACCCTCTATAAACAGCAGTGATCCTGATACATTCAAAGACCAAAAATATATCAAGAACTTCCTCTAAACAGTGCATGCGTTATCAGTGGTTTAATTGTAATTGTTTACAATTTTATTTTACAATTTCTTCTCATCTGTGCCAGAATGTTCACAACAGCACCATGTGACGCACTGTTGACATATATTGCTGACATCTGTGTATTCTGGTTTGAATAAGTAGGACCTGGCATAAAAAAATCATCCTCTGTTGAGACATGAGTTTTATGTACAGCACGCATCTTCCTGTGCTTGCATTCAGGTTCTTTGTAAGCAGCGCGATGCGTCACAGTGCTCTTGGATAAATGTGTTTCCTGAGGTGACACTGAAAAGAATACATTTATTTATTTATTTATTTATCTATTTTAGCACAATAGTATTCTCATCCAGCGCAAGGTCTAATGACTTATGGGTATGTTTTGGGTTAAATCTATTCCACTTATTTGATTTATTTTCAAGGCAAACTTTTAAGTAAAAATACTGAATCCTTCACTAGCGAAGAATGAGAATGGAATCAGCCAAATTCTACCAAAGCTCCTGAGATTAAGAAGGTGAGGTAATAATATATATTTTTTTACATTTTTACTCTTTATTTCTTCATATTTAAATATATTTGTGTGCTGCTGCACATCCCTCTGTGTGTAATAAACAACATGATTTTCATAGACGTTTTGGATCCACCTATCACTAACATGCTCTTTCAATATTAACAACAACAAAAAATGTAATTTACTTCAGACAAGCTTTTAGTTGGTCAGTGATGTGGTCTATTTTGGTTGTCTTAAAATAGTAATGTGCCATCAATATGCCTAAGCAAAACTCCTTTTCAGATCAGCATGCCACAAATGTCTTCTAAACAACATGTGCAGGATGTGAAAATCATCACCGGGCTGAAACTAGTAAAAAGAAAATCTTTATTGTGCCACATAGGCTATAAGATTGGGCCTATGGACTGTTTTGATGATGTTTTTGCTATCCTTCTGGACTTTTTAGGATCCTTGCTGTCTATGGAGGAGAGACAGAGAGTTCTCATATTCCTGCAATAGTATCTTCATTTTGTTGTTGCATATGAAAAGGTCACGGAATGACATGAGGGTGAGTAATTATTGATAGTATTTTAGTTTTTTTTTTAGTAAACTATCCCCTTAATAGACAAATGAAAGGAGTATAAAAAGTGTCTTTTAGCGTTTCACCATTAAAACAACACACAAACCCAATCTATATGCTACAGTACACACTATAAACACTACTGCAGATTTGCCTGTTAAACACTCCAATGAGAACCCACTTTGTTAAGCATCTTGATTTTCTTCTAAGTCTGTTGAGTGAATTTTTAAGTGCATCCAGATGCAGAATTGTGAAAGGGAATGACTGCATTCTGCTTTTAATTACCAGCATTAGCATTTAAACAAAGTGATTTTAGCAAAGTGAGTTATCAGCTTGTTTAACTTAGATCAGCACGGTATTAATGACATTTTTTTTGAATGCTTTAAGTAAATTTCTACTGAACAAACATTCTGTAGGTCAGTATATCGCATTGTCCAATGTCTCCTGAGGTGTCATCCTGCCTTCAAACTTCTACAGATCATAGGCAAAGGAAATTTACTTCATATATTTTACTCTTGTTCACAGTGACAGAGCCGTGGTTCAAAACGGTACAGACGCATCACAAAAGTTTGGAGCTGCACAACAGAATCGATTCCCTCTGAATATAACCTCTATAAAAAAATCTACGGAATTGATTCACTCTAACCTTTAAATATATATATTTTAAAATCAGCTTACTCTGTGTTTACAGCATATCAGATGTGGGTATTTTCTGAATCAGTATGGAGTCCAAGGTCTTTTATCCTTTAATCGATTTTTGTTTTTAGTTATTTATTGTTATTTGCTTATTTTTATTGATTTAATTTTAGTTTTTGAAGTTCTGGAAGTTTTGTCATGTTTCCATGTGGATTTTAACTAAGGAATAGTTTTTTTCAATTTAGATCTTCACGAGGAAAAGACACACAGTATGTTTTTTTCTAACTTTATATAACTTACAATTCATTATTGAATCATTTGAGTAATAAAAACAAAGTGAAAGTTCTAATTAGCTTGTTGTGCAAGGATATTATTCAAATGAACGCTGAGTGGGAGAAAGCTGTTACTGACATGCACACATGTACATTTTAATTGCTGTAACTGTGAGGCTGTTAGCAATGCTAAAGTAAACAAATGCCCTCAAACAATTAGCAATGTTACCATATACTTCCACAAGATGACTGTGTGCATGTTTACAAACAGTTCTGGGGTTAGCTGGGGCATTTTTTAATTAGGAAGTTAGCAGTTTAAATTTAAGCAAGGCTTATTTATCTCCACTGAAATGTAAAGATAATGTCAATTTCAGAGGAATTTAAAATAAATCGAATGATTTTTAGATGAAGCATATTTCTATACACAGCAAGCTGCCTGTTACTACAATTTTTGGTCCCCCTTTATGTTAGGTGGCCTTTAGTCTCAGCCTCATACATCAGGACAAGGACTCTCCACAGACCTCTGGCTAAATGTTTGATGTATACTGGACAATTTTCTGGAAACAATTTTGCAGATTCTCAGTCATCCTCTGATTAGTTTAAATAAACAGAACTTTTGGGGAGATGAGTGTGCAGCAACCTTTATCAGCCTGCCTGGAAACAATTCTGAACAGATAAACAAGCTGGGACGGTGCTCGTTAATTAATGTATATCTTTGTGAGAAAGTCATGAATCAGTAACTTTCTGCCTGCACACCTGTCTGGTATTGTGAGGATAACTTTGTGATGATGAGCATTTATCAATTTTGACTTAAATTCTAGATTATTAAAAGCCTACAATGTTAAACATAATAAACTTGATATATGAAGACTTTTAAAATCTCAGACTGTTATGCTGAGGGTCATACCATGCCCAGAAACATGGTGTAGCACAAAGCGAAACATGACTGGTTTGTTAACATGTCAGTCATTTAACATAATAGGCAGTCGTTGACCATTAAAAAATGCCAAAGCTTTTGGAGATCTTCAGTCAGAGGTCTACACAAGACTAGGTGGCACAATAAGCACAATAGACTAATAAGCACAATATTTACACTGAAAATATATATTTTTTTCATTGTACTCATGCTTGATTAAAGACCTGCATGCAATTACACCTGTAATGAATTCCGGTAACTAAATTTTTTTACCTACCCATACCACCAAACCTATCCCTAACCATACCTCTGTCCCACATCAAGAGCGCCAGAAGTGTTTAATCAAAGTGGTACATACAAAGTGGTAAAAGCTTTACTTTTCCAGCTTGTTTTGAAATGTGTTGCAAGAACCAAAATTGGAACACATTAAATAATTTGTTTTATTGTCCGCAATGAAATGCAAGTCAAAGTAAATTTAGAAATCACTACTTTTTTATTTGCGTTTTCATTCTCTTTCAACTTTTACTGATGTGGGGTTGTACTTCCAACTCACTGATCCAAATTATATTTAGAATTCTTGATCTATTTATCTGTGATTCTTTTGATATCATTGTTTTTAATGAACCTGTTGATTCAGGCAAATCTCTAAAATATTTTACAACCCTACTGATACATCTGTCCATCTCTTCAGTTCATCTCTTCATCTCTTCTTTTTGGCCTCTATTTTAATGATCTAAGGACAAAGTCTAAAGCACATGGCGCAAAAGCATAAAGGGCATGTCTGAATCCACTTTCGCAATTTTTAAGGATGGAAAAATACCCTTCCCGCCCTGGCACATGGTCTAACAGGCTTGTACTTGTTATCTTAATGAGTTATGGGTGGGTTTTGAGCATAACTCGCATTAAACCAATCAGAGTCTCATCTCCTTTTCCCTTTAAGAGTCAGTTGCGTCGCACCATGGCGCATTTGCTACTTACATGGTGGACGTTGTAAATGGAAAAACTGAATGCTACTCACTACTGAAAAACAGTAAAAAAAAAAAAAAACAGTTAAACAAACCATCTGATCGAGGATAAAGAACAAGCCTCCTCCCTTCAGCCTCTTTACTTTCTCTTTACTTCACTCTTTTACTTTTGTGGAGTAGGAAAACGGTGGAAACTGAAGGCATGCATTAGCCTACATATTTAATTTAACTTTGTAAATTTGTAATATCGTTTGTTAAGCACAAAGATTTGTATCAAAATTATTTCAAAATTCAGTTTTAATTTCCAGCAAACAAATAAATGAACAATAATAACAAGGTATTTCAGACGCCTTAAAACTGCAATGCGTCAACAGTGCGCATTAACACATCTCCTTTTCAGATCAGCATGACCATGAGTCCACAAAGTGGCGCAAATGGATTTTCTATTTAAACAACGTGCCGCAAAATGTGAAAAATTAAACCTGCACTCATATGAAAAAAGCACAAATCATGCCCCTACATGCGTCGGCCTTATTGCGCCGGGTGTATGATAGGACCCTTAAACTGACTCTATGTTTAGATCCAAGATGATCTGTTTCATTAATAAAAAGCCAGCAATTTTGCCCCTAAAGTCATACCTCTATACACCCGAGCTGATGTTGTGGTGGTCATAAAGGAGCGGAGATCAGGAGACTGATTCCTGAAAGACCACAATTACAGACGAGTCTTAGCATTGATCCCATGGGCCATTATGATCACACAGCGGTGAAATACTCACACCTGCTGTAATGAAATAAACCTACCACAAACATGTTGAATACAATATTTATGTTAATACAAGTAAACTTGGATAATTCATATCTTAGTGTTAAATCTGTGTTTGACACAATATGACAGATGACCACGATTTCTGTATTGCATATCTGTTACATAAAGCGATGTCAGCCTTTTTTTAATCTTGGGAAGTAGTTTGAGTTCCGCACATCACTGTGGGTTCATGATCTTTTTTAATTCTCAGATCACAGATGGGTGTCAGGACAGACCGCTGTCACACAAACACCACAACAGAAGAGCTGTCAGTCAAACGCAGGCACAGCCTATGACATCTGAGGCCGCCGCTGACAGATGGTCAATAAAACTCTAATACAACCTGTCATGCTACATGACAAGAGCAGTGAATATGACGCGGGTGGATTTGGTTTCCTAAAGGGCTCATATCATGTGAAATCAAATCTTCCTTGATCTGTTGAGATAAAAGATGTTAGTGTATTATGAAAACATGTTGTAAGTTTTCAAACTCAAAACTTCATCCCCAGTGGAAAAAAAAAGTCATGATTCCTTATACAGACACGGACATTTGGATACATGCACAGATGACTGCCCACATTTATGTTAATATAGTATATTTAGAATTCAGGAGCTTGAACTATTCATAAGAACTAATAATAAAACCCTGATAAACTTCAAGCGGAATTGAATACAAACTGGTGTGACATATTTTGCAACTAAATTAGCCTAAAACAAAACTTCATTTGGGTTTGTTTCAGTAGGATGAAAAGATTAATTAAGGCCAGGAAAAACCTAAGGTTCATTTCCTCTTCACTAGCATACTGATGTCAGCTGTGTGCTAGAAATAATTAAATAAATAAAAAACATTGACAAGCTGCTTTACAGTAGAAAGTGAACACAACACCAACACCGTATTTATGTTTAAAACTGCAAAGCTGCTTGCTTTAAATTACAGCATAAAGTTGTAGAAGTAATTTTAATTAACTGAGCTGCTGAGTGAAAATCTCAATTCAGCATTTATATCACTGTGATCAGACGCTTTGTTTACTAATGTTTACCTATGTCTGGAAATTTAGTAGTATCTTTATTCTGTTATAGAGAGGAAAATGTGCACCATATATATATTTTTTAAAAGGGTGAAACATGTACTGAGAATATCAGGGCTTTAAAAGTATTTCTCAAGCAAAGTTTCTATAATTTACAACCAAGTTTGTATAATAATTATAATCAAATCTAAATTTTCATCCTGTCTCCTATTTCTTTATCAACCTGTCCCATAAACATGCCATATAAGCTATGGTCACTCTAGACTTTAGACATGTAAAATTTCTACAGACAATAAATCTACTACTGTGTAGCATCTTATTATTCAACATACTGTATAGGGGTGTGAACCTACACAAGTCTCACGGTTTGGTTCGGTTCTGTTTATCAAGCCATTGATTCGGTTCAATTCGATATCTCAGTGCATCGCGGTGCATTGACGATGCTTTCCATACACAATTAGTTTATTTTTTCTTCGCACCACAAGATTTTTTTTATTAAAATATAAAAATATATTAATATTTATATATTATTTGTAATACAATTTTGTCCTTTAATACCGTCAGATAAATGTATTGTACCTCTTTTTACCTGCTCAAAGAAAGCACTCATTTTGAATGTTTTAAGCAATACTGAAATACATGCACAGAAGACAACTTGAGCATTTATAACAAATAAACTAATGTAAATATGATCTCGCTTGCTTTCTGAGCATTGTCGAGGAAGTTTTTAATCGGCGCTGTTCACAGATGAGTGACGTGGGGAAAAACAGCCATGGTTGCATTCTGTATGCGCATAATGTGCGGTTATCACAGGTAATCCATAATAGACGAAGTGGAGAAAACTCACTACAGACACGCGTGTCTGGATCCACAAGTATCAATTTAACAGCTGAGAGGAGAGGAAAAGTTACCTTACAAACATGCCAGCAGTTCAAAGGTCCAAAGTGAGAGAAGTGAAATAGCGGCTCGTGTCCTGTAGCTTACCTTCAGTGTCAGTGAACGGCTGTCCAGCAAATTCACTAGCAGTGAATTGTGCACAATAATCTGCTTTTAAAGTAGTTGGAGCGTTTTGTTTACTTAGCCTTGCCTCCTTTGCCATAGTATATTACCGTCACATAGTGCATACGAGATAAATGATGTCAGTACGCAATAACCGGTTATAATCCACTACTCAACCGATACCGAATTGTCCGAATTGCATTGAATAAACAATTAATTTTGACACCCCTAATACTGTATTGCATAGCTAAAATGCCCAAAAAAAATGCTATCAATATGCAATACTCCAGTCCAACGCCACCCTAATTCAGCATTATTTTGATTGTTACAAGATTATGCTGTAACAATGTTTTGTTGGTCACAAATCTTCATGTGATACGATCTTCCACAAACTCTCATGGGTCAATGGAATGAAAAGAGTGATGCAAATCATTAAAAGAAAAAGAAATGTTCAATGTACTGTATTGTATAACCCACAAAGCGAATTTAGTCAAATGCAATTCGATTCTGTTATTGAGAGGAACACGTGCATCAAATATATTTTTAAAAAGGGTGAAACGTACATATCAGCGTATCAGAATATCAGCGCTTTAAAAGTGTTTTTCAAGCAAAGTTTCTAAAATTCACAATAAAGTTTGCAATCAAGTAATACATTCTCCTCTTGTCTCCTATTTATTTATCAACCTGTCTCCTTAACATGGCACGAAAGCTATGGTCACTCTAGACTTTAGGTATGTAAAATTTCTACAGACAATGCAAAAGTCTTAATAAACATACTACTGTGCAGAATCTTATTATTCAACATATTACACATCTAAAATGTAAAAATATGAAATCAATATGCAATACTCCAGTTCAGCACCACTCTAAAATCCTTCAGTTATGAGATAATGCCGTGATTTAATATTGTGTTGGTTACAAATATTCACTTGACACGATCTTCCACAAACTTAAACAAATGTATATGGACCAGCATTTTTCTTCTCTCATGGGTCAATGGAATGAAAAAAGTAATGCAAACCATTGAAAGAGAAAAATGTTTAATGTACTATACTGTACTGTATAACCCACAAATCAAATTTAGTCAAATGTGATTATATTCTCCAGAACATGTGAGTGTTTATAAAATATGCTACAAGATTATTTAAGAATCAACTTGTCATTCTTTAGCGCTACTGGAGACGCTCAGCTGCTGTCTGCCTACATACAAAACCCGAGAATAGTAAATGTAGGCAGGATTACATAAAAATCTGCCTTTGCTGTGTACTGTATCTCATAACATAAAACATATAAAAGCCCATTTAAAGTGTGAAATCCTCATTGTTGATGAAAGGCCACTGATGGCCATCTTTTTTTCCACAAGGACAATGAGAGATCTAAGTGCTGCTTTTATGGTGTCGTTGAAATTGTTTGGCATCTCATCCGTTTCAAGGACAGCAAAAGAAAGAGAGAGATAGATTCAGAGTTTTGCTATCTTCAATTGAATTCCGATTTGAAACATTCCACTAATCTTCTTCTTCTGATGTATTGCACAGTTGGCTCCCATTCACCAGGAGATTTGTCATAATACCCAGCCAGAGCCGGATTTATTTCCATCTTGTCGGTGGCCTTTTGTCTTGATCTTACACAACATCCCTTCATTAACATAACTGATCCTCACAGGGGGCGTTTTTCTGTACACGGCTGAATGTCTTATTACTCATGAGCAGTTTCAGCTGAAAGAGTTCAGAGAAATGCCTGAGACTTGACAAAAACGTCTTGATAGGGGATCTGCTTATGATAATGTGTGGCGGAAACAATATGGAAAATGATTTTATGTTACGCACAAATACTGATTTGCTGCTAATTATGCTTTTAAAGCAAACTAATGATAACGTGTGACTATCTGATTATACTAAAACAGACAAATTTTTAATTAGATTTTTCTCTAATGAACCTGATACCTAAAAACATTAAATAAGCATTTACTGTAGCCTGAGCATCAGTGAGGCTGTATTCTTCATTTGTAAGTTGAAGCATTATAGCGCGGTGGCATAAAATATGCTGAGAGCCCAGGAAAGCTCATAAACATGCAAGTGCCTGCCAAAGGGCCCCTAAATTTCCACTGACTTCTCCCATATCAGAGACAGCGGCTAATGTCTTGGTGGTCTAGAGCACAATGTGCAGATGTAAGCAGGATTGTGTCTTTACTAGCCAAGTGAAGAATCTGACACTTCCATCCCAGAGGAACAGAGTCATTATGTTAAAAGCTGTTTAATGGGTAGATTTTACGCAACTCGGTTTTTTTCTCATTATACTTAAACTCAAACAAATATATCTGCACAATTCAGTTTCACTGACTGCATTTAAAGCCTTTTATCATTTCAGAATGAAAAACTGTTCGGTTCAATGTTGTCATGAAGTTCAGTGCAAAGTGAAGAGAATGATCATTTTCTGTTTTACTACCATCTTGATATATAAAAACAAAATGCTGTTTCTTTTCAAAAACAGTTATAGTCTTATCTGACTAAAGTATTTTACTTATTATCCATATTTTAATGGTTAAAAAAATTTCTATACTGCCGTGATATACAGTAATGTGAACGTAAATGCATTATCTTATATAATGTCAAAAAGAAGCTGTAGAGATCTCATTCATTCATTCATTTTCTTTTCGGCTTAGTCCCTTTATTAATCCGGGGTCGCCACAGCGGAATGAACCGCCAACCTATCCAGCATTTGTTTTACGCAGCGGATGCCCTTCCAGCCACAACCCATCTCTGGGAAGCTGTAGAGATCTAGTTACTACATATTGAGTACAATATGCAAATTAATCTTATCATTAATCCAAATATCTAATCAGCCAATCACAGAACCTCAATGCATTAAGGCATTTTGTTGTGGTCAAGAAGATCCACCAAAATTCAAACTGAGTTTCAGAATGGGGAATGAAAGGAGATTTGTGTGAATTATAAGACAGTTGATAGCATCAGATGGGTTGATCTGAGTATTTCAGAAATTGCAGGATTTTCTCTTACACATATCTTGCAAGTTTATTGTAGAATGGTCTGAAAAAGAGGAAAAATATCCAGTTAGCACAGGTCTCAGTGCAAAAATGCCTTGCTGGTGGCAGATGTCAGAGGAGACTGGCCAGAGATTGAGAAGATAGAAATAACATAGGCTCATTCTGAAAACATACCCTATATACTGTCCATTTCTAGAGATCACAAATTAATTTCTGGAGATAACGAGTTATGCAGCCAGAAGTACGTATGCCTACAAGATCTGAGTCTGGCAAAAAAAACGGTTCCATAAGTCTTTTGAAAACACGGTCACTTGGGTTTAGAGAACTGGGTGAGTGGGTCAGCTGGTGATTTTGAAAACACAATTAAAAATTACAATAGAAAAGTAGCAGTAAGTTCTCATTACAGTACAACAGAGCATCTCTGAACACAACATGTTGAACAATACCTGGGTTCTTAACATGAAGCAAATCTTTAAAAAATTTGCTAAAGGAGAAAAACACCCAAATGAGAATTGGGTGTGCTTCCATCAAGTGGTTAGAGTGGCTGGCTGTGTTGATCACCTAGTAACCAACAAAATACAAACCATAATCAACAGAAACAGCTGATCACATGGTCAGCATCACAAGCCGCTCCCACACAGTGACACTGGTAAATATATGAAAAATTTCCGGAATTACTTTACCGGTAAATTCAGAGGCGCCACGGTGGCGTAGTGAGTAGCACGTTCGCCTCACAGCAAGAAGGTCGCTGGTTCGAGCCTCGGCTGGGTCAGTTGGCATTTCTGTGTGGAGTTTGCATGTTCCCCCTGTGGTTGCGTGGGTTTCCTCCGGGTGCTCTGGTTTCTCCCACAAGTTCAAAGACATGTGGTATAAGTGAATTGGGTTGGCTAAATTGTCCGTAGTGTATGAGTGTGAATGAGTGTGTATGGATGTTTCCCAGAGATGGGTTGCAGCTGGAAGGGCATCCGCTGCTTAAAACAAATGCTGGATAAGTTGGCGGTTCATTCCGCTGTGGCGAACCCAGATTAATAAAGGGACTAAGCCGAAAAGAAAATGAAATGAATGGTAAATTCCAAATTTTTCCGGAAAAGACTATTCACACATACATTCCAAAATACTGGTACATTCTGACATCACTGACCAAAAATGACCCCTAAATGGCTGCAATTGTACTTTTGTTGGTTTCACTTTTATTTAAAGCTTTAGCAATCGTGCAGCTGCTTTCAGCAGAAGCGTGAACCACAGCTAAATGTTTATAGATTTGACTACCTCAAGTTCTGTGGATAGATAAGTATTGTGAACAACTTCGATGAAAACATTTGGAGAAACACTTTCACATGTCGAGATGTACATATGTGTGTGTGCTGGTGCTCACAGGAGCAAGTGTCAATAACTGAAGCAAAGCTTGAAGGTAAAGAAACAGAGCTTTGTCATAAGCATTTTATTGCTGAGTTTTTACACAGCTGACATTAAGAAAGAACATAGAAATGTTATTTGACTAACATCGAGCAGCTAAATGTGTCTGGAAAAATATTCATACATTTTCATAAACAGCGCGGATGTGAATGTATCTGAATGTTTTGATTGGCTGGAGTAGATGTCTTAAGGTTTAGAATGTTCTCTTTTCTGGCAATATTCCTTCTGCATTCACACAGGACAGCATTCTGGTAAATTACTGATAATGTTACTTCTCTTTCAGGAAAAATACCGGAACGAATTTACCGCTATTTTCAAAAATGGCCTGTTCAAAAATGATCCCTTTCCAGAAAATTGCTGGTAATTTTCCAGAAATGTCTGTATGTGTTAAAGGGGCTACAGTCACTAAGTTGACTAACTAGTCACCAACCAGACACACTAGAGGACACATCACATAGATGTCTGCCACTGATCCAGATTACATATCTCAGAATCCTCAGAACCTCACATCTGAAGTTCATAAACATCAGATGTGAATTGCTGAGGATTCTGGGATGTGTAGTCCGGTTCAGTGGCAGAGCTGATTTATGTCAAATTTAGTCAGATTTTATCTCTCATTATTTGAATGAACCCTTTAAAGACTAAAAAAAACATTTGCTGGTGTTTTCATTACCCGTTCCTTTATTACACAGTGCACCAAAATGCTTCAGATTTAGTACACTTCAAACAACAGAACTATGCTAAAGCAAATGAAGTATAAGCCAATGGCACAAAAATGTAGCCTTAAATCAAGCATTAAAGCAATAAGTATAATTACACACCAGCTCAATATCATTAATATTGTTGGCAAATGAACATTCTTATTGTTCAGACGAATAATGGTCATTAGATTGAGAACAAAGGTAATATAATATGTCAGGCGAGGTCTACAGCGGCACAGCAAACTTCTGATTAAGTTACACTGACTTTGTAGAGAGAGTCAAAAACACAAAAGTACCTCCTGGCCAGGCAGAAGAATTAATTATTCACTACAGCAATGCATCAGTAATTTATTAAATCAAATAACATCCAATGTTCCAGATCGTTCCAGTAATCACTACCATTTCTGATCAATACCTCAAACAGCTGCCATTAAAATGATTCTCATTCATTAGAGAAAAGTGGCCTTCCTTTGTTAAACTACCCTGAAAAAGAGCTGCATTTCCATTTAAGAAAATCATTGGTACATTCAGGCTTGTGAGCATTCAATGGATAATATAAGTACACTGAATTAACTTCGGTACATAACTAACATAATTAGATTTCCTTTGGCTTTGGTACAGACTTTATTGTACCACTTGGTAAAAAAAAAAAGTTTTTAGTTGTTTCTGACCATACTCATGGTACAGAATGTCACAAATGCTTAAAGTGAACTTTCGAAAAGGTAAAGAGGACTTACAAACAGACAAAACACTGACAAGACATCTATAGCAAACCAGTAAAAGCAAAATACTTGCCGAAAACCTTTAATTATTTACAGTTTATAATACAAAGTCTGTTGTTATTAATATGATTGTTAATATGTTGTTATTTTTAATTATAATTACTGCTACCAGAGCTTGCTAGCAAGAAGTGTATATTTCATTACAAAGCCCATTTGAAAATTAGCATTGAAACGAAATATTGACGTGAGAATATAATCAACACTATTAATTGACCTGCCATATACAAAAGAAAATAACTGAAAAAAGACAGATTATCAAAAAATAAACAAATAAAAACCACTGTCCAAGACCACCCACTGATCAGCCACAATTTGGATTCAAGAGACTAGCTCCCATTTGCTAATTTACTAAACTGGTTTATTTTGATAACCTTTCACCATATGTAACTACAGTGCATGTAGAGTATTAGTAGAGTATTTGTAGGCTGCTAGATTAGAGTTAGTAAAATAAGTAGGTTACTCCAAGACAGAGCAAACTGTTTACTAATACTCTGATGTCTGCTGGTTAGCATGTAGTTACTTATAGTCAACAAAGGCTTATAAAGTTGACAATCAGAATTAGACGTGGGATAATAATAGTTTTCAGGAATACCGCAGTTTGGAGAAGTCAAGGTTTTAAAATTGCCAAAATTTTCACTATACCTTTCCTATGGTATATGTCAGCCTGATCTCACGAGAAAACGTAAGTATTTTACGTTTAGCCAGTTTAGTGGCTAATTCGTATGACTTTGTACGAGTTCAGTCGAACGAAAATGTACGATTTAAAAAAGGAGGCGTGGCACCCAACCCCACCCCTAAACCCAACCGTCATTGGTTGATGAGCAAATCGTACTGAATTGAACGAATTAGATCGTACAAATTCATACCAATTAGCCACTAAATGAAAAGTTACGAGATAGCGTTGTATATGTCTGTCACGATCACCAGCAATCTAACCTCTAGAGATCACTGGAAAACATTCACATTCACACTCACACAAACTACAATCCTACCTCATAATGGACTACAAAACCTAGTCATGCACCACACACACACAACCGGTTCCAGATCCTGACTGATTACACTCTCACAGCTGATGCTGCTCAATGACTGATTACACACACATATATTCGACTCACTTTACACTCTCAGAAATAAAGGTACACAAGCTGTCACTGGGGTGGTACCTTTTCAAAAGGTCTACATTTGTACTTAAAGGGTCCATTTTGGTACCTCATAAGTATATATTAGTACCTAAAAATTTTAACAGGAACATTTTTGTACTTTTTAGGTACTAATATGTACCCTTGAGGTATTAATATGGACCTTTTAGGTACAAATTTGTGCCATTTAAAAAGGTACCACCTCAGTGACAGCTCGTGTACCTTTATTTCTGACAGTGTAGAGACACTCATTGAGTGTTGTCTACTGTTTGTGACACTATAACGCATTTTCCTTTGTCTTGCTTTGCCATGTTTTTTTATCCTTGCCTCGTTTATTTGTTTATTCCTGTCTGCTACCTGCCTCTGACCATCTGCCTGCCTATTGACTACGATTCTGGATGGCCTGTAGACATCTGTTTGCCCGTGTTGACCATTGCTTGCCTGACCATTCTAATAAAACTGCATTTGGATCCGCACCCCTGTTGTCAGCTTCAAAAATCCTGCATTACAATGTCAGATTTTTATTTAAGTTTTTTTTTTTTGTAGTTCTTTTTGGTTTGTTTTTAAGACAACAGTATCTACAACAGAAAACATATCCAAAAATGCCGTTTTAAATTGGAAAGAAATCTGTGCTTTTGAAACAAATGAAGACAGCAGAAGCCAATGATTCATTTGAATCATTCAGTCTGATATGTTTAAGAATTAAGTGTTACCAAAAGTAATTCCATTCAATTTTATGTTGTCTTGTACTGTTAATTTGTCGGAACTATACAGAAAGCCATAAGGGTTTGAAGTGTTTGGTTTTTAACACAAAGAATAACTTAATACGATAACAGCTCACACAATCCAGCTCCTTCAACAGTGATTGCTGGGTTGCTTCCAAGGACACCATGACCTTCTCTTCGGTGAGAGTCATCTCCTAAATAAAAGCCTTGACCACCTTCCCACAACACTTTCACTCTTCTGTTTCCGACCACAGAGTTCAATTAACAGAGAATTTCACAATCCTTCGCTTGGCTTGTCAGACCTGGAGCAGAGTGACTCTGAATGACTTTGAGAGGCCACAGAAAGATCAATAAGTCACAGACACCTTTCTCAACAGAGCTGTCAGACCCACTAGATGCTTTTAAAGCAACAAAACAAGTTCCCTTCAGCTTATTAATTTAAAGAGAAAGTGATATTAAAAGTAATCTTTTCTGAATATGGACATCCAACACAGAGCTCTTCTAAATGTGCCATTTGTGGTTTATTGAGACTAGAGACACCTCGTAGGTTTGCAAATCTTTTTGGATGTTAAGCAATATATATAATTAATTTATTCATTATTTCATACATAAATACATTGATTTATATGTTGCACAAACACAGCTAGACTTCATTGTCATCTGATGTACAAAATAGTATGCCTTCAGTCTTAAAGGTAAACTTTAAAGGTTAAACAACTCATAGTTCACTCCGCTCTTTGCTTTGTTAGAGGGTCCAATAAAACATTGATAGTGATCAGCCGGTAAAGGCAACAGAATGTTTGTTGCATCTTGCAGGGGGTACAACTGAAATATTGAGAACTTGTTTCAGGCGTGTTATTTTTATATTTTATAGTCTTATGAGACATTCATAAAACTCAACCCGATTTATTGAGCAATTTAATTTTTGAAACGTTTGCTTCACACACAACTACAATACAGACAGCAAGTATTCTCAACACAGGCTGACTGGAAATATCAATTCAGCCCTTTTTACACTAATGATATTTTATCATCGATGACATTCTCGATTAATAAATGATTCTTTTTGTGAAGCTCTTTGCACAACACCAAATTTAACATCTTAACAATGTCCATAAGTTGAGTAGCACTTTACAATTATATTATCAGTGCATGAATAATGATGTACTTAAATGTAAACTAAATGTTCCTTTAACTTTAACTTCACATGATTTCATGTGAGAATAAAGGCTAATGGCTGGTTTGTTAATTAATGGATTAATTTACACTTTAGTTTGAGCTAAATGTAACCACCATGAACTTGTGGCATGTTAATGTATTTTTATGTCCTAACTTTACTTAGAGGGGCACATTATCATTACATCATACTTAACTACTCACGAACGTCTGCGTTTAAACGTCATTGTAAAAATGCACTAGACGGATGTGCATAACTGTTACTTTAAAACACGGAGTTCATGAGTAGTTAAGAATGAAGTAACATTTAATTTGATTTTAATTTAGTATATTAGTACATTCATTAATATTATTATTATATTATTATATAGTGTATACTATTATTATTATAGTAATTATAATTATCATAATTTGTTATTGAATAAATATGCCTCATATTTCTTGGGTTTGAGTTCATGTTAGGTTCCACAAAACAGATAAAAGCAATGCAAAAATCAAGGTAAAACTATGTGGTCGCAGTGCATACATTTGCTTTTAAAAACAATAATGGTTGTGTTTAGTGTTTTGGTCAGCGGTTTGCTGATCTAGGTGATTTTTGCA
>CAIGQQ010032765.1:10263437-10279224 GCA_903798035.1 Danio albolineatus
TGTTTAGTGTTTTGGTCAGCGGTTTGCTGATCTAGGTGATTTTTGCAGACATGTACAAGATGGACGTGTTTCTGAAATTAAATTAAATGAACACTAAGTGGTAACGCATTTCAGATTTGCAAACATGAAATATACACAGTGTCCTCTAGTGGATTTGTCATCTGAAACGTGCAACAAAACTGTGAAAATTGTCGCAAAAATATAGACTAAGGCACTTATTTATATATATAAGACTATAGGTTGACTATTCCAAAAGTTTTGTTACTCACTCTGCAGCTTTTTCTGAATTTCCACACGGTGTCTGTTCTTCCCGACTCTCAAAGCCCACCTCTGTGAGCCTCATTAATAAACCCGGAGACTCCACACTTTAGCTCCAGGACCTGCTGCTGCTCAGAGCATGGTATGATAGACATTTTGTCAACAGAATCCAAAGATGGATTAAATAAGGGACGGGATAATTGTGGTATTCATTCTGAGCCCATCTGTTCATGTATAAGATTCATTGACCCTAATTAACTTCCCACATGCTTTGTGAAGGTTTGACAGCTATAGCTGATTGACACTGTTCAGGGTAGCACACGTAATTAATTTTGTCTTTCTGGGTTGCCTGTAGAAAGAAGGGCAGCCATATTCTGTTTTAAAAGGAAATCTAGCACTAGATTCTGTTCTGCATTTAATGTTTTTGAGATTGAGTGTGTTTGAGCCTGCAGTAAAAGAAGTATGCAGCTGTAAGCGAAGGGGGCAAAGTGCTGCCTGGCAGGTCTATCATCACTAAAGATGCTGATACTGGACATGTCCACAAAAACCAGGCCACATCAAACAAGGTGTCTACTCCTATTATATAAAAATGACACTTTATAATGACCTTATCATAACAGTGACATCAAGCGCTGCATTCAGAAAAATCAACAACTGGTGGATGGAGGACGCTGTGATCAAAGCTCTGTTTTTGTTGTGTGTCAATGGTTTCATGATAATGGTGATGATCACAAATTTACAAGTAGGTGAATGAAAGAAGATACAAAAACAACTTGTAGTTCTACATAACATTTAGGGTAAGAAAAGCAAAATGCCACAAACAAAGTTAAATGGAGCTATCTTTATCTTTGTCTATGTGTCTTGTAACACTTTAATACTATATCATGGATATTTACGGCATGTATTTGTTCTGAAGGAATAATTCCCCCAAAAAGAGTTCCTAATATCGTGCCCACACACATAAAAAGCATGTATTACAGCCAACAGTTCGTCAACCTCTGAACATTTGAAAATGTAAAGCGTATTATTCATTCATTTTCTTGTCGGCTTAGTCCCTTTATTAATCTGGGGTCGCCACAGCGGAATGAACCGCCAACTTATCCAGCATGTTTTTTAAGCAGCGGATGCCCTTCCAGCTGCAACCCATCTCTGGGAAACATCCATACACACTCATTCACACTCATACACTACGGACAATTTAGCCTACCCAATTCACTTATACCACATGTCTTTGGACTTGTGGGAGAAACCAGAGCACCCGGAGGAAACCCACGCAACCACGGGGAGAACATGCAAACTCCACACAGAAATGCTAACTAACCCAGCCGTGGCTCAAACCAGCGACCTTCTTGCTGTGAGGCGAACGTGCTACTTACTATGCCACCGTGACACTCATAAAGCGTATTAAATGATATAGATATCATTTTATTTCAAACAGCACTTTCTAAAAATGCACATTAATAAATAAGCCATTAATCAGAGTACAACATCTGTTAAAATTATTTAGCTATTTTTATCCCCTTTATAGTGCACTCATTGAAAAGCTCATCGGAAAAGCCCTGGACTGTTATGGGTTACTATCCTAACTTTTCTTTTCTATGAAACAACTTTTCATTTAGGTAAACTACTGTTCTGTTAATCATTTAAAGAGCCCCTAATATGGGTTTTTGAAAATGACCTTCCATGCAGTGTGTAATACAGCTTTGGAGATTGAAATTATGGGATTTTTCGGATAGAAATAACAAAACAGGATGGGTCTGAAAAACAGGAGTGTTGGCAGGTATATGCTCACACATGCACTCTGATTACTTCAATATTATTGATAAACCGTGGTGGGCATTTCTCTCTATCTCTTGCATTGATTGTTGTCTACCAATTGCAACATTGGTCCAATAAGCGCAGATTAGCATCGTGCTAAGGAGGGGTTTGGGAACAAATGAATTGCTGAATGAATCACATGGGAATCGCTGGGATAATTAGGCAAAAATAAATGCATATGATAAGATAACAAAAGTATTTTTTGATCTTGCATGCATATCAGCCTGTTGTTGGAGACTCCAAAACCAAAATATGACCCTTTTTAATGTATAATAGAGGCTCTTTAAAGTTAATTTAAAAGGCATATAAATTACCATTTACAGACTCATTATCTCATATATGTAGCTATTTTGTATGTATAATGTTTGTGAATGGTTTATTAATTTATTATAAAATCTTACAGACTATAAATTTAAAATGCATTAATTTACAATATAATAGTGAATAAAACCTTATTTAGTCATTATTTTCTTACATTTATCTATTTGAAAAGCTTTCCTCGTCACAAAAAGATATTTTTTATAAGTTTGATGAAAAGATTTTAACAAGCATTACTTGACCTTGAGCACTTCAGAAAAGCATCAAAAGCACTAAAACTCAAAGGTGCCCCTGCATCAGTGTAGAGGTGGTTGAACTGCAAGCTCCTGTAATTAACTTTGTCTTGCTTTGTGAGGTCACCCCGCTCTGACTGACTGTACAATGCAAGGCACGAATTTCACCATTAATTTAGAAATATGTGCACAACACATATTGTTAGGGCTCAAGTGTCTTGTCTTGGCATATGCACCCCCCTGGGCAAAACAACAGGCCGTTAAGCTACTCTATGCTTGTGAATTGAATTTAAATGCATTTTCCCTGCCCTAAGGCTTCAAGTCACCCTGGAAAGAAAACAGCGTAAGCAAAGGTTAGCCAAGAAGGGGTAAAATCGCCAGATGTCTCACTGTCACAAGCATATTCTTTTTTAAATTATTTCTTATTCATGAATTCATTTTTTTTAAATGAACCAAAAGTGTTTATGAAGTGAATTCATGACAGCTTTTTTACTTTGGAAAATTCATATTAATAGCTTGGACTAGTATTCAGCTTGAACCATTAGAATAGCTTTTACAAAGCTCAAACAGATGATTTGTGCTCTACAACCCTTAAATTTATGCAAATAAAAACACATTGTTTAATATTGAGATCTGTACAATGAAATCACATGAGTGAAGTCACATGAGTGCTGAAAAAAAGGCTGAAAAAAATGCTGAAAAGATGGTAACATGTAGCTTTATGTAGAACAATTATGTGAATGAAGCTCAACAGATTATGCTTTACTGTCTTTTTACAGTAAAACATGTCTCTTAGTCTTTTATTTGTGCTTCTTTAAATATGCAGCCATTTTACACAAGATGCCTTCAAATGAACTATACTTAAAATGAACATAAGAGAGCAATCATACATTTGTTGTTGGTAATGTTTCTTTTAATGATTGTTGTTTTTATTTATTTATTTATTTTAATTTGTTCATTTATAAGCATTTGAGAGTTTGATTTTTCATATTTGATTCAATTCGATTATTTGTATTTCATTGTTTTTCATTTCTAATTATTTTTTCTCTTTATGCTCTTGTAGTGCTTGTTACTGTTGTTTAATCTCGTGTGGTTTCAAATGAGTATGTCTCCATTTCAAAGTTTCTAACTTCACAGGATGTGTGAAGCAGTAATTTTCCATTGCTGTTGCTTGTGGAATAGTTGGATATAAATAAATGTAGATTTGCTGAATCTGTGCCAAGATTACTCAAAAACTCTTGGCTCTTTTCATTCTCATCAATTCATCTCCTGCTTCTGCTCTTCTCTGTCTTTTCTCAGTCTGCTTCTTGGCTGATAGAAGATTGTTAACTTTGGTATCAGACTTGATGTAAAGGCTTTTGGTTATAAGATAACTCTGCAGATATATATGTATATATTTAATACCAAAAAAAAACCAAACATATATATTATGTGATTATCTGGCATCAAAATCCAAAGCTAGGTCTTTTATATCTGAGATAGTGGGTATCTTTTACATTTAATTTATCTTACATGAAATAGAACAGAAATTTTGTGATATCAATTTGTAACACAATCAGTCACAGCAAGAGAGGCTGATTATTGAAATTGTGTGATTTCTAAAATATTGTATCTTTACAATGTCAATAACTTGTTCAAGTTCCCCAGTAAGACTAGTAGACCACAAAAGACAGATATTAGAAAGCAGAATAATGCAAAGAATATGACTTGGCAATTGCTTAAACAGCGCCTCTGGAATTGCTCATCAGGCAATACAACGTCCCGATGTTTAAGAGAACCTTGACTAAAAGTCCACTATGTTAAAAACGATTAAATATCTTGCCAATGACAGGAAAAGTTAACAACAAAAATGTGTTCTATGTGAGGTTGGGCTTTTACAAAAGTTCTTTACAACCGTAGCTTGTCAGACTGTACAAACATGATCCCCATTTCACACCGTGAGATCTCGATTTTCATGTCAGACTGTACAACATTCAAGGTGCATCAAAAATGGATGAACACAACAAGACTTGTCTATAGTTCTGTCACTAATTAAAATGAAACTAAAGTCAGTGAGTCACAGTGAGTCAGCCATACAAAATAAATTAGCATTTAAAGTAATCCATTTCCCCTTTTCGAGAATTATTTGACCATGTTTCAGAACAAAAGATCCAACCTGAAATTGAGAGCTCACCCTCTCTCTAACATTTTAGCACTTATATTGATTCTTGGTGTGATGGTCGTCGTAAAAATAGATAGGGGAAATTGTCTGAAATCCTCTGACACTGAATTTCATTAAAGGTTTTTTTTTTTTAATTGTCTGTCAGTGAACATGTCAACCATGCAATCAAAGACTACAGATTTAAGCCTAAAAATACTGGAATCTTTTAATATTTAGTAAATTTATCTCAGTTGAGCAAATCTTGGCCAAACAATGACAGTGTTTGTGTATAGTTGTTTGCAGCAGTCTGCTAATGGTGCAGGTTATTCTCTAGTGTCCATTTAAGCAATGCGAGGTGAGAGAGCTGCTGTGTGCTCTGCTCTGAATCAATGGGAGCAGCTGTGATTAAGGATGGCCCGTGGAAACACTGGATGCGCCGGTCCTCTCTGGACCCTCTCCCAGCTGCAGAGCACATCTGCTTGATGATGGTGAACTCAGGGAGAAGTTTGGGCAAAACAAAGGCTGATCGGTCTCTTGTGAGTTCTCAGCATCTTCAGTGGCTTCCTCTTTTCTTTTTTTTCGATTTCTGTTTTCTTATACCGGTGTAAAGTACAGATGTTGTTGGTCACCAAACATCTGTGAAAGTGGGAGAACGATTTGCTGCTACAAACAGGAGAACATGCCAAGACACCAAACATGAACTTAATTGATTAAGTTCATGGAAAAAAGTTTCACTGATATTCCTGCTAACGTCAGTACTTCAAGATTCCCTCTACGAACCGATGAACGGCATCCCACTTCAAAAGGCAGCTATGGTACAGATCAAACTAATCCAGCCAAGAGCACAAGCATCAATACGCATACAACACTGTGATAATAGCAGCATTAGGATACATGAGGAAGTCCATTAGCAGACGAGAGGGTCTCCAGTGCTATTACTGCTCATTTGCTCAGCACAGTAATACCTCAAATGTCTGTTCAGATCCACGGGATAATGAGATGTAACATTTGAAAGCGTGCCATCAGAAAGACAGCGCTAATGTTATGGTTAATTACCATATTTAGTTCTGCGTACGAGGAAATGGAGGAAAATGACCTTTAGGAGATGAATCAATCAAGTTGTTTAGCTGTTGTTTCACATCCACATATAACTGCAGAAGCATTTGTGATGTCTGCTGTGGTGCATGTAATGTTTACCCAAAATAAAGTAATATACAGCAATTAATTCTTTACGATGCATACCACACACAGAGGTCAGCGGGGTGTTGCGTTCAGATGTCTCATTTGTGTATGATATTAGTCAAATGAAATGGTTTGGTTTGTCGGAAATGATTTTAAGGCAAAGTTTTTTCATTAGACTAATCTGTTTATCATCATTTATTTTATACTATTATCATTTACAAAAAAAAGCTTTAGTTTTTTCATGTTTTTCTCTTTTTTTCAGTAGCTAATAAGTAATTATATAGAGAAATAAATACTTAACCCCATTTAGAGAGTAAAATGCCTGCAGTGATGTTACTGACAACTCTAATTATAATGCAGTACTGAAAAAAAGATGCAGATGTTTTCATACCGTTATTATCACAGAACTTAATGAACACGTATTACTTGCTTTTAGCCTTATCTGCTATGTTAAAGTGCTGTTGTGTAACGCTGTAATAACCTCTTTATCTCTATTGTGACATACACTGTGTAAATGAAAGATGAGGTGCCCTATTATGGCGTCCGATTCAAACAACATTTACTAGAGACGTCAACAGGGGTACAGCTCACAGCAGAGCAGAATTTTCAAGATCTTTATTCTGATCTGTATTGCTGAAAGGGTACAGAGATCATCATGCTGAGATCTTCGAAATGACACCAAAAACGAGCGAATGAAAATCATTTCTAAACATGAAGTGAATGCAAAATATAAGAATAGTAACAAACCTTGATCACTCAGAATCAACTTTGAAGTGACCTGGTCCATTTGCCCCAGCAGGTTTTGAGATGATTGGACACAGGTTTTGAAAATAGGGCTTTTCAAATAAGCAATTTATTGTTTTGTTGCATAGTATCAGTTTTCACACAGGTTCTTAAATTCAGCTTCTGGGAAGATCAGAGAAGCACCTTATAGGTGAAAAAAACTACCCTTGCACAACACAAAAAGCATGAATTAAACTGTCCTTAATGAATTACAGGTCTAAACTCATCACCAATCATCAATAATTTTCCTTCAAGTTTTATGTAGTGGATGCCCTTCCAACCACAACCCAGTATTGGGAAACAACTATACATACTTATTCTCACACACACACACACATACGCACACGCACACACACACACACACACACACACACACACACACACACACACACACACACACACACACACACACACACACTTTAGTTTATTTAATTCACCTATAGCGCATGTCTTTTGACTGTGGGTAAAATCAGGGCACCCAGAGAAATCCCACAAGAACATGAGGAGAAGATGCAAACTCCACAGAGAAATGCCAACTGGCCCAGCTGGGACTTGAACCAGCGACTTTCTTTCTGTGGAGCAATAGTACTAGCAACTGAGCCACTGTGCCACCCGAAAGGTCTAATATCTCAAAATCTAAATACAGTACTTCATGCAACAGATGTAAATGTCCTTATAAAACATGGGATGATCAACTATAGGAAAACACAGAGTGGCCATAACTAGATGAACAAGTTCATCTGGGACAAAGTTTTATGGATACCCTCCCCACACATATGTGAAAAACACTTACAGTAGCAAGTCCCCTCACTACATGGCCCAAGACAACATTCTAGGTTCCACCAAACAAGCAGCTAATGCTGATTCACAACATTCCCTCAAGGCTGTGCACTTTGGTAATTCTTGTCTTAAGTGACTTTAAATCAGCTCATTGGTTGAATACATAGAGAGGAGAGCGTGAACAGTTCCAGCTGTGCCAAGAACATCTCCGTGTCACCTCTGAGAACCACACGGCATCTGGATGACTAGTTCCCGCATGACTAAAAGCCACAGCAACCACATGTGCAAAGAGAACAAGGACAAACTTTAACAACTGGAAAGGGAAAATGAGTCATCGTGGGTTTTGTTTCTAGAAGGTGCATTTAAAGTTTAAATGCTCGATAGAGGTACCGTACAGTATGAACATGAAGAAAATCTAATGTCAAGCTTGTGTTTCGTTGCCTTGGCATTATCTTTGCACAGCCAGACCTTCACTGCGCTTTCACCAAAGGAAAGGTAAAGCAACCAGTCATGGTTCATTTTTTTCTGCATGTTGAGGAGTGTACCCAGCTGTTTCCCAGCACTCACTTTTGGGGATTTACACCTATACCTAACTTTAAATAGTAACAGTTCCTGACTCCAGTAAACTACAGACACAAATTAGGTATCATAAAAAAAAGACACTTTGAGCTTTACTGTGCTAAAAGGGGACGTTACATGCTCAAAAATATAAAAAGTTATGCATTATGAAGTCATGAGAAAAACAAAATTGTATTGTGTTGAATATTTGTTTTTCCATATACAAACACAAGAAAACAATGTAACGTCCTAGAAAAAAACATGACCTTAAAGCAAAGTGTCTCATTAGTTTATATTTTAAATTTGATGAAGATAGCATGCAAAATGAGATTTCTGTAAAAAGTTTTCTAAGGCTATGTCTGTGTCCTTCTTTCCCTCACCGTCAGAGGCATTTTCTCAAAAATGACCTTCCCAAACTAAAACATCAACAGTTGCTGAATGATTTGGTCTACATTCACAGTTTATGTATCTTTGGAAAGAAGACACTCTGGGCTTTATTATCCATCATCTAGAGTTTACAATGCTCAAAATAAAACAAGTTATTGATGCTTAAGTAATGTGAAAAAAATAAAAAATGCACCGCACTAAACATTTTACAATTTCATAAACAAATATATAAAATTAGTCCTGAAGAAATACAGAAAAGTAATAGGTCTACACATCTTCTGAGTATATGTTTTGAGTTTGATGCCAATATTATGCAATATTTCATTGAAAAACAACTAGCTGCAATGGGAGCTTGTGGGTTGTAGCGTTAGACAGATGTATAGTTTGTCAAGACTACTCATGTTCTATTTGGTGTAATCTATTTATAAACACTGACATGTGCAAAAAACAGCGCCCCAGTGCATCCGCGTCGGTGTGCTGGCTAAAGGGTTAATTCATTTAAATAAGCGTTCGCTGTCGCTTTTGGAAACATAACTGAATCCTTTATTCCATTAGGAATTTTGGTGCCAAGATAGCTTTGTTTCCAAAGCAGATTATGTAACAATGTGTCACACACATCTCATAATGAAATGCGGTAGAATTTATCTAAATCATTTGGTGATTTTAGAGCTTGACTGAAATAAATTAGCAAACTATGATGACCGCTGCATTTAATAGACTATATTTTGATTATGATTACACTATTAAAGTTAGTCTAGAAACTTGAAGCTACCATCAACAAGTGACATATCTATATATTTTGGACCTCAACATTCCAGCCATTTTCATGGGTTACAGTTTGTACTCATGTCAGATTCCCATTTGCTGATCTGTTATATTAAACTGCTGTAGTACATATATCACACTGTAAGAAGCATCCGTATTCTAGAGTCTTGTAAAGCGTTAAAGAGCCAACAGCGTTTTGAAGCTCTTTAAATATATGCTGCACCTCTTCAGTGGGTCATGACATGTGTGGTCATGTCAGGCTGCGAGATTCTACAGCTAATGGATGAAAATAGAGGCAATATTCCAGGTAAATGTTAAAAAGCCATTTGATATCCATTTGCCGGGGCTTTCAGCACAACAAAACATCAAAATGTAAAGGAATGAGTGTCATGCTCAAATTGTGGAAATGTCAGGTAGATTGAGATGACCAAGAAACCTTCATGAACTTGATAGACCACATTAAGGAGGGAAAAAATGCCAGATGAAGGCACTGGTGAAGGCGATTTTGCTGCAAGTTGTATCTACATTAATGGTATCACAGATATTTCCCAGTTGAAATGCAGTGAATTTAGGCCATGTCTACTATCTGACCTTGTAATGTATAGAAGGACAAGGTGGGAATCAGGTCAGCCGGAAGTTGTGAAAACCTGAGCATGCGCTGTCTTTGTGATTGCCTTATTAGCATGTTTAGTCCTACCCTGCAACAATCTGTGTGTGTGTGTGGCATGGAGAAAGCGCAACAATAAATGGTGTTCAAACACAGCTGTGAAAGATACAAGTGCCAGAGTGGACAGCTGCTCATGCATCATTTATCCCACTGGCACCTGAACCCAGAAACTGCTCTCGTCTCTCTCCCACTAACACAGGCCTGTAGAAGTTGCCCTGTAGTTTGTGGAATCAGTTTTTGTCTTACTTCACTAAGTATTTTGACAAACGAGGGTTGTTTTAGAACAATTTAAGAGAAAAATAGACCATTTGTGTGCTTGAGGCTAAACCACTGAACCACTTTGAGTCAGACAAAGCACTCAAGGCACTTTTCTCAAGGTTTAAGTCTAGTCTGCAGCAGAAAATAATAAAAAAGCATTCTCAAAAACAAGCAAACATCGCTGAATCTGCTGGGATGTTGAATTAAATGACACAAACTAATTGGTGCTGAAACAAACTTGGACACTTGGTCCGATGACATCAAAGCATGTGATGAATATCCATTAATTTGAACTCCGGCAATGATAATTTGCTTCCTGGCTGACTGGTTCAATTACACTCCACACACAAGAATGGAAGGTGACAACCATCCATTATTTGTTCTTTAATTACAAACCACAGCTTCAGTGAAGGCATCTCAAGCAAGAAGGAGAGCTGAGGAATGAGAAAGAAAGAAAGAAAGAAAGAAAGAAAGAAAGAAAGAAAGAAAGAAAGAAAGAAAGAAAGAAAGAAAGAAAGAAAGAAAGAATATACAAACAAAATGTAATATATTCAGCATTTTGCGTAAGATTAGAAATAACATGAGGATCACAATGATCCAAAATAAATTTGAATGATTGAATTTTCCAGAATTTACATGCATTACATGATCTCTTTTATGTAATGGTGAATAGTAGTAATATAGAATTACTGCAGTGGTAATAAACAGTGTGTTTTTTAGCATTACCATTACATAAGATTTCATTTTGCACATACTAAGACATTTCAGCATATGCTTTCACACCTTTCCTTTATCAACATGTCTTACCTAGACATCTCTCGCCGGTCTTATCACACGCACGCACACACATTCTGATCAGATGGAAATGATGTATGACTTCATCTCTCTGTCATCGCAGCATGAAGAAACCCTGCTAGTTTGGAGTGAAATTACACAGACAGTTCATTGCACCATTTCAGTGAGATGGATTGTGCCTCTTGGGCTTAGTTTATTTTGGGTGAAGTGTTGTCAGACAAGTGGCCCAATACATTATGAGGCCATCACGTTATGACAACTGCGTTCAGCAGCAGGAACACGTTGATGCGTTCAGACAGAACCTGCCCTGACTACTGATACGCCATTTCCACTGCTTTATTCATATGGTCTGTTTGCCTTCTTAAAGACACCGGGTAATATCTACACTTCAAGAGACTTCATTCTGATTGCATTTCATACCTCCGATGTTCACTTTTAGTCAACAGAGAATACAAGGATAACAAACCTGCCTTCTCATTGCCGTCAGGCGATAACTGCAATATTTCACAAGTCGGTGATAGCTACCCTCAACCATCATCTCTCTTTGTACATCAAGTCTCATGTTAACACATATCTTTTTTAAAAAAGCTAAATAAATAGCACCGTCTTGATAATTTATTTCTCACATCACATGAACATGTGTTAAGGCAGAAAGTGTGCATCCTTTTGATGAGCTTTTTAAAAGTGGAGATGATAAGATATGAGGGAAATGTTGATAATAATCATCTACATCGCCTGTCTCTTTGTAGATGAAAGATTTGACTTGGGAACTCAAAAAAACTAGCTAAAGATCACAGCGGGAAGGATCTAATGATTTACATTTCTAAGCACTTCACATCCATCTAAACGCTATTAGGCAAATTTACACAGCATCATGGCCAAACTCTGAGGGAAAATCACCTATAACACGCAAAGTCTAATTCGAATCTTTAATACCACTAAATAAGTTGTTTAATATGTGATCAGTTTTGCCAAAATAACAAAGGCAATGCTAATGATTAAAAAGACAAATAAATAACTGTTTGTAAGGTCCCAGATGTTTTCACACCAAATGAATGGTTCAGTTATAGAAAAAAAGATAAAAGATTATAGATAAAAGATTTAACGTTTTATGTCAGATAAATGTAATGTAAGCTGAAATGACTTGTAGAGTTCAGTTGATTTAGCTTAAAATTTAAAGCAGTAACTTTTTTTACTGAAATAATATGGTTCAGGGCGATTCCAGTGTTATGGGTGTGACATTTACAGTAAAAACCTTATACATGAATTCACAGAGAAAGTATATGTTAACATTATATTGGGAAATGTATTGTTTGAGCTATAAGAGCAGAAAAATATCAACCTGTAAACATTTTTTATATATTAATGAGGAAAATAAACGTGTTATGGATATGAAAAAAAGTCTTCGAGTTATCCGACATACTTTGTAGAAATTCTGTGAATTAAACTGCACAGCCCAAAAGAAATAATGTTAATCAAAAGGAGAAGAGTTGGCTCACTAGAAAGAAACCAAAAAATCATTGACTATATTTTATTTAACATTTTTGCGTTTATGAGGAAAAAACTTTGTTACTGATGTGACATCTATCCATTATGGATGTGACAGATGTGAAATTGGCAGTTGTGTGACTTTGCTAAATCAAATAAAATAGTTTGAAAACACTGACAGAGACATTTTTGAGTTTTTACAGTACTGTAAAATACAATCCCAAGCAAAGGGTTTCACTATTTTGGTATACACTTTATTTATTCCATGGGAAGGCTGACATGTTCATGAAATCACTCTTCAACAATTTTTCAGTCACGTTAATCAAATACCATAACTATTTTTTTCCTATACTATGCACATCATGAATTATTGTGAATATTTTTGGATCGATATAAGCTAAATTTGCTGATTTCTAAATGAGGTATGCTGTGAAGTATGTCCTTTTCTTACCTTGTCTAGTTTAGATGTAACAGAAATTCCTCTATGAACTGACATAGAAGGTTCATAAATATCTTCAGCCCCACAGACTATTTCCAGAACACTTAATCTCAACATCCCTCTCAGACTGTCATCCTAAAACGGACAAAGACCACAAAAGAAGGCCAAATGAATGGTGTCGGGATGATTGGATTTGCTCAGTAGACCATGTGAATGGGACCAATGATTATCTGTGTTTAAATTAAACAAATCCAGGTCTTAATGGCTTTATTTTAAATCCTACCGCAAATGACTTTAATGGTCCTTCAAATGGAACTGGAAATCCTTTCAAGAATGTTTCTATTATTTTAGACATTAGACGTTACTAAAAAATCTGCCTCATCTGTAGGTGTGTTGATCATACAAATACATTAAAATCAATGGTGTCAGACTCAGTGAGATTATTAAATAAATGGATACATTTATTCATTAAAGATGGATTAAATTGATTAAAAGTAGGATCCTATGATTTCTGTGAAGAAGAAAATGCAGATCTGTGGATTTGAATCAGAAAACTGATTATCTGCATAACACATATTGTAGCTGTGCACCAAATCAAAACATCATGTTAACTAGTGCCAATCAAATATTATATTCATTATAAATTACAAATATTATGCATATTCTGCATGTTTGTTTTTGAATGGAGGGTGTGGTTTGGTTCGGTTTACTACACACACACCAGTGCACGTGCTTTGAGTAGTGAAATTTATTTTTACCATCCAGAAAAATAGAAAGGTCCATTCATAAGACCTTACAAAATAATAGTAAAATATTTATGGTCCAAAAAAATTTAAATCATTAAATATATGATATTCTATTCTTCAAAACATTCCTCGGATGGATGGATGGATGGATGGATAGATGGATAGATAGATGCTAATATGATGAAGAAACTAACCAAAACAATAGTGTACTTATACCAACACAGGCTCATTGGGAAAATGTGCCTCGGTGCACATTTTTGAGATCCGAGAAATATGTGCTTATGGGTACAAATAGCTATAATCCGATTTGCTCAGTAGCTCGCTGCAAACGGGGCTTGATTGGAGTAGAGTAGACAGGGGTCTGACGAAAAACAGTTCCAAAAACCTCAAAAAAAAAAAAAAAAAACAGCGTGAGTTTGTGGTAGAAGCACACGGCCGTGATGACTTTCCTCTTCTAGTTTACTTTTGGAATCAAATCGGTTGGGTTTCAAGAGTTTACACTTAGCTGATGATTGATAATAAAGCGTATTTGGCATGCAGTCTTGGGAGAGAGCCCTGAGCTCAGAATATCCTTGAGCCTGGGGCTCCCACCCGTTTGAATGGTGAGAGGAGAGCTTGTGCTCAGGTAAGTCTTGAGAACTCCCCTGCTTGTGAACGTGCTGGGATATATCTGAATAGAGTTGCCTTAAGATGTTATTTTAACATAGTCAATTTACCTATGTTGTATGTTTTTGGGCGATGGGAAGAAACCAGAGCATGGGGAGAACATGCAAACTCTGCAGAGAAACGCTGATCTTGCTGTGAGGCAACAGTGCTAACCACTGGGCCACTATGCCGCCTTATCAGAGAAGGGGAGATTCTTCAAGACGAAGATGACGGGGGGTAAAAAGCTCTGGTAATTTATGGTGTGTCAGGATTCGTCTGATTGGTGCAATATGCAGAGCTGATGAGGTACCAGCTGTGTTCAATCATAAGCACGTGATCCTCTCGAAATTAGTTTATAAATAAACCACACTAAGGTTTAGTTTTCTGAGGTTGTGGATCAGTCGATATCAAGCAGATATACTGTATACGATGCCAAGGATGCAATGGGAATTGCGTTAATATTCACAGAAATGCATAGAGCGGCCTCTGGTAGGTTTAAGAGAAATGGCATGTATGAAAAAAGGCCAGTATGCCTCAGTAAAGTATTAGAGAATGTCAAAACTGTACACAGCACTGTCTAGAGGATTTGTGAAAAATTGTATAATTGTGTGTGTGTATTTGTGTAAATAAATTTCAGATTTTCTATGCATGTATATATGTATTATACAATCACAATTTTACTCATTGTTTATGTAATGTGTGATGCTTTGGCCATACTTCCCAAATCATGCCAATGAAGAGAGAGAGAGAGAGAGATCTAAATAGCCTAAAACATTTTGCAAACTGACATCTGTATTTCCCACTCCTGAAAGCCTCTTCCGCCACTGATTTGAGTAATGTGTGTATCAGTTGAATGATCTATAAAAGGTCATCTGCCCCGGCTCTGGAATATCATAGCTAATCCGCTAACGCCACTATGAAGCCAACATTTTCTGCACTCTGAGTACATTGGAGATAAGGTGTGTGTAAACGCTGTGGTTATGAATGCTGCTCACTGTCCCATAGCTGTTATTAGCTATATTCTCCATCTCAGCACATCCTGGATGACAGACCTTTGTTTCTGCTGATTCATATTTCACTGACCTTAAACATAACACATTCACAGAGCGAGAGTTAACACCTCTGTTTAATTGAGAAACCCAGTCTGCCATTGGTAATGTGTTATAATTACATATTATTCATGTTTTGTAGATTTCCTTTTTTTTCTTTTTGAAGAACAGATATAACGTGTTTTCCTTACATTCCATGTTCATAAGTTTATGCCTCTATTAACAACTGATAACATTTTCAAATGTGGCTTCAATGCAGCAGAAATAAATTCATATGTCTGGCAAAGACAATAATTAGATGTAAATGTGATTAGACTCCTGTGAGAGGTGCTGGGCATCAAATGTGAGGTTTGTCAGAGCACTTGCTTTCTTTCCACAAGAATATTTAAACATCTGCCTTAGTTAAAATATAGCACAGAGAAATGACTTTCCTAATTAATCGTTAAAAATGTAATGTCATATATATATATATATATAT
>CAIGQQ010032765.1:10288491-10327224 GCA_903798035.1 Danio albolineatus
ATATATATATATATATATATGTGTTAGTCTGTAGGCTTTTTTCTTTCTGTATTTCTTTACATTTGATTAGCTAGTAAATAAATACTGCTCAGATCAATGTTTGTGTCAAAGGTTTTGTGACAACGAGTCAAGAAAATGACAGGATAATACCCATTCAGCCAGTTGTTTTCACAGAATAAAGCCTTTCAACAGCTTCTATTAGGTCTATTGGGCTTTATTCTGCATCCTGCATAAACCCATTTACTCCTTCAAGCTTCATACTTTGATAACAACTGGCTGGATGTACATTTTAATGTACAGGTATACTAAAACATTACTTTATGATTTTATAAAAACAAAAACACGTATACGATGTTATGATTAATAGATTAGCTGAAAAGATCAATTTATTTCTTCTTTCTATTAATCTTTATTAAAAGCAAAGTTAGAATTGTCACTTCATTTCTTTAACTTTGCTCACACTGTACACTTTCATATTTTTCAATTCTGATAAAATTGTAGTTATTTTCACAAATTAGACCTATTTGTAGATTTATTTGCAGTATATGAAGAAGTGCTTTTTACTGTGCATTTATGTCACCATGAACTGCCCAAACCACTGCTGACACCAAGTGAACAGGAAAGGAAGTGCATGTTTGAAGCATTTTCTTTGCATGTCTTTTCTTTTTAATCATATACTGTATATGAACCAGGACAGCCACAAACTTTTTTGCTTTAAAAGTTTTCTACCAACATCCAGCTGCTCAAAGAAGCCTATGTAATAATCAATCCTTATGTATTCCTGACTGAGCTCGTCCTCTATAGCCATTTGTTCCAGCTGAGCGAGAGTCTTGATTTATCTAATTAACTGGTCCTACAGGGCTGAATCAGATGGTGCCATTTATGGTCGACGAAAACATCTGAGGACAACAGAACCCCAGAGATGAACAATGCGGGAGCAAGTGGGATTAGATGCATCTCTAGCAGCTGCTGAGGAAAATCACTTCCTTTCTAAACCCAGAGGAGAGCAAAGTAGAAGCACATGCAATCAAATCCTGTGGTTATTACTGACACCAGATATACAATAATGCATCACGTTAATAAGCTCTGTGATTATTAAACCATGGGCAGAACAAACTGGCACTCTATCGCTGCTCTAGTTCAATTACAAACACATCGGATGCTCTGATATACAGCAGTACTAAAAACGCAGCCACTGACAGTCTTAATTTAATCCACCACACTTTGTCATTAGTAATTTCACTAATGTCTATGCTAGAGCTGATAAATGTTCAGGCAGGTCCATGGAAACTCTCTATTTGACTTCCTGCCAGCTCGAAAGCCTTTGCATTATGGGGCAATATTTACCCACTGGCATTCATTTACCTTAATAAAAGCAATTTATTAACTATTAAAGGCAGAGTATGTACTTTTCGCCACTAGAGGGTGCGTACACACAACAAACAAAAGTGTTTTTAAGGAATCACTCGAGTTGTCTTCTTTAATACATCCTACTGGACTCCTGCAGAAATCATGATCATGGATGAGCTAATGTATAATGTATCATAATCATGGTTAAGCCGACTATAAGGCTGAAATCTGTACCGTAATAATGGTTATTAATGTTGATTAACATTAAACACAAAAAAAAAATTGTAATTGGAGAGATCATCGTTCCCACTTTATATTAAGTGGCCGTAACTACTATGTACTTAGATCAAAATATAAATACAATGTACTTAATGGGTCCATAATGTATTAAAGAACACTTGTGGTGCACTTGAGGTGGAATACAGGTAGGTTTAGGGAAAGGTTTGGTGGTATGGGTAGGTTTAAGAGTGGGTTAAAGGGTTCGGCATGGTCAACAGTGTAGCTGTGAATGTAATTAAAGGTTAATTACTGATGTAATTACATGCAGGTATTTAATCAAGTAGATGTACAATGTAAAAACATGTATTTACACAATAAGTACATTATAACAAATGATTAATTTCAATGTAAGTACATATTAGTTCAGGCCACTTAATATAAAGTGGGACCAGATCATAATCTAATCATAATTATAATTTGGCTACACAAGCAAAGCATCACAACATTAGTTGTTACAGCAAACAATGTGAAAACTCACATAATATTCTCTGAAGCTGAAAAATCAATGTTTTCACACTTTGTTGTTTATGATGAGAACATTTAGGAGCATAGATAATTCAGAGAGCATGTGTTCAACAAAACTAATCTGAATGCCAGAGACTAATCTAAATGCCTCTGATTGGCTTTCACATTCATACGCTCAACAAAATGTTTGATTGGTTATAACGCAATAAAAATAAATAAACAAAAATGCAGAAAAAGAAACCTGATGCAAATTAATTTTAAAGATATAGATTTAAATATAATGTTGTAAATTTACGTTTTTTATTTTAAAAAAAAAGCATTTAACTTTAGTCATTGCAGAAAATTTGTGTAGAGCATTTTTGCCTCCTTTTTGAATGTGGTATTTGTTTAACCCTCCATTAATTTCCAAGCCTGCTTCAAACAGTTTCAGTGTACGCTATCAAACACATTTCAGCAGTGCATATTTAATCTCTTTGTTTCATGACTTTGAAAAAATTCTCCTTTTAACAGATGTTATCAAAAAGGAGCACATTTTTCTGAAGTTATGATTTAGTATTATTATTATGAATGTCTAAACTGTGTGTGCATATGTGTGTTTCTTTTTTTCTGTCACCATTGATATGCTTTTTAAGATGTTAGTACAGAGCTCTAAATAATCACTCAATGGCTGTTGTTCATCAAAAGGCTTTCTCTGACAGAGCACTTCTTAAAAGACTCTTCAGGAGGTATAAAAACCAAACCTGCATTTGACTTTTGATGGCTTTAGCGATCGTTCATTGAGATCAATATATTTCCACTTTAAAGAGAGAATTAAATATAGGTTGTTATCACGCTAGAGCCAGTGCTGTATCACATCCGTGAAGCTTTTTTTCTTTTGAATTCAAACCCCTTTCTGAAACACTAAGATAGCAATGATTTAAAATTTCATAATTTATATTCAATGAGCATTGATCTGTTTTCTTCTAGTCGGTCTTGCAGAGAATCACCAAGTGTTTGACAAGGTAAACGTGAAATAAAGGCTTCACAAATGATCAGAGCAGCTGCACAAAATCAATGTGTTTTAATTATAAATGAGCTCATTAACTGATTTCTTAGAGGGTGAAAAGAACGAGTGTGTCTCTTGAAAGATGTCAGTGCTCAGGACACCTTCAGGCAGAAAAACTTCTCAGGTTTTCCAAGTGATAAATCCACACTGCATGATCGTTTATTGAATTTATAATGTACAATTTTAATTTAACTAGTTTACAGTTATTATTTCAAGGAATGAACTCCCAGGAATGTAAACAAGGGCAGAAATAATGAAACCTATAATGCACCTACAATAAAAATCATCTTTTGTAAGTTGTGTGGACAGACCTATTTGTAGATATAGTGTGTCCACAGTCGTATTGTTGTGATATAAAGACAATATGTCTCTTTTTTAAAATCTCTTTTTTTAAATTCCCTGATGTTAAAATAGGATCCAAATTCCTCCCATTTTGAGGGAATCAAATCCGTAGGAATGTGGTTTCCCCACCCACAGAATTGATTGACAGCCACGTATTATCATTTCTCCATAGTAACATGTATAATCATATTGACAACACAAGATGTGCGCAAAGCAACTGGGATTAAAAGATCTGTTCAGCTCATTGTGATCATCATCATCAGACGTGATCAAGAATGAGTTTTACAAGTTTAAAACATTTTTAAAACAGTACATGTTTGTAATAAATCACAACGATTTTACCCTCTTTACTTTATCACCACAGCTGAATGTCAGTACAATTATAAAAGAAGATGCTTCAATCCCAGTTCGTGAACATTAAATTAAGATTATTTTGTACATTACATAACGGATGTCCACACAGTAGTGGATATTAACATGTATCCTGTCACATTTGCCATGCAAAAATAGTGCAAAGTTAAACACGCTCACTGTGTGTGTGTGTGTCTGTGTGTGTGCTTGAACTTTGTGTGTGACTCACCGAATTAACTCCACAACAATTACATCAAACAATAAACATTGGTAAAGTTATCTGACGCAGCTGAGGTAGAGATCGAGGCACACTCTGACAGGCACCTGGGAACGGTGGGTGGGGAGAACCAGCATTAAAGGCACAGGCCACAAAAACAGCTAAATAGTGTTTAAAGCAGAAAAGTCTAACATTCTGAAAGGTATAATAAATAATCTGATGGGTGTTTTGAGCTGAAACTTTAGACACACTTTGGGGACACAAAAAATCTTGAAAAAAGGGTAAAATAGGGGCCCTCAAAACAAAAATAAAAGAGCAGGAGAAACCCATTTAAATATCTAAAGAAAATAATTCTTCAAAAACGTATTCAAAAAAATATTGACTAATAACGTGTTGATATACATTTTGTTTAGTTTTTGTTTTTATGAAAGGTCACCTGTTTGAAAAATGTAAACATTTAACATAATTTACAATTATGAAATGATACAAGTGAAGTTTTATTAGAGATGCAAGTTTTTATTTTTCCAGTTTACTCTGGATTATGAATAGTTGCCACAAGATTTCACTTACAAGAAATTCATTATGAGAAAACAGCTGAACAGTCACAAACTTTATCTTAATGATCTTGTGTGCACTTTAGTGTTTACATTATATTTAGGTAAATGCATGCTAACCCAACACATTCCAGTGTCAAAAAATGTGATTCAGTGGTAATATGGTAAAAACAAAAACATATTAGGTTATTTAACAACATAACTACTACTATATAGCCTATATATTTTACTTTTGTGAAAACAACAGGAAAAAAAGTTCAACAACAAAGACAAAAATTTGCTGGTTTTGCATGACATCTTGTGGTCGTGCTCTGTATGTGCAACTATAAACTGATCTTTCAGCAGATTCCTACTGTCTTTAATTCCACATGGACTAAAACACAATTAAACCAAATGAGCATTTGAGAATCTGCAGGTCTGTAGGATGTAAAGTACCATAGACAAGAAAGCAGATTTTAGAAGCATTTTCTAGAGTAAAAGTGAACATGAGAAAAACAATATGAATGTTATTCAGCATTGCTCTATAATAAACCTGATTTTAAAAAAACTTATACTTAAACTTTTAAAAGTACAAGTTACAAGCTACAAAGAGTGTGGAAATAAGCTTAACTTATAACTGAGGCAACATGCTTTAACAATCTATACTGTGTATTTAATTTTAAGCAGCAGTTGCCTGAGAGACACATTTCACCTTTTTATATCAGACATGGGGAATAAAATTACTTAAAATTTATTGAAGGAATTGTTTAATTTAGCAGGTAACATTTGCATTAAAGCTTTTTTCTCTCTCTTTATTTTTTAAAATCACATTTAGAGTTTATTAACAAATTGAATACATATCCCAAAGTTTAGCTTACATTAAGTTAGCTATTGTGATATTCTTAAGTCCGGAGGTTATAAACCTTCACATAAAATGTTTGCCATATAGAAAAATAGCACTAGAAAGACAAGATTATTGTACATTATAAATTTAAGGAGTGGTGCGGTGGTGCAGTGGGTATCGGTGTCACCTCACAGCAAGAAGTTTGCTGGTTTGAACCTTTTTTAAAAACTAAGTCTCCTCCCCTATTTAAGACAATGAAGTTGATTGTATCTGTCTTAAATTTTATATTAGATTGGTTTTGCACCAGCAAGGGAGTTCAAGAGTCTTGGACAAAATCTGTGTATTCATACACCCTATGTTTATACCTGAGAGAATGAGAAAGGCCAGCAAGTAACCTCAAGAAAGGTAAATTCTCCAATAGGATATGGATTCAGACTTGTGGGCTGAGACTGCATATCTCAGACTTGCAATGTCAGACTCAATGGAGCAAGTGACATCACAGTGAGGGGTATAGTTAGGAGTGGGGTTAGGTTTACACATTAAAAGCATTGCATGCAGCTCAGCTTGCAACTGCACAGGGTCTGCATCCATTTTGGGTGGCACGATGGCTCAGTGGTTAGCACTGTCACCTCATAGCAAGAAAGTCGCTAGTTTGAGTGCCGGCTGGGTCAGTTGGCATTTCTGTATGCATTTCTGTGGGTTTCCTCTAGGTGTTTTGGTTTCACCCACAGTCCAAAGACATGCACTATAGGTGAAGCGAATACACTAAATTGGCCATAGTGTATGTGTGTGAATGAGGGGCTTTGGGTGTTTCCCAGTACGGAGTTGCAGCTTGAAGGGCATCCACTGTGTAAAACATATTCTGGATAGGTTGGTGAGGTTCACTCTGCTGTGGCGACCCCAAATTAATAAAGGGACTAAGCTGAAGGAAAATGAATGACTGAATAAAGGAATTTTACCTTGAAAGCTTGCGAATGCAAACTTTATCATGTTGAAATGCTAGATGTGTTTTCCACTAGCCACCAATGCAGTAAGATTTACATCCTTAGAAGGTATATTTGAAGCCAAAATTAATCTTTAATCTTTACTTAAATAAAATAAAAGCAATTAAATAGCAGCCTGTTAAAAGTCTACGTATCATGCTGAAATAGTGGAACTAACAAAGCATGTATCGCTTGTTGTATCTAATCACTTTAAAAATGTTACTTGGTTGCAATCCACGCACAGACCACTTGATCTGCTAGATGGCCACGAGGTGCCGCCAGATATGTATCAGATGTCGCATCCTATTGGTGGCTGTCAGTGCACTAAAATGCGGACAGAATTGAGTGATTTTGCAAAACTAGGGCACAACAACATGGGGCATTCCGAAAATAAAATCAGATTTACTACTAAGTAAAGGCTACCAAGTTCAGTTTTATGCAATACAATCAATGTGTCATCATGAAAGGAGAGTAGCTAATAACAGAACTAAAAAACAGCAAGTAAACATTTAGAAACATTTTACACGACACGGACTGATGATACATAAGTCAGATAAAATGCTGTCATCAAAGGGTTTGTCTGTGTTTAATGCGGGACTCCTCCTGTTTTCTGACGTCACGCAGTTTCTCGTACTGTAGCTACAGTGTGTTGCGCGCTCGCAGCAGCCAAACATATAACGGTCCGCACTCCAGACACTGCACTGCATCTGTCAAAAAGTAAGTCAACTTATCTATCCGACCTTTATTTCTGTTTCGGGATTTTCGTCGATTAGTATTGCACTGCCTTTCGTTTGCCTGTTATCCACTTTCCCTCCTGAACGCTCACAACTGCAGTTTATGAGACTTTTGATTAAATGTTATTGATTTTTTCGCGCTGTGTGACACTTAAAACTCGCATGAAAGTGGAGCCTGTGAGAGTGTGGAGGTTTATAAATGCCCTCATGCGTTTCTGTGGATTTCACAATCAGTTTCAACTTGTCTTGAGGTTCACCCACCCTTCGGAGACGGTCTTTTATCTTACATAATCTCACTGCTTGAGACTTAACCTTGCAATTTGTGGTGAAAACTCGGACAATAACTTGAGAATTGTCAGAGAATTTGCCCTATATTTAGACTGTGTTAATTTAACTGTAAGGGCTGCTCATTTTCTATTGGTATCAGAACTCAAAGCCTCAGGAATCCTCTCATGTCAAACTACTTAGAAGCTACTATTAAATAATATATTCTAGCTGAGCAGCATTAATGTTTAATTTAACAGTCTGAACATCATAATTTTTCTCATTTCTCTACATAAGTAATCTAGACACATATTTTTAGTAATGCGAGGAAAACTTTACAATTAAGTATGCAGATACAGTTTTGAGCTCTGTCCGAACGGTTCCATACTAGACGAAAAGTCTCTCTCGCTCTCTAGTTTAAATGTGATAATTTTATACATACTTTATATATTTGTATATAGGCCTATATAAATAATTATATATTTAATAAAACCATATTCCCCCGGATGCACTTTATACCCCTTTTTACATTACTACTTGCCACAAAATGTAAAGATTAGACACAAAACATTGTTTTCAGCCCATGATAACTTATTAGATATGTAATTAAAAGCAAAGCAACAGAAATAAAAACTGTTGAATTATATATTTAAACATATTTTAGCAATTTAAAACTTAAGCTTCAAAGAAGATTATATACATGTGCATGCATGACAGTAATAATTAATTTAACATGCACTAAGACTTTTTTTTACATCACAGGCAAGTATGAACGCAACCAGTCGGTGTTGGTTCACTAAAATTGTTGTGCAATATAAGTTTTGGGAAATGCAACACATCCTTATTTCAAAGGCATTTCCCCTGTATTTATGAAACAAAAGGTGGAACAGTTTCTCACAGCACAGGTCTATGCACAATTACCAATATTAAATTCTTTTTTTTAAAGCAGGGTGTAACAACAGTTGCCATTTCAAAAAGATTTTGCTCACTTCTCACTGGATAATCATTGCTTCCTATTGAATGTCAGTGTTAACAGTCTTCATTTAGTGTATATAAAACAGTAACACTTTCAGTAGGGCAGCCTAAGTGGCGTTGCTTTAAAAGAGTCCAGCCTTAGTAATTTACTGGACTGCACTACAGTTAGTAGTTTGATAATGTAGCAGGCTGATGTGCTTGAGACACTGCCAGTAGGCTACAGCTGGGAATTTTCTCTAAAGGCGCTTGTCTGTATGTGCTTTCTTCCCCAAGGTGGTAGCCATGGAAACCACTGATGTGTATTGCTGGAGAGCCTTTATAGTTCATGATCAGACTTAAGAGGATGCTGAGTTCCACTCAAACACGATCCTACTCCTGATTACTAAAAGCAAGTAATGTTTGATCCTTAAGCTTGCATATCACACACTTAAAGCTGCTCAGATACAACTTCTATTTATTTATGAATAATTCAATCACTTTGCAAAATATTTGAAGCACTCATGGATCATTTCATGAAAATAAAATAAATACAAACATAGTTATTGACATACAAAAAGAGGAAAGAAATGTGCATTTGATGTCAGGCTACATACTGTAAGCAACTGACTGTGTGAACCTTTATTGAAACCAGGGCCTTCTATTCTCAGTTTGTGTTCAAAAGGACGTCATGAATATAGTAGACGTGCCTGGACAGGAACACATATTTCTGCCTATATTAGCCTTAGTTCAAGACAAGTAGTGACAAAATGTGTGTCCATTTATTTTAACGAAACTGAAATAGATAAAAAAAATGTCATTTTCCTGATATGTCTGATATAGACCAATATGAAAATAGTATCTGCTCAACAATGAGTAATCATACTGTCATAAAATAACTGATTAACACTGAATGAAAAATGTATAGTTATCAGTGTCAACTATCATTTAAATCACTGTCCTGTAGTTGAATGAATGCTCAGATTAATGCTTTGGAAAATTTTAGCAAAAACAACCTTTATTTGGTATTGATGAAAACAGTGGAGAATGTTCTTTAGATTAATCAATGGTTCTTTGAAGCAACTTTCACTAAAAGGTTCTTTTTGAAGACCCAAAAAGATAACAAAAATCTTTGAAAGCATTGCATTTAGGAACATCTTTATGAAATTTTTACAACTCATCTAATATGGCCACAGCCATGTCACCCAGCAGTTACTCACTGAAGCAAAGCAGGTTAGTACCTGGATGGGAGACCACATGGGAAAACTATGCTCATGTTGGAAGTGGTGTTAGTGAGACCAGCAGAGGGAGCTCAACTTGCTGGTCTGTGTGAGTCCTGATGCCCCAGTATAGTGAAGGCAATGCAATATTGTCAGTGAGCATCATCTTTCAGATGAGACGTTAAACCGAGGCCTAGAGCTGCACGATTCTGGCAAAAATGAGAATCGTGATTTTTTTTTTGCTTAAAATAAAGATCACGATTTTCTCACGATTCTGTAGATGTAAAATAAAGGTTAATATGAGAGGTTATTATTATTGTTTTTTCAGAATACAACTATTCGTAATTCTGATGTTGAATTACTGTGTTTGAGACATATGCTTGCAGTCTGTCATTGACTTTTTTTTTTCTACTGGTAAAATCAGATGTTTGTCATTATCAGATTCCCTCTTGCATTATGTTCAACATTATATAGGCTAGAGTAGCCTAGTTATACTGGCATTGTTAAACATTTATTCTCATGCACAACACTCTGTGTTCTTATGAAATAAAAACATATTAAATGCTTGTCATAATCATTACTCTAAAATGCGATATGATTATTAAAATGATGTGCGCGCTTTTGGTTTCATTTTTACTGTGCGGTCCACACTTCTCGCGCAGCTCCTAACGATCACTCTGTGCAACAAACTGAATGATATTTACAACTTTATTACCTGTTATTCATAGCCTATGCAAGTTCTGGTCACTAAAGTAGGCATCATTCACAGGCACGCCCGCCCTCTCTGTGGTAACAGCTCACGGTCAGCTCACGTCAAGTGTGATTCCGCGGCTGCGAATACATTATTACATGTACATGAAGACAGAAATGACATTTTTGGGTGAATTATACTTTATAAATACAGTATGTGACTCTTTCACCACTGTTTGGAGGTGTCCACGTTGCTGAGGAATGTATGTAAAACAACATGAAGACGTGTGTGGCCGCCTTTATGCTTCTCTCCTGAACTTGAAAATATGATTGACAGAACAGTAGAAATGCTGCAATAAGATCGTCTAGAGGGTCGAATCGAGATCGTGATCTTTTTACGATTAATCGTGCAGCTCTTCCGAGGCCCTGATTCTCTATGGCAGGGGTGTCCAAACTCGGTCCTGGAGGGCCGGTGTCGTCCAGGTCCAGGTGTGTCTGATTGGGGTTGGAACTAAACTTTGCAGGACATCGGCTCTCCAGGACCAAGTTTGGACATCCCTGCTCTATGGTCATTAAAAATGCCATGGCACTTCACGTAAACACCAAATTCCCCCCTCTGCCCTTACCATTATGGCCTCCCAAATATGCCCATCCACCGAATTGGTTCACTACATCTCCACTCCCCCTATAGCTGGTGTGTGGTAAGTGCACTGACGCTGTTGTCCTGTGGCTGCCGTCACATCATCCTAGTGGATGGTGCACCCTGGTTGTAGTGTGAAGAGACCCCCTAATAACAGTAAAGCGTTTTGGGTGTATGGTCATACACTTTATAAATGCACTTTCTTACTAAAAGTAACTTTGCAAAAAAAAAAAAACACACACACACACACAGACACATGCACATCCATAGATTCATACATATATAAATATTCAGAAGAAGTAAACCCATAATACCATTATGTTTTGCTTTGTTTAAGGAAATTAATCTGTTGATCAGAAGCTGAATGATGGGAAGAAAAACATAAGATAAAAAGGTGGAGTTTGGTAGCGATACACACCATGGCTGCCCATCGCATTCGATCAGCGAACAACAACACTGCGCTCCCTCGCTGCAGATCTGAAGGCGCACTAATCGATCTTAATGAAGGAGTGTCAGAGGCCACCCTCACAGATGTCAAAGGTCTCCTTTATCATTTTTACACAATAAACATGGTTAACTTTTTAATTCATGCATTTTATTCATTTGTTAATTTATCAATCAACAGTCCCTTCGCCTAGTTCTTTACGACTGGATGCTACTGCCTCATTTGGAGCTGCCAGGGAAGTGATTGCCATTAAGGATTACTGCCCGTCCAGCTTTACCACTCTCAAGTTCTCAAAAGGAGACTGTCTTTATGTCATAGACACATCAGGTGGAGAGTGGTGGTATGCACACAACAGCAAGGAGATGGGGTACATCCCAGCTGCCTATGTCCAGCCGATCAACTATCGAGACTCCTCATTCAGTGACAGCGGCATGATTGACAGCATAAGTGACATTTCTGAGGGAGTGAAAGAGATGGACTTCTCAGGGGACTGGACGGTGCCCTCCAAAACCACAGAATCTAGGAATAAAAATCCTTTTGTTAATAAACGTATGTCAAATAACCCATTCCTAAACATCACACTGCAAGACACCCCTGACCAAAACAGCAACCAAAATTCAGCAAATACCTTTAGCTTTGATCATTTCTCACCTCCCATCTCAACCACCAGCAGCACTGTAAATATTAATGGCTTTGAAAATGGGCTGCTTGACACAAACAGTTTTAACCTGAGCTCAGGGCCTGGTGTGAATCTTCGCCGAGACAATCCGTTTTTTAAGAACAAGCGCTGCTACAGCATGTCAGAGCTGTCTGTCCTGCAGTCCCTGTCTGATGGAAATCAAGGTTCCTTGAGTTATTTTGGCAGCATGAAGTCACCTAAACCTGAGCATTTTCAAAGTAGAGAGGACTTCAAAACAGCATGGCTAAATCATCGTAAACTTACAAGATCCTGCCATGACCTGGACTCAATTGGACAAAACCCAGGATGGGGGCAAACCCAACCAATAGAGACTAACATCGTGTGCAAACTGGACAGCTCAGGTGGAGCTGTGCAGCTGCCAAATACTAGTATCTGCATACATATCCCTGAGGGCCATGTTGCACCAGAAGAGACTCAACAGATATCTCTGAAGGCCCTTCTGGACCCACCGTTGGAGCTCAACAATGATAGATGTACTACTGTGAGTCCAGTGGTTGAAATAAAACTCAGTAACATGGAAACCAAGACCCCAGTCACATTAGAGATGAAGGTGTCTGTTGTGGTGAAGATAGAGAGCCGCGGAACTGCAGAGGTAGTATGCATAAGAAGCGACTGCAAAGAGGGTCCATACGTCCCAATACCACATGCATACATGTATGGGGACACAGTACAAGTGACCCTGGACAATTTAGAGCCTTGCATGTATGTCTCTGTGGTGGCCCAGGCACTAACAGTGGCTCCTTACAACACAGTCTGGGAACATGTTGTAAAAAAGGTCACTCTTGGGGTGTATGGCCCAAAACACATCCACCCGTCTTTCAAGACAGTGGTGGCAATTTTTGGCCATGACTGTGCCCCGAAGACATTGCTTGTGAGTGACGTCAAAAAACACTCACAGTCAACTACACCTGTCGTCCTCCAGCTCTGGGGAAAGCACCAGTTTGTAATGGCAAAACCTCAAGACATTCAGGTTGGCATGTATTCGAACATGTCCAATTTTGAAATAAGAGCCAGTGAACAGGCCAAGACCGTGAGGGGGTTTCAAATCAAACTTGGCAAAGTGGCCCGCCTTGTCTACATGATCGAAGCCCGTGATTCTACTGACATTTCAGACTTTACATTGCGAATACAAGTCAAGGATGATAAAGACTGTATTCTGGCCCAGTTTTGCGTTCAGACCCCAACCCCACTACCAAAAACAAGCACAAGAAGCTCCGTTCAAAGGCGCTTTCTAAAGAAAAAGGAAGTGAACAAAATTGTACTGTCTCCACTTGCAGCAACCGCAAAGTATCCCCTATTTCAGGACAGATTAGTCAAAAACTTGAAGTTTGCTAAATTGCTGAAAACAGTTGTAAGACAGTCCAAAAGTCTATATTTGCTAGAGTATCTTAAAGGTGACGCAATGACTATTGTAAGTGAGGAAAAAATCAAACTTAAAGGACATCTATGGACAAAGGAATGGTATATCGGATACTACCATGGAAGAATTGGGTTAGTGCATGCAAAAAACATTCTTATCACGGGAAAAGTGAAACCTGTTAATTATAAAGGGTCTGATCTTACGACTACAGTGCTTTTAGAGCAGATCCTGAAGCCCTGCATGTGTCTGACGTACATCTATGCATCGGTTCGGACAATACTGATGGAAAATGTGGCAAGTTGGAGAGCGTTTGCTGATGCTTTGGGCTACGTCAATCTGCCTTTGACACATTTCTGCCGGACAGAGCCAGACAGTGAGCCAGAAAAAGTAGCTTGTGTTCTTGAGAAACTTAAGGAAGACTGCATCACAGCTGAGGGCAAGGAGAGGAAGTCTTTCCAGAAGGAGCTCATGAAGGTAAGAGTTGAAAGTTTCTAGTAATTTATCCTGCTCACTTTTAATAATAAAAAAAGTTATTACTGAACAAATGTAAAACTTAATAAAGCCACAAACCAATTCCTAGTTAAAAAGACGGTTTTGCGTTTTAAATTTTATGCACCAATTTTGTTTTATGTATTTGTGTGAAAGACACCAGATAGCTTGACCTTGTTGGTGAGGTTAAATGTTTTTTCCACACCTAAGTATACTAAACTAATTAAATTATGAATAATATATCCTTTAGCTAGTTAATCGCAGAGCAATTTAAATAAATATTTCAAAACATTACACAAAGTTTATTTCTCAAACAAGTTGTTTGACTTCCGAAAGTAGAGAAGAAATTATATTGAATACATTTTAAAAGACCACCTAATTAAACAAACACCGCAAGCTATGGCAGCACAATACATCATTTCAGCATTGAACATCTATGACAGGGGCAAGGCCAGAAATGTGGCTACATAAAACCGGGTGGGCAAAATGTAGTGTAATGTATGTGCAACTTCAGTCCTGGGGAACATGCAGAGTTTTACTCCAACACTAACCAAACATGGGAACAAGCTAATCAGTGTCTTTAAGATCACACGCAATAGTAATTTCAGTAGTTCTCAAACTAACATACAGTATTAGGAACCTGTTATTCCCAGTAAAGTTATTGAGCAGTTCTTCAGGTGGTTAAAGGTGCCATTGAGCACCAATGTCAGACTGAGTTAAGTCCCTGTATAGTTTTTAAAGGTTCTATCTCTCTTAGTTTAGTTAAGGATGTTTTAAAACAATTAAATAGAGTATTTCCTGAAGACAACGTGTTTCTCAACCTTTTTGCCCCAATAGGCACATATAAGGAGACATTACAGGGCATCCACACAAGACTTTTTGACCTCAGAAAAGCTCAAAAGCAATCCAGATAGCACCCTTTGACAAATGTGCTGTACAGCACCTTTAAAGTTTGGTGTTATGTAGAACTTAACATGGTTTAATTCATACATTGAAGACTATGCAGTGTTAATTTACATTGGATTATTCAGTTTCTCTTCCCAGTACTTGGTTGCGACTGGAAGGGCATCCACTGGGTAAAACATATGCCAGAACAGTTGGCAGTTCATTCCACTATGGCGGCCCATGATATTTAAGGGACTAATGAATGATTCCATTTCTCTACCTGAATACTACTGACTAATAAAAGTAAGCACTATTTCCAATGGTATCTTTGGCCTTATAAAAATAAAAATTGCATTATTCAGTACAATTCACAGTAATACAATTATTCAGTATTTCTGATTGGACTAGAAGGCATGGACTTGCTATATTAATATTTCATAAGGGACAAGAAATCATAGTTTCCAGAGAATTTTGAGCATCTAAGGCTACCAAACAATGACCAGTAGCTGCTCTAAATTCATCTGCTCTAGATTGCATCGATGGATAATGTGCTAAGATGCAGGTTTGTCTGGTTGTCACTTGTCCCAAAACTTCCTGTGTCACTGTGTCAATAAACCTTTATGTGGAAACCTTTATGTCAACAGGAACCTGAAGCAGAATGTTATTTTTGAAAAAGTCCAGTTTCATTTTAGCTACTTTTTTTTACAAATACGCTTTTAAATATCTGCACAGTGATGCATCAATCAGTGTGCTGTGCAGTGAGTAACTACCTAAACAAGGATCCTTCAGTCACAGAGAAGAATCTAAATAACAGTCACTTAAAAATATGCATATCTAAACTACAGCTGTTCATGATTTTAAAGGGAAGGAAAGACATGAAGTCCCATTCAAGTGCACACAAACAGAAGTGTAGTGGGCAGCCATAACTGCGGCACGAGGTGGGCAAATGGGGGTTTAATGCCTTGCTCAAGGGTCTAACTCAGCTGTAGTATTAAGGAAGGAAGAGAGTGCTGTACATTCGCTGCCACGCTACAGTCCCTACTGGTGCCGAAACTCCTGCAACAGGTCATTCCAATGATAAATGAATAAGTACATTTAATGAAGAATGCAAACACATCAGTGCAAATAGCATTGCATTTCAGGAGTCATAAGTTCGAGTCCTGGCTCACAAACCTTTCCTGATACCATCACCCCTCCCTCCACACTTAAAAATTACACTTAGAAATTATCGTTTAGAAAGTTTTCCACTTACGTGTAGCATTTAAAAAACACTCTGTGACTTGATACAAAAAAAAATGAGAGCAATCAGTAATCAAAATACAATGCACAAAACAGAATATCTTCAGTATCTGATATCAACATGCAGCAACAGATCATATGAAGCATGCGGAGACATGTACAAGCTTTGTTAGTACAGGCGCTCAGCTAAAATAGCAATGAGCTGAAAGTAATTCTGCTTAAAATATAGGTCACACTTTATTTTGATGGTCCATTGCAACTAATTCTCATGAGATTATAAGAAGACTGTAAATTGGGGTTAGGGTTGAGGTTAGGGGTTGGGTTAGTGTAAGCTGACATGTACTTGCAAAGTTTCTTATAGTCAGTTAAATGTCTGATAAATGTCAGTATCGACAGTCAAGTAATACTCAAATGGACCATCGAAATAAAGTGTTACCAAAATATGCTTTAATATTTGTAGTGAGATTAAAATTAGAATATTGATGATATACATGATAAAATCGTTTTAAATAGCTCACATTACTGAAGTGAAGCACACTAAATTAACGTCAGATGCAAATTGGTGTCAGAGTCATGTTCTTCATGAACTAAAATTAGGGTCATCTGTGACCATTTCAAATCTGACAAGACTCAGGAGTGAAAACGGCGGAAGACAAGACTTGTTGAAGGAGAATCTTAGTTGTGCAGATGTTTCCTTTTCTATTGTTAGCATCTACGCAGGAGCATCAAATGTAGAATGACGGACGCCCCAAACTACACAAAACTCACACATCAACAGTACAAATCCAAGATTTAGCATTTTAGAGTAATGGATTCCCGCTGGGATTCCTAAGGGGTTTTTCGAACAGTGGTTTATGTTTTATGAATAAAATGAGGTCTGTGGTTAACATTACATGAAGAGACTTTCCTGTTTTGTTCTACAAAGAAATTACACTCAGTCAGTCAAATGCGACTTTTCAAAGCCATTAGAAATTCCCAAGGGAACATGTGGTGAATTAGTCTTTTGGGTCGGCGTCTATATTGGCATCATGACTGAACAGCTACAGAACTTTGCCATTTCATTTTTAATTAGTAAAAGTTCCAGCTGTAATGCTTTTTTCCTTGCAAGTACTTGCAAGAAAAACTTGCTGAAGAAGAACATGTGAATGCCTCTGAACATTTTCAGTCTTTGATTCTTCAGTATCCTCCCATTTCCCTTTGTGTATTGTTAGAGCACTTCTGTATAAACGGTCGGTAATTTCTGACAATAGGTTAACAACGGAAAAAGGCAACCAAATGCTTATGTAAAAAGGAAATAAAAGAGATAGGATGAAAGATACTGTCGCGTGAATCAAAATGTCAGATGTTAAAAAAGATCAATTTTATAGCATGTTAAAAAATATATTAGCTCAAACAGGCTTTGTGTGTAATATTATTATAATATCCTGAATTGTAATAAATTGTAGCCTACTGTAGAAGGTCAACTGCTCGATTGTGACACTAACAATGCTAGTCAATTAGATTCTCAGGGAAAATAAACTGATTAAACGTTTGTGTCATGCATTCCCTGTAAGTCACTTTAGATAAAAGTGTCAACCAGTTGTAAATGTAACTGTTTATAATATATAGCTAATTAAAACCCAATGCCTGGCTGAGTTCAAATATCTCCATGTGCAACACAATTCTAATGTGCATTACGTAGTGAAGTTGCTGTGTTATTTACACAGATATTTTGTAGGTCAAATTAACAAACACTTCTTTGAAACTGTTTCAATTTGCTGGAACATTAGCATAGCAATAAAGTTGTTCTGCACAGAAAATTAGCCAAGTTCATTGGGTCCACTGATCCAAAACAAATGAGTCATTAGTAACAAAGAATCTGCATACAAAAAATAAACAAATAAATCATAGAGACAAGAGGCTCAGAACACTGAAAAATACGCAACATTTGCTTTGTGTGAGAACCTACACATTTCTTTTTTTTTTCTTTTTTTTTTTGGAAAACGATCACAATGGTTTTTAGATTCCTTGTGAAAGCATTGAACTTTCAGGACCATTTACACTACATTGTTTTCAGCTCACAACAATATGGTTATAAGGGCCTGAAAATTCTAACTTTTGAAATCAGGTTTTTGAAGTATATGTGTGTGATTTTCTTATTTTATGTAATTGGTGACTCTCTGTGTAGTACATATTCAGTCATATTCACATGCAAAACATCAATGGCAAACTACAGGACCACCAGTGCACAATGCATAGTGTTTGTTTATAAAGTGACAATTTCACCCACTAGCCTGGCAGGGACAACACAGCATTTTAAGTTGTTTTTGTAGATCTGTGTTAATGAAGGTCATTGTGGCAACATTGTGTTTGTAATTTAACTATTTTCAAAAGGCAAAAGAAAACATTCCAATTTTTAATGAAATTATGTTTTTCTTTTTTATAAATACTGATATTTTCAAAGCAATTTAAAAAATAAACTCAAAGTATTATCTAACCTTCTAGTTAGAGATTTCTGCACTTTTCTCCTTTAATATCTGAGGCGATAACAAATGGTTAAGTATACCACAGTGAAAATTCTGAGGAGACAGGGTGTAGATTTTGTTTGGATTTGTGCTAGTTCTGTGTCTGACTGTGTCGGGTCAGGAGTGAGACCCCTGAAAACAGGTGCACATGAAAGGCCTTATCTTTCCTTGACTAATGCACACAGTCATGTGTAAACAGTGTGATACACACACACAGTACACCTCTCCTTTGACTTGCATCCAAACAGTCACTGCTTGTACTTGGAATAACATGAAATTTGGTAAATTTGGGATAAATAAAACAAAAGTCTGCCTCTTTACCTAAGTTCTCCAGCTTTTCACTGAGAGTTCAATTCAATTCAAATGTATTTGTTTAGCGCTTTTCACAATAATTATTCTTTTAAAGCAGCTTTATAAAAGGTGCACATTATTGCATTACAATCAGACATTATTGCATTACAATCAGTAAAGGAGTTGTTTAAAACAGTATACATTAACCTGCAGTTATATAGTGTCCTTCACAACAACAAAAAGGTGATATTAATGTGTACGTTCAATCAAATGTGTTTGTGTATTAAGTGGGAGTCACTTCACCTGCATTTCAACATTTGATTTGATAAAGCTATTATCTTATGATGTACTCAAACTAAATCAAAGGTTTACACATCACAAATCATCATGATATGCAGCACTTGCTTGTAAAAAATAAAAGCAATTATATACTTTTTAAATTGTATATTAAAATTTTATACCTTCAGATGATTACAAAATTATAAATGCAGAATAAATATTATTTATTTCAAAGGGCACTATTATTGTACTAGGTAGGTAGGTAGGTAGGTAGACAGACATGGGAATTCCTTTATATGTCAGAAGATGAGAATAAATTGTACAGATATTTTTTCTTAAGTACTGACTGAATGCATAAGTCAAAGACATACCTTCCTGTTTGTTTGTTTGTAGAGCATGTCTGATAAGAGGAAAGCCATGCAGGATCGCTGTTATCTCATTGCTCTGTTTGGAGCCAGCCCTTTAACAGGTCTTCTGGGGCATCAGCGTCGTGTTCCTCCCCCTCTAAGCAGACTTCCTGTCATTCCAAACATTCCAAGCCACGGAACTGGAATCAGAGATTACTGGGTTTAGGGCGTGTAACTTTTAAACACTTGCTGCTGATGTGTGTCAGTACACGCCAGCATATTCAAACCTATTAAGAACACCTGCACTTTTGACCAACTCAAAATGAATTGAATAACTGTGCCATCTGCAGAATCTTTGCTGCATATACAACAAAGGGCTAACAAAGAGTAAAATGTCATGTCATGAAAATCAGATAACAGTTTCGGACATTGCGAATGTCATATATTCACAAGGTACAGTGAAAGTAAGTCCTTATTCGTTTTTTTAAATGTCACTAACTCTCAGGGAGAAACGAAGTTCACGTTAATAAGACAGAACACTTGCCAGCAGAAGGCCGGATATTCCTCCCTAGCATTTCCCTTGTCCAAGGGGCCCGGAGTAACTCTCATTATGTTGTCCTCACAGGAGCATTGCACGTCGCTTCCTGCATATCAGCTAATTTACCAAAGTGCCCTGCATGATGACTTTAACTCATGACGGGTTCAGATCTTTTGTGGTGGTGCTTAGTTTTGTAGTTTGCTTTTTTAAAATAGCAGAAGATGTGGCATCAGATGACAAATATACAGATACATATTTTATTTAAAGAAAATTACTGCTTCAAAATTTCAAACAGATATTTATATATTTACTGATTAATCGGCATGAAAAGAAAATACTGACAAAAATTTTGGTCAATACTGATATAGCAACAACTATTTTTGATATATAAAATAGTTATATAGTTTTGATGTTATAGCTGGTAACTAAATGGCTGATATTAAACAGAAAACATGCTAAATCAAATATTAAACATTTCACATGCTGCTAGAGAATGTCTGATAACACAATTATAATGCAGAGCTTGGAAAAATATGCACAGTATATAAAAGTGCATTTAATGGCATAGTTTACCCAAAAAAATACATGCCTGTATTACTTAAGTGTAAAGAAAATCCTGGTCGTCTTACATTTCTTACTCTGAATCAAATTAACCCTATAAGTCCATGAACTTATATTATGTTAAACTGGCCTAAAACAGTTTGCGTAACTTATAAAATTAAGTTATAACATGATTAACTTATTTTAAGAACTTATATTGTACTAAAAACATGTCATGACTAATTGATCATATTTTATTTACAGTGTACAATTGTTTGACAAATATCTTTTTTATATCTATACAATGTATGTCAAGGGTGTCTCAGTTATAAAAACTTCTTGCATGATATTTCTGATTTGATTATCTGTAATCATATTTTTTATTATGAACTATGCATTGTACCTTGGTGATTTTAAACTGTATTTGTGGTGTGTGGTTCAGGCTCTTCTGAAGATGGACTGTCAGGGTCTGGTGGCTCGGCTGGTCATGGACTTTGTGCTGTTGACCACTGCTGTGGAGGTGGCGGGTCGCTGGAGAGAACTGGCAGAGAGACTGGCTAAAGTGTCCCGGCAGCAGATGGAAGCATATGAAGCTCCACACAGAGACAGCAGAGGACAGCTGGACAGTGAGGTAAAACAAACTCAGAAACAGTTCAACCAAACCTAAACATTTTGTCATCATTTACTCATTTCTACACTCTCAGAAAAAAGGTACACGGTGGTACAAATAATGTTCTTTAGGGACAGTTTTGTACCTTTGTAAAAATTGTATAGTACAAAAAAGTCTTCTTATGAACCTGTTCTGTACCTTTTATGGTACAATTGAAATGGAGGTATACAACTGTTCTCATAAAAATGTACATAAGTGTTGGACAGCTCCTTTATTGCAATATCTATGAAAATAAATATTACTGGAAAGGGAAAGTGATTTATGAATAATTTCCGTATTAAAACATGAATCATCATTTAAAAGTATAGGTTTAAAGAAACTCATAAACATTAATTATTAGGTTCTATAATACAAAACAACTGGTAAAACATAAAAAATAAACATTTAAGGCATTTTGATAAACGTTTGGTAAGCATTTTCTGATAGATTTTCATTATTGATATCCACTATCAATTTGCTATATAAGTGTATTTACAAAAAAATATTTTTTTTGTAAACTGAAACATTGTTTAATAAATGTATTTGATGTTATATATTTGCTGAAAATAAATTGATGCATTTTGGATGAAGCAAAATGCTTTTTAATAGTTGTTGAAGGAACACATTTGACACTGTTAAGGTAAAAAGTGTCTCGTCACTGTAGTGGTACCTTCATGGATCAGATGTGTACCTTTGATGAAGGTATTGTATCTGCAGGTTTTAAAAACCAAAAGTACATTTCTGTTTCCCATGGTATAAATCACGTCCTCAAAGGTACAAACCACAATAGTACAACTTAGTTTCTTTGTCTTAAGGTACAAACCTGTTCCATAAAAAGGTACTGCCACAGTGACAAGAGTTTGTACCTTCTTTGCTACAACATTGTACCATTTCTTCTGAGAGTGTACCGTGAAATAAGAAAAGAACATTTTACTGCAGATTTTTTTTACATGCAATAAAAAATGTATGTTTTTTTTTATTATACACGAATGCCATTTAAATTTGGAGCAATATGAAGTAAAATACACTGTTGTTATCATTAATATTATTTTTACAGTCCCAATAAAATGTTTTCCAAAAAAACATGTTTTCATATGAATCACATGGAATAAATTTATAAAAAATCTGCACCTCATGAAATACTTGTGAGATCATGTTGGAAAAACGGTGCACAGTTTATACAGTGTGTACTAAAAAGCGTACGATGTGACTTGAAATGCTGAATGACATAAAGACAACCAAGCAAACAAAATGTAGACTATGTAAACAAACTTAAATATATACAAAATATAGATTATATGATATACTTGGATTGGAGATTATATATATGAAAATGAATAACCTCCAAGAAGAGGTTTTGAGCAGCAACTACAGGAAAGCCACAGGTCATGATTATAGTGTTTGCATTGCAGCTTACAAGAGGAACCCAAGCGTTCTGTCAAACAACTGATGAGATTATGAGCTTCCTCTTGCACTTTGTTTTACAAGCTCAGGATATTTGCACATATTTGCTGTAATGCAGACTAGATGCTGAGTTTTGTTTTGTTTTGTTTTTCTGGGAAATAATTTCCGCCCACCTAAATGTCACAGATACCCAGCATACATGTGACAATCCTTATTTCTTTTTATAAAGGCCATGTGGAAACCTGCATATGACTTCCTGGTGACATGGGCAGCCCAGATTGGGGACAGCTACAGGGATGTGATTCAGGAGCTTCACACTGGACTGGACAAAATGAAGAACCCCATCACCAAACGCTGGAGACACATCACTGGGTCCCTTATCCTCGTCTACTGTCTGGATCTCCTGCGGAGCTCCGCCTTCAGCCCCTCCCCTCAGGATGACTGTGCCATATAAGGACTTTCTTTGCCATCTGACTCTTACAAGACCCACATGCACCTGGGACTTTTACTTTGTAATTTAGCTTTGTTTTTTGGCCTTGGTGTTGCACAATATTGTACATTAAACACTTGCATTTTTATAAATGTAAAATAATATACGATTGTTCACATTTTTTTTATTGCTTATTGCTACTTGTGAATTTGTAAAGTTTGTACAAAAGGCACACTTTTATGCTATTTGTTTCCTACTAATTCCCCAGAGATATACATAAAAGAACAATTTTACAAATATTACACAATACATGAATACTAATATGATGCTTTGCATTTTTCTGTGTTGTTTGTGAGATATCAAATACACTGTATCCTAAACTGCCTGTTTCACTTTGCACTAAACATCTAATGTATGTAGTTACATTTTTAGTATGTCTTTGTTGGTAAAAGTAAATGTTACTTACAATGAAAAGTAAAATAGAAAATAAAAAAATCCTTCATCAAATCCCTTTTAAATGTAGTTATTTAAGTAGCATTTGATAAGAATGACTTGCAGTCATAAACCCCACTGTTAAATATTCATCAATGTGTCAACTATAACACACTTTTTAGTGTTTTTAGTGTTGATATCCCTAGACTACATCCATAGCTTTTAGATGTTTTATCAATACAAATGTTTACTTCTCAATTAAGAAGCTTTTATGACGTTATATATTATCACGATATTGTAAAAAAAATTGACTTTAAAGTAGACAATAAAGTTGACTTTAAGAAGTATAACATAAACAATGCATAGTTACTATTACTGTAACACAATAAACTGTATGTATCTAAGCACCCAAATATAAACCCACACACACTCAATCAATTCAAATTTAACTAAAAATCAACTGACAGAAACAAAAAAAGTTGCTCACTAAAGCAGATGAGAACATCACATTCCTTCGGCCGTTATTGTGTTCTGAATTTCAAGCACATTTCTTAATAAGCAAATTACATTTATTGGTCAAATACGTTATACTGCTAACGTTTCTGAAATACAGTTTTCGTGTGACAGGTCTCTGTTTACGCTTTGGCGGATGTCGAAACTTCGCAGCATGCTTACTCCGACTGATTTGCTTGCTCGTATATATGGTGATTATTGACGTGCGCTGCTGCTCCCCGCGTTCAGGCTACAACAAACGGATTGACAAAACATACACGCAGGGGTGCCGCTAGCAATTTTGGGCCCCATGAAAAAATATAAGGATGGGCCCCCAACTACCAAGCTAGCTATCCAAACTCTTTGTTTGCAATGTAGTTATACTGACGTATGCATTTTATTATTGATTTTGTCCACTACTTATCAGAATTTAGTAAGAGAACGGCCATGACTGCAGCTAGCAGATGATTTATTGTTCAAAAGTAAATGTAGTACAAAAGGGAACAGTAATCAAATATTCACTGAAAATCTTACATTTCTAAACACACAAAACACCAATGTAATAACTGTACTGCAATAGTGTCTCATACAATGTGCAATACACTTTGACTGAGGATTTTGCAAGCAAGAAGGCCAGGCATTGGGCACTTGGAATTTATATTACTGTCAGGTTATTCAGACCGTTTTAAATGTATTTATGTTGTGTTTATTTGGTTTGCAGTGTGCTGGATTTTGCACTCTGTTAATACAAATTTGTTTAAAGAAAATTGTTTATTATTTGCCGGCAAGAAGGCCAGAGTTTTGCTATTTAAGTAATGGTCAGTTTAAACAAAAGAACATTTCTTATTTCTGGGTCTCATTGTAGTATCATTTTGTGTCTTATTGATTTAGTGTATAGTGTGTCATTTGGGATGCAGCTAATGAAATAAATGACCAAAATACCAAATAATAGCCTACCTGGCATGAGTGTAAACGCATTCACCATCGGGAGGCGCTATAATCCCTCACAGGAGAATACTGCTCTCACAATCCAAAATAAATAAAGTTATCCAACATGTGCGCCTGATAGCTCCGCCCCTTCTGTTACGTGCTCAAAGCTGCGTTGAGTGTGTGAAGTGTCCATCATTACACACTTCTGTTTACCGGCTGAATGAGTGCATCATCTGGGTAAATAAAGTGCATTATTGTTAGAGTTTTCAGTGTGAACGCACTACTTACACTATTTATTCAAAAAAAAAATAGCGTAGAATAGTGCATACTTATGCGATTTGGGACGCAGCTGATGTTAAACTCGAGGTCATCGCTGGCTTGACAGTTTACCTGACGATCAACTCTCTTCCCGCTACTGACGGACTGAACCATACAGCGAAAGGAGGGGGGGTGCAATTTGACAGTGGCAGTTGTGACCAAGCGGCAACCTCCCGCTCTCCCTCTGGAAGCCAATACGGAAGTAACTTAAACTTGCAATTCATCGAAAATTTCGCTAGTCCTGGCTGTCCTGGCTCCATAATAGAGCAAATCTCCAATGAGCCCACTGGTGAAATGGCCAATTTTACAGCAGAAAAAAAGGTGTTTACAGCCTGGTACAAAGAACGATTTTGGTTCATATAGATGATATTACTCTTCATGTCAACTGTGAGGGGGGTGAATTTTTTTATAACTCATCCGTTTCCTTTATATTAAGCTAAATTAAGTTTGCATAATTAAGGGCGTGGCCACTTGAGTGACAGCTAGTCCCGCTGGTCGCTGTCACGTCACCTCAGCTGATTCCGCCTGATTCATCGTGTTTTTGTGTTGTTTTATGTGGCTTTACACAGTCAGTTGCCTTTTGGAATTATTTCCTGCAATGATCAGATAATATGGCATGCTGTGTGCACTTAATTGTGCTCACAAACCATTCACGTGGACTCACGTTTCCCAGGTGAGTGAAATTAATACTTATACCATCTCTATAAATGTAATTGCTTTATTTAGGATAATTTATGATTTATAATGTTCTTCAGAACTCTAATGCACTCCAGAATCTGACAGATTGATCAGCTGTAGGCTATAAAATCGTCATCTGAAGCGTTGTCATACAGTGTTCTGCCTGGATTTCCTAAATAGCCCTGCATTTACTAACACAGACTATGTCTGAAGTATTTGGATGTAATTCACACTTTCTTCCAATGCCAGCATGCGTCCTGTAGCTCCGCTCACGCTCCGCCCACGCTCCGCCTCTTTGCCCTTGTTTGGTATGCCTCGGTTGGTGCGATGACGCGCGAACAAAATGGCGACGGTTGGCCACGCCTACTAGTAGCTTCTTTTGGGTTCATCAGAAACCTATGGGTGACGTCACGGATACTACGTCCATATTTTTTACAGTCTATGGTTGTGACCAAGCGGCAACCTCCTGCTCTCCCTCGGGAAGCCAATACGGAAGTAACTTAAACTTGCAATTCATCGAAAATTCCGCTAGTCTTGGCTGTCCTGGCTCCATAATAGAGCAAATCTCCAATGAGCCCACTGGTGAAATGGCCAATTTTACAGCAGAAAAAAAGGTGTTTACAGCCTGGTACAAAGAGCGATTTTGGTTCATATAGCTGATATTACCCTTCATGACAACTGTGAGGGGGGTGAATTTTTTTATAACTCATCCGTTTCCTTTATATTAAGCTAAATTAAGTTTGCATAATTAAGGGCGTGGCCACTTGAGTGACAGCTAGTCCCGCTGGTCGCTGTCACGTCACCTCAGCTGATTCCGCCTGATTCATCATGTTTTTGTGTTTTATATGGCTTTACACAGTCAGTTGCCTTTTGGAATTATTTCCTGCAATTATCAGATAATATGGCATGCTGTGTGCACTTAATTGTGCTCACAAACCATTCACGTGGACTCACGTTTCCCAGGTGAGTGAAATTATTTACTTATACCATCTCTATACATGTAATTGCTTTATTTAGGATAATTTATGATTTATAATGTTCTTCAGAACTCTAATGCACTCCAGAATCTGACAGATTGATCGGCTGTAGTCTATAAAATCGCCATCTGAAGCGTTGTCATACAGTGTTCTGTCTGGATTTCCTAAATAGCCTTGCATTTACTATCACAGACTATATCTGAAGTGTTTGGGTGTAATTCACGCTTTCTTCCAATGCCAGCATGCGTCCCGTAGCTCCGCTCACGCTCCGCCCACGCTCCGCCTCTTTGCCCTTGTTTGGTATGCCTCGGTTGGTGCGATGACGCGCGAACAAAATGGCGACGGTTGGCCACGCCTACTAGTGGCTTCTTTTGGGTTCATCAGAAACCTATGGGTGACGTCACGGATACTACGTCCATATTTTTTACAGTCTATGGTTGTGACAGACACGAGGGGCAGATATAAGCCGTATTTTTATTTTTTATTTCTAATAAATTGTTTTACTTGTAATTTAAAGATACATTCATAATTTATATTACATTATAGTACTGTTATTGATTATAAAGCAGATCTCTTTGGGCACCTAGAGTGCATGGGCCCTTAGAATCATCCTAACTTCCCCCCCTTAGCGGCGCCCCTGCATACACGGACCCCCAAACACGCAAAGTAGCAGATTTTTATTAGTTTATCGAGTTTGTAAACTGGCGCAACTATTGTGTCGCCACTTCCGTTCTCATTTCTGATTTTTACAAAACAGATCACTGCGCTGTTTGATTGAAATTTGTTTCATTTTTGTTATATTATTTTATGTTAATGTATTGTCATCAATTTGTAGCTGACTATTTAAAAATTGTAAAAAATTAATAAATAAAAAAATTATATGACTATCATTTGCCCTTATCAACACATTTTATTTAGTAACAGCGTTATTGCTTAACATTTACAGTAAAAACATAGTATTGTATTTAATACATTCACATTTAAACAATTATAAAAATGTCTATCATTCGCAGCAAAAAATAAAATAAAAATCTTACCATATTGGTAGACCCGTAGGCTACATAATGTACAACCAAATCAAAAATATATATTTATTTTTTATTCATGAATGAAAATGTACAATCAGGTGATCAATAAAAAAGAAGGAAAATACAGTTACTATTACTGTACAGTTACTATTACTGCTACATAATGTATAAGCAATTTAAAAATATATATATTTATTTTTTATTCATAAATGAAAATCATGAGATCAATATAAAAGAAGGAAAATACAAGTTGCGTTAACTGCATTTTTACAGAGAGAAAAAAAATAAAACAAACAGGGGAAGGGGTAAACTACAATAGTATGTGTGAAAATGAATAAATTAAGGATAGCTATCTAAATCCCATCAGAGTCAACAGTTCTTTATATAGAACCAAAATTTGACACATTTTTGTTGTTACACACACAGAAAGATTAGAGCAGTCGACTTCAGTCAGAAAAAGTGGAAAATAGGGATTGCATCCATGAATTTTTCTTTATGTATAAAAATCCAAACAAAATAAAATAAATGAAAACTTTAACGAAAACAAAATTAAATGAACACAAATTAATTAACCGGATATTTTATGCAATATTTTAAAATGGCATTATTTTATCTTATTAGGAACAAAGTATTTATCATGCAACAACCATGATTTGTTTCTCTGTACTAATAATTAATACAACCCAATGGAATCTGCCTGGTGGAACAATGCGGTTTCATTGCTGAAAAATTAGATGAACATGTTTATTATTACATTTTAATCATGAACGTCCATGCCGTCTAGCAATAATGCTGATTCCTTTATATTGTAGTTGTGTAGTATATGACTATAGGATATTTGACAAGATGCATTAAACCTGTGGTTCAGTGGTTAGCACTGTTGCCTCACAGCAAGAAGGTTGCTGGTTCAAGTCCTAGCTGGCCCAGTTGGCATTTTTGTGGTGCTCCAGTTTCCCCCACAGTCCAAACACTATAAGTGAATTGGTAAGTAAAATTAGTCGTGGTGTATGTGTGTGTGAATGTGAGAGAGTATATGGGTGTTTCCCAGTACTGGGTTGTGGCTGGAAGGCAGGGACGTGCAGAGACTTTTTAAGGGGCAGGGGCCTAAGTGGAAAAAAGGGCACTTTTTATTAAATAATAATAATAGTTGTACTTTAATAAATAAAAAATAATATTTTACCCTAAATTCACCATATACTCACCCTTAAAAGGACAGTTCATTCAAAACTGAACATTCTGTCATCATTTACTCACATTCTACTTGTTCCAAACCTATTTGACTTTTTTCTTCTGTTGAACACACACTATAATATTTTGAAGAAAGCAGTAAACCTGTAACCATTGACTTTCATGGTATTTGATTTTCCTACTCTGGAAGTCAATGATTTCAGATTTCAAAATAAAGAATCAAAGATTTGGAACCACTTGATAAGCACTGATAGTCGTTGCTCCACTGTTGACACCTTACTTTTGAGGACAGAGCAACATTGTAAATAGCGTTTTCATTAGGGGGTACGCCTCTCGTAGTTTTTCTTTCCAATTCGGGTAGACGAAGACCAAAATATATTTAAAAATACACTTTTTTTATTGTTTGACAGGAAAAATTGTCCTTAAAGATAACACACATTAACTTATACATATATTAACTTATACATATATTATATTATTCGTAGTATTTTAAAAATAATTATTATCCCCAGGAAAAAGGGCACTTTCTCTCCAGAAAAAAAGGGAAGGGGCTCAAGCACCCAAAGCCCCCCTCCTCTGCATGTGTCTGCTGGAAGGGCATCTGCTGTGTAAAACAAATGTTGGAATAGTTGGTGGTTCATTCCTCTGTGGCAAAGGTCGAAGGAAAATGAATGATTTTCTTATATCCATATTATTTCACAAGATAGTTTTGTGTGGTGAGAAGTTGTAAAGGTAACACAACTTCTATGCAGGAAGAGCCTGCTGATGAAAGCTGGCTAATTTAACTGTAAGTTTACTGTACAAAAAATATTGCATTTTAAAATAAGTGGAAAACCACCGATTCTATTTAACATATAATTAGAAATGAAAAAACATGCAGAATTTGAGTTTAATAAACATCTTCTTAGCCACTTTATTCTAAATGCATAGACAAAGCTAAAAAAAAAAGGCTATGGCTTCAAGTCCCCCATACTTCTACAATGATATATCACAGCTTTTTCTATTTGTGGGGCCTGTTTTTACCATAAAGAGTTTATTAATAGACCCAATCAAAACTAAACACAATTTTGTCTTATTTTGATGTCATTTCCAAAAGTCTGAACGAACAATTTTATTACTTATGATTTTTGTAGCTACCCGCCGGTTATTAAAACAGTCCATGCTTCCCAAATACTGATGTCCATGCATTTCTTTATTGAACACCGTGAAAAAACTAATAAAATAAACAAACCAAATGTATCACACAAACACAATCAAAAGAACATCAAAATAAACAAATAATACACAAACAAATGTTTAGTTTACCGTGTTGGCCTGATAACCAGCAGTAGAATATTCAGCAGCATGTAACTGGTGCCTGCGTTGAAATCTCACTATGCAGTTCATACAAACTCTCGCAGGTTAAATTAATCAAAGAAGATCATGTGACCTCCAACTCAAGCCAGCCGGAAACAAGGAAATTTACAACAAACATAAACCAATACTCGTTCAAATAATGAAATACAAAAAATAAACAACCAAAAAATATATAAAAAATACAAGCTGACCGATCAGCGTCAGCTACAATTTTGCTTTATTCAAAAAGCACTTGCATGTGATTTGTTGTCTCAATGGTTGATATATGAGAAAAGAAAATCAAATGCAAACTCAACGTAAAACTTGAAGACCCTTTCATTCATAGATCAAATGCAAAAATAAAACTTAACAGGCCTAAATATTTCAGTTTCATGTAAAAACTAAATTATCATCTAAACATCTACCCCTTAGAAACTCCAGAGGGAATACAATGCTCTAAAATGCTAAAAAATGACTTGAAACGTTGCCAATAGCTGTACTTTTGCTAATCAGCATTTCTCTGCCTATAGTTTACATATCCATGCTTTGTACAAGGCCACAACATACAGTTGATGGTTACAACCTAAATTTACTGGGTCGAGGACACTGTATTAAATTGTACATTACCCTTACATTTTTCACAAATATCTGATATCATTTATTCATTTTCTTGTTGTCTTAGTCCCTTTATTAATCCGGGGTCGCCACAGCGAAATGAACCGCCAACTTATCCAGCATGTTTTTTACGCAGCGGATGCCCTTCCAGCTGCAACAACCATACACACTCATTCACACTCATACACTACAGACAATTTAGCCTACCCAATTCACCTATACCACATGTCTTTGGACTTGTGGGGGAAACCAGAGGAAATCCACGCAACCACGAGGAGAACATGCAAACTCCACACAGAAATGCCAACTGACCCAGCCAGGGCTTGAACCAGCGACCTTCTTGCTGTGAGGCGAACGTGCTACTCACTACGCCACCATGGCACCCAATATCTGATATTCTGAAAATAATGTTTCTTTCATTTCCAAGTAGCTTCTATAATGTTAGTCTGAACACACATTTTACGAGTGCAAATTGTTTATTGCTAACGTGGTATGTTAAAGAACTTTAGAGCCATTAATTTATTTTCTTGCTGTGCCAGCTCAGGGTTCTCAAATCCTCTTGCTATGTGCGGATTCCACTCTTATCACCTCAGCCTAATGTTTCTTACTGCTTGACAGGCTCTCCCCCCAAAAATATGACCAGTGTAAACAGTCATCAGTGTGGGTCTAACAAAAAAATGTGCTTACATCAGGTGATAACTGTAGACTGCATACTTCACGTCATAAACCTTTCATCAGTGCCTTGTCTCACTGTCTGGGGGAAAACATGGCTGACAAAGATCTGAAAGATATAAGAGCGTGTGCCTATAATAAAGATGTACAGTCTGAGATTTTATACAGTTGCATTCTGCAGTCAGGCAATGTGTTTATGAACGTGTCTGCGTTTGCTGTGATATGCCATAAATAAATAGTGTTTCTTCTCGGGTCAGTAAGCTCCGGAGTTTTTCCTCAGTTCTGTTAAGACGAAGATGAATTACTTTGCTCAGTACGATTAATTTGTCTTTCTCTTCCAGCTTGTTCTGAAAGAGAAGAGTGTTTTAGTGCTTTAAAATAGTCCACACTGAAGAAAAGTCTGTATAAAGATATATAGCGCGCTGTATAAGGTCATATACATTACAGTTTTGTGCTTTATTTCTTTTTACAATCACTTAATCAATCAAGATTTGTTTATTGTAACTTATTTTTAGCAGAAATACACTTACATTTCTGACATGACGCTATTCATTTCTGAATAATTATTTTCTATTATTATTTTTTTTATTATTAGATTTTTATTAGGCCACAGCAGTCCACATTTGAATGTTACTTATTGAGTAATTAGTTACAAATTGCTACAAAACATTTTAGAAAATAACAATTCTTAGTCTCTCCACTAATATTCCCATCTCACCTCTACCATCTACTGGACAACCAGTTGATGTGCAAACCTTTTTTTTACCCACTAAACCAGTTGTGTTGTCCTTGCTATACGCACGTATACTCCGTTTGCTTACTTTTTCCATTAGCTGTTTGGGTATTACCACTTCTGTTGATCATTAATAGCGTATACCCATGGTTTTGCTGATTAGACTTCCCTAATTTAAGTGTAATTCAGGCCCCTTTTTAACTGTATAACAAATGTTTTTTTAAACTCGTATCCTAATTTGTTGCAATTGGTGCCGTTTTGTTTAACTTACGCCTTTCCCTGTTAAAGAGCCCATATGGTGGGTTGAGAACGGTTAAATTTCACTTTTTGAAGTCCCAAACAACAGGATGATATGTATGCAAGGTTAAAAAACACTTTCGATGTCTTATAATATCTATTTATTTTTACCTCATTTTCCCACCGACTCCCATATGAATCGTCTGAGCGAGTCTTTTTCCCCAAGCACCTCCTTTCCGTGACGCTACCACGTCACGTCACCACGTCATGTCCTTTACGTGCCAGCAGCCCAATGCCAGAACATATTGAAAACGGATCACTGCAGTTGTACAACAGCGTATTGCTATATTCTTCATCATAACAACAAACATTCAGTAATAATTAACATTTCATGGACTATTGTAAGCCAACAAATAGTTTCATTCGGCAGTAAGCTAAATGGCTACCGCTACATGCTGCACGGAGCAAACACAATACAGACAACTACATCCATAATTACCTTGTTACAGTCAACACGACTGGAAGAACACGCTGGTCCAAATAAGCTGGGTATTGATCAATCCTTTAACAACAACCGTGCAACAAATCCCGCGTCGTAAGCTAACACAGCTTTTCCCTCGCACTTCAGAGCATAGCGTCTGCGGGACATGATTTAACCGGAATGCCGATAAGTCCAGTAAAGTTAGCAGCAGTCGTGTTTTCCGGATCAATAACTCATGACCGAAACATTGTTCCTACACAAATAGCACCTCTTTTCAGCCGTCGCAATGTATACAATCACCTACAACCTTATTTTCCTAAAAATGAGCTTTGCCTTCGCGCTGGACGCATTATATTAAATTGTGCGCAGGCGGCAGAGAGACCGATCCTTAGGGACCGTCTACAAAGAGCAAAACGCGAAAACCAATACAACCGAAGCTGTCAATAACTTCTCTCTAAATCTTTTTTACTGCCATCAAACAGTATAAAGATTTACTTAGATATTACTCAGATCACACATCACTGCTGTCCCGCTGGTTATGCTACAACACTTACTGCAATACAGTGCTTGTTGTCTTCCACTTTTTCTTCCTGTCTGTGGGCGGGGCTGAGCAGTTCTATTTTCCCGGGTCTGCGCGCGCAACTATTATGTTTCGCGTTGACGTCAAGCCGAAACGGCTAAAGACTCGTTCTAATAACGATTCATTTAAACAACAATGAGTCGACTCTTTTATATATGAATCAATCGTTTTAAACACTTTGCATTTTCAGATTTAAGCCTTAGCTGGACGTTTCACTTTACTTAGAGCTGTGTAACACACTGCATGAAAGGTCATTTTCAAAAATCCATAATATGGGCTCTTTAAATATCTCTCCATACATGTGCACACACACGATACACTCCATAAATTTACACAGATGATATACTCCATACATCAGGGATCACTAATCTCTGTCCTGGAGGTCCGGTGTCCTGCAGGGTTTAGCTCCAACTTGTCTCAAAACACCTGCCTGGATGTTTCAAATATACCTAGTGAGAGCTTGATTAGCTTGTTCAGGTGTGTTTGATTAAGGTTGGAGCTAAAATCTGCAGGACATCGGACCTCCAGGAACAAGTTTGGTGATCCCTGCCATACATGGTATACACTCCATACATATGCACACATGATACACTCATTGATTGGTGATTGCGATGGATCCAGCAGTACTTAACCTTTCCTCCACTTTAGCCTTCGTTTTCTCTTAAAGTTTTGGTAGCACATTTTGCGAGAAATGCGCCCAGCTTGGTAATACGTAACGGGGCTCAAGCACACTGAGTATTTGCTTGAACCCCTCGTTATAAATAAAAATATGAATATTGCATTTGTAATTTTCTGTGCTCGATCTGGATTCGCTGGAAATTTTGCTTGGAAGAAACTAGATAGTGAAAGCTGCTGATAGGTTGTTTTCTGTGCTGCAGCTAAATTGATTTCTGGATGGTACCTTAGGATTTGCATCTGCATGTTGGTGGTGTTGCCTGTCACTTATAGCACTTACAGCAAATTGTGTGGGTCTTGTCGACTACGCAATTGCCATCCTTTATCTGAAATGTTGCCATACTGCTGACTTAAATGGGAAGGAAGGGTCCGCAATCTCTGGGTTGGTTGCTTCTGCATCTATCTTAACTTTTGCAGGCAGGCGTCACATGATTGGAAAGGTAGTCAGGGTACGTATCACAATTCTTCTTTATCACATCGCGACACAGGATCGTGGATCTGAGTGTAGAGATTTCAGTTTCATATCGCGTATCGTTACAGCCCTAATATGCACACGATACACTCCATACATATGCACAGATGATACACTGTATTAGGGCTTGCACGACTACTGGTTTCAGCTAATTGATTTATTTTCAAAACAATACTCGAGTTACTCAACTACCCGTGGTTCGAGCTACTAGTTAAAAAGACACAAAGAAATCCTTCTCAATACACGTTTTATAAATTCATATCTGAATGCATCGATTTCATAGGCCTAACATAAATTGACAAAACTTTATATTACTTTTTTAAGTTACAGAGTAATATAAAAATAAAAAGCAGCACGCAACATTGTCATTTACCATCTGCGTCATAAGCTTCCTGTATATGCAAAGCGAACTCGTATTCATCCTGTAGGTTAATGCTTTAAAAAGTTATTAAAGTAGCTTTATCATTTAACATGTTTTCAGCAGTAACAAGAACTAAGTGAAACTTATTTACTTAAACCCGTTCAGAAAGACAAAAACAGTTCTCGTCAACAATACAGCTGACCCTCAAAACTCCAAATTTATACACAGATGATACACTCTATACATATACACTGCTGTCAGGGTCTGGGGTAGAACCTGGGTCTCTGGCATGAGAGGCGAGTCAAGTAACCACTGAGCCACTGGAAGTTGATGAACACAACCAGCCTAACACACTCCATACATATACACAGATGATGAACACAACCAGCCTAACACACTCCACACATATACACAGAAGATACACTCCACACATATAATACACTCTTTTAATATGCACACACTCCATACATATACACAGATAATACACTTCATACATATACGATACATTGCATACTTATTCACAGATGATATACTCCATACATACACACACACACAATATACTCCATACATATACACTGCTGTCAGGGTCTGGGATTGAACCCAGGTCTCTGGCATGAAAGGCGAGTCAAGTAACTACTCAACCACTGGAAGTTGATGAACACAACCAGCCCAAAACACTCCACACAGATGATACATTTCAAACATATACACAGAAGATACACTCCATACATATACACAGATAATACATACTTTAAATATGCACACACAGCTATTACACTTCATACATGATACACTCCATACAAATACACAGATGATACACTCCATACATATACACTGCTGTCAGGGTCTGGAATAGAACCTGGGTCTCTGGCATGAGAGGTGAATCAAATAACCACTGAGCCACTGAAAGTTCATGAACACAGAACTCCATACATCTACACACACATGATACACTCCATACATATACAAAGATAATACACTCCATACATATAAACATGATATACAAACTATGCTGTCAGAGTCTGGGATAGAACCCGGGTCTCTGATATGAAAGGCAAGTCAAGTAACCACTCAACCACTGGAAGTTGATGAACACAACCAGCCCAACATACTCCACACAGATGATACATTTCAAACATATACGCAGAAGATACACTTCATACATATACACAGATAATACACTCTTTAAACACACACATACTCCATACATATACACAGATAATACACTCCATACATATACACACATGATACACTCTTTACATATGCACACACTCCATACATATACACAGACGATACACTGCTGTCAGGGTCTGGGAGAGAACCCAGGTCTCTGGCATGAGAGGTGTATCAAATAACCACTGAGCCACTGGAAGTTGATGAACACAACCAGCCTAACACACTCCATACATATACACAGATGATACACTCCACACATATACACAGAAAATACACTCTTTACATGGTACACTCCATACATATGCACACATGACACACTCCATACATATACAGACACTCCATACATATACACAGATAATACACTCCATACATATAAACACATGATACACTCCATGCATACACTGCTGTCAGGGTCTGGGATAGAACACAGGTCTCTGGCATGAAAGGCAAGTCAAAGAATCACTCAACCACTTTGTAGTTTCTTTGCCTACTTTCATTTAAAATTTGGGTTGGGTGTAATAGTACACCACCTTTTTTTTAGAACTACACCACTGCACTAAACCTATAATTTTACATGGTAAATAGACACTTTTTACCACATCTATTGTATAAAAGTTAGTAAATGAGCAATGTGTTTGTATGTCACACTAAATAAAATGTAAATTTATATTTGGAGTATGGCTTTTGTCTTGTCCTTGTCACAGGTTTATTTGGCCTATATATTTGGCCTACTTGAATTAGTAGCTGATATGAGAACTGCGGTTGTAGACAAAACTTCTGAAAGTAGCAGGGGCTATTTTTAGTGTTCCATATTTAAAATAAAGACAAATACAATGAACAAACCCATAAATCTTTGAGATACTGCATATTTATTTTGATGAGCCTATGTGTTTGTTCGTCCTTTTAAACCGAGTTTAAAAAACGACGTTTATACGGCAGGTGGCGCTATACCCTAACAATAACTATATCCTCTCTGTTACTCGGATATGGGTTTTATTATGCATTGAGATGTTGTGTTATTTTGCTTATTTTTATTAATTTGCAATGTTCGTTTAAAAAAGTGAAAAAATGTACCATACCAGTAACCAATAAAACTAGCTGAAGACTGAAGGCTATTTTAATTAGCTATTTTCAGAGAAAACTCGAAATACGCGTCTATACGTGTTCATTATAGGAGGTGAATTCGATACTTTGTTGACGCACCTGGGTTTTTGAGCGAAACTCTCATCTTCCATGAAAACTAGAGAACACTAAACCTGTGCGCAGACTACTGAAGGAGGTTGTGTGGAAAGCCAGTTTAGCATTCAATTCAAACGTCTATGGTTTGTCAGTGATGAAGCAGCCTTTCGTTGACAGGGATGGCAAAAAATACAAAATTGAAAAACCTGCCTTAATTATTATTATTATTATTAATATTATTATTATTATTATTATTACTATTATTGTTGTTGTTATTATTATTATTATTATTATTATTATTATTACTTGTATTATTGTTATTATTATTATTATTACTATTATTATTATTATTATTATTATTATTATTATTATTATTATTATTGTTATTATTATTACTATTATTGTTGTTGTTGTTGTTGTTGTTGTTGTTGTTGTTGTTAATAAGAAAAATAATTAAGAAAAAACATTTTTAAACATATTTATAACAGATGAAGTGCTGCACATGCTCCGGTTTCCCCCACAGTCCAAAGACATGCGGTACAGGTGAATTGGGTAAGCTAAATTGTCCGTAGTGTATGAGTGTGAATGAGAATGTATGGATGTGTTTCCCAGAGATGGGTTGTGGCTGGAAGGGCATCCGCTGTGTAAAACAAATGCTGGATAAGTTGGCGGTTAATTCCGCTGTGGCGACCCCGGATTAATAAAGGGACTAAGCCGAAAAGAAAATGAATGAATGAAGTGCTGCACAAGCTTTTATGGCAACATTTAATTATTAGAAGGCAAAGCTAAGCTAAAATTTAAACTTATTTCAAAAACAGTATTTTAAATTTATTATAAATAAAAATAAATAAATAAATACTGGTAGCCTACTATGCCAGAATGGCCTCAGTGCTACACAACAGTACTGTAACATTTAAAATAATGATAATAATAACTCAAAATAATAAACTAATTCAAGCTTTGTTTGATTTTAAAATTAGCAAACCAGAGCCTGTACCATGAAGCGAGCCAGTTAAGTTTCAGTTTAGTTTGCACCATTTTAGGTAACATGAAGACTTTTTACTCTCTGTTGCCATTATGGAGCAACTGGGCTGAGTTACCGTCATGGTACCTAAAATCAATAATAATAATAATAATAATAATAATAATAATAATAATAATAATAA
>CAIGQQ010032765.1:10327234-10397047 GCA_903798035.1 Danio albolineatus
ATTATTATTATTATTATTATTATTATTATTATTATTATTATTATTATCTAGAGTAGACCAAAAAGCTAAACCAAACTACAACAACATACTATTAGACAAGCTTTTAAAAGTAAATATTGCACACATGGCTTGCCATAAGAGTTTGTTTTTCAGTTCTCTCATGAAATGCGGGCGGAGTTTCTCCAGTGTGAGGAGCGCAGCTGCTGCAGGGCCACTGCTGGCTTCTCCATTCATTACCATACATTCGTTTGTGTCCATCACCGCGCGAGCAGACACACTCATATTCCGTCCAGGAGAGATTTCTGCTCACATTCATTCATCGCTAGTGTGGACGACGACCTTTAAAGACTGAACACCGAGTCTTCAGGAGGAATAGAGAGCAGTGTGCGGGGGGAATGTTGATGTGAGCCGTGACTGCGGAGACTCTCCGCGCATAGAGGAGTGTTTACCGTTCACGAGCTGATCTCATGCGTAACGCACCGCAATGAGCGCTCCATCACATCCAGCCTGAATTTGGTCGAATGGTCGGTGCCGAGGGGACTCCTTTAGCATAACCCCTGCGAACGAGGACATCAAAATGGGCAACAGTTTCTCCAATATATCTGCGTTTCAGTCACTTCATATAGTGATGCTTGGCTTGGACTCCGCAGGGAAAACCACGGTCCTTTACAGACTGAAATTTAACGAGTTTGTCAACACTGTGCCCACAATAGGATTCAACACAGAAAAGATTAAGCTGAGTAACGGTACTGCCAAGGGAATAAGCTGTCATTTTTGGGATGTTGGTGGTCAGGAGAAACTCCGGCCCTTATGGAAATCTTACAGTAGGTGCACGGATGGCATTATTTATGTAGTGGACTCTGTGGACGTGGACCGACTGGAGGAGGCCAAGACGGAGCTGCACAAAGTGACCAAATTTGCTGAAAACCAAGGAACGCCACTTTTAGTCATAGCTAATAAACAGGACCTGCCAAAATCTCTGTCTGTTGCGGACATTGAAAAACAGCTTGCGCTTCAGGAACTCACGCCTGCCACTACATATCACATACAACCAGCCTGTGCCATCATAGGTGAGGGGCTACATGAAGGAATGGACAAACTGTATGAAATGATAGTCAAACGGCGGAAAAGCCTCAAACAGAAGAAGAAACGATAACTATCCAAGCCTGAATCTGCCTTTTTGCCCACTGCTGATGGCCTGAGTCACTGGGTTTGCCATTTCAACATTTCACTGTTGACATTCATTTAATAGCTGTTTGTTCTCCAGCTGGATTTATGTTGCATGTGATCATGATGGCGCAGGTGAACCAAAAACAAAATATGGAAATGATTTGTTTGATATTAAAGGGCTGGTCCCGATTAAGCTGCCATTACTTTGCATAGCCTGGCCATCAGTTTGAAGGAGTACTGAAGCACTGTGAAAAACAATGTAATGTTTCATGGAATGCTTGATATCTTATTTTGACTCTTTTAAGGACATTATGGAGAACTGTAGCAGACAGAACGAGTTTGAGGACCTTGTAATTCACAAAATTATAAGGCTGGAGTGAGGTTGAGGCCTCGCAAAGACGTCTAGATTTACAAGAACTCTGAAGAACACAAATGATGGACGGTGCCTGCGACACAGTCCATCTCTAAGCACTTTTTTTCTTACCAAGATAGTAGTGTACGACACTGTAGACCAGATATTAGACTGTCAGTGTATTACAGAGTCAAATTAATCCCGAAGTATTTTTCAATTAAAATGTGTGTCAAAACAAACACCTTCTCCTGTTCTTTATCAGGGTGGGGTAAAAGGGTATTTGAGGTGAATTCATGGTATTTTTATAGTAAATTTCACAAGTAGGAATAGTTAATTTCGACTGTTTCAAATGAGAGGTGGTTCTGAAGCAAAGCTTTCTGTAAACGCTGAAAAAAGCCTTCAGAAATCACTTTTCAATAAAGCAAGCTTGGGTGTTTTGCTACTCGATGCATTGCTTAAAGGAATCTTTCCTCTTCCTGTCTTTATTCTGTTGAACACAAAAGAAGATATCTAAAGAAACTGGAAACCGAACCACTCTTCAAAATATCTTCTTTACTGTTCAAAAGAAAAATGTAACTCATGAAGGTTTGGAACCATGTGAGGGTGAGCGAACAATATGTAAATGTAGATTTTTTGGGTGAACTATCCCATTAAAACGATAGCTCATATCCTAACTCATTAAATATATTTTACATTTGAAATCACAGTTCTGTATGCATTTCCTATCATTTCAGCTGTGCAATTATTATTAATTACTCGATCTTTTAGGTGAAGTGTTATCCAGCAGGTTTATCTTCATTGATTTTAGACTTTTCAGCACAAATACTGTGTGGCTATAGTTTCGTATACCTATATCGATTTAGCAAATAGTGAATAACTCCTGTTTCTAGCCATGCTTACAATGGTGTCTTTCTATACCCCATTTAACTCTAAGGTTTCATCCCAAGAGGGAGGAGATGGTCAGTTTATACAAAAACCCTTATGTAAGAAGCCTGGCTATTCAAGAGCAGCACAATTATAGTAAGATTGTGTGGTCTTACCTGAAACACTCTCGGATTAACAATGATTTAAAATAATCTTTTAAGAAAACATTATAACAATGCTGTGTATTCATTGTGGTCTTCACTCATCAAGCTTCCCTAGACATCATGCTAAATAAACATTAAGAAACCTGTGAAAACTACCTGTGAAAACAGTTGACAAGTCAATTTCTTCGCAATTAGTGGGGTTGTTGTTAAGAGTCATTTGTCTCGTTGATGGTCAAGAAGATAAGAGCCTCACTATGCATGAAACTTTGATGAAGATCAGGTTTCACATGGGGCTTTTGTGGTGACAGACGCCAATTCCCTATGTACCTCCAAATGGACAGTAGAAGATGATGCCATAATGAGGTCATGAAGGAAATCCTTACTTTGTCTTAGAAAAAGACGGCTCTTTACCATGAACTTAGCATGCAACTCAGAATTCAGCATATGCAATATATAACCAATCCTTATTGTATACATACAAGTTAGGGGGGATTTAAAGCACCTTAAGAAAAATGAAAACAGGTCAGCAGTTTTGAGGTCAGCAAAAACTGCATCCAGAAATTTCTCACAACCTTCTGTCAGAAACAGTTTTGGCCCACATTTATTTTTAACAGATTCTGACTTGGTCTCACGTGATTAAAACTACAAGGGGCCTTCCTGTAACAAAGATAGACATTGTGACAAAAGAAATAAGCAACTGCTGAGTCAAAAGGAAAAGTAAATATTGCAAGCAAGCATTTTTTTATAGTCCTACATTGCCACATACTCTCTCACTGCTATTCTGTCAACTAGGTTTTAAAATCTTGATGCATTGTTCTGAAAATATATTGAAACAAATCTAATATCAATGTCAAAGTCTATGACTAAAGATAGAGAACGTTCGGCACATATATACCTCCATATGGGTAAAATGCTAATGTGTTTTCCCAACTGCATTTTGGGCTTCTGTTGGCTCTTGCTGTTGTGAAGTTGGACACAAATACAGTACGCACATATAATGCATAAAGCTATTATGCAGCAGCCCATCTTAGCTCTGCGCGAAGCAAATGTGGCGCTCCTGTCAATCACATGCAAACCTTTGGCCCTATATGTGTAAATTGTGTGAGAGACTGGAGGTGCCTGAAAGAAAGAAAAAGTGTGAGATGTGAGAAATGTACGGAGGAGGGGAAAGCTGTTTACATTTCCCTGGAGAGGGGGATGGGGACAGAGACTCATAATGGGTGCATGTCTGTGTCGGGGGCAGGGGTGGAAATCTCCAGGATCCTTGAGGGAATTGCACAAGAGAAAGAAGAAACCTTCAGTAAATGGCTGCAAATCAATGCCTGTGTCCACCATCCCTTACAGGAGAAATAAGTATAAAGAGAGAGACACAACCCCCTACTGTGTCCATCAGGCCAGTCCAGTTTCTCCACAAATGAGGTATCGAGAAGCAATATTGGCAATCGTTGTTAACATTATCAGTGCATCAAGAAACTTGCATGTGTGAGAAATGTTATCCATTGTAATGTGTTTTTTCTTGTTTTTGACTGAATTTCAGTATAGTGTCAGTACAGCCGCAGAACATAATATCAACAGCAAAGTCAAAGCACTTTTTTTTAATTTAGCTTCTCAGGTCCTTTGGTTTAAGGGTCAGGTCGTCCTCTTAGTAGGCATGGGACGATAACCGTTTTCAAGGTATACTGCAGTTTGGAAAAGTCAAGGTTTTAAAACCACCAATATTTTCTGCTATACTGTTCCTAAGGTATCTGTAATTTTTTTAATTTGTTTTGTTTGTTTGTTTGTTTGTTTTGTTTTTAGGACAACATTATCTCCAGCAGAAAAGATATCCAAAGAAAGCGTAAATTGTAAAGAAATTGTCGGTGCCAGTGATGTAGTGGTTAGTGCGTCGACACATGTACTCTGGTGTTCGTGGCGACCTGAGTTTGATTCCGCCGTCCCTATGCCAATCCTTCCCCTTTCTCTGCTCCCCATGCTTTCCTGTCAATTCTCTCTACTGTCCTGTCTAATAAAGGTGAAAATCCTGAAAAAATAATTATTAAAAAAACAATTGTAAAGAAATCTGTGTTATTGAAACTAATGAAGACAGCAGAGTTCAATTCATTTGAGTTATTTAGCATGACATGTCTACAGCTCCAAAATACTTAAAATGTTTCTCAAAATAAAATATTTTGTGTTTAAAGGGGGAAAAGGTTTTTTGTTTTTTGTCAGCCAGACACGTAAAAAGAATAGATTTTAGAGCAGTAAACACAATATCATCATACCACGAAACTGTGATATTTTTATCTAAGGTTATCATACCGTCAGAATCTTATACTGGCCCATGCCTACTTAGCAGCATGCTTGGAATCATAGGTTTACAAGTATGACAAGAATAGAGACGGTTATCAGAATATCTGAAGTGAAAAATTACTGTTTTATTGGCTCTCAACTTACAGTGTTACAAACAATAAACATAAAATGATGGGTATTTTAGGAAAATACAGGATTACCTTATTATACCTTTTTTCAAGTAAATTAGTGATATAATTAATGGTTGGCCACAATATTTTAGTTTTAAAGAAATTAATAATCTTATTGACCATGGATTCATTGGAAGTTGAAATTTATTTTATTATATTTCTAATCATTTTAATGTCCAAATATTAGCACAATATTCCAATAAAATGCTGTATTCAACATTGATATTATTATAAAATGTTTCTTGAATGCCAAATCAGCATATTAGAATGGAAACACTGAAGAAATGACTGGTGTAATACTGTTAACGTAACAGTTAACAGTTAACAGACTGGCGTAATAATGTTAAACGTAACAGCTGAGTATGAATACTCAGCTGTTACATTTAAAAGTAGTGTGTAGTTCAGCATCATAAAATGAATGAATATTACAATAGTCTATTATGGGCTTTAACTTAATTAACATGTTGCTCACCGTAGGCATCAGAGAAAAGCTTGTGAAAAACTCCATCCTCCCCCGCACCCCCCAAAAAAATCTGCATAATTAATCTATGAGAAACAAACTGCGAAAACAATCTATAATCTCATTACATCAGCAGTCATGTAGAGACAAATTAATTAGGTCTTTAATCTAATGACAAAGAGCACCTGTCAGACTGAGCAAAAACAAACAGCAGACCACCAGAACTCCATGAGCTGAAGAACCACACGACCCTCAGGAAAAAGAGCCACTAAGAACAGATCCAGGATACAAGACTTTATTCTTTATTCAGAAAGCTGGATATGAAATATTAGCATTACATGCTCTGGGCGTAAAAGGCTTTTGAAAGGCTTCTCTCTCTTATCCCTTGACTTTGTAGCATTGAAACAGAAACCACAATTGGATGTTTCATAAGTGTGAAACAGAAAGTTACACCCAACAGATTTTTTGTTCTGGGGAGAAATCTGGGTCACATCCCACACCCACCTCTTCTTCGGTTTAATGTTTTTGGGTCATTACACAATCATTTAATTGTTTGTGTTTACTGAGGTCGAACTATGACTTGCGGGATACTGAATTTATTTATAATCATTTACAGTGCTCGGGGAAAGTTACTTTTAAAAGTAATATAATGCGATCTTGAGTAACTTAAAATAGAAACGCTGGTACTTAATGTATATTTCCTTTGCATTTTTACTGTTGTTATTTAGATTAAAAGGGTTAAGATTGTAATATATTACTTGCAAAAGTAACATTAAACACCTGTGAAATTACTGGCAAGGCGACACCGTGGCTCAGTGGTTAGCTCTGTCGCCTCAAAGCAAGAAGGTCGCTGGTTTGATTCACGGCTGGGTCAGTTGGGGTTTCTGTGTGGAGCTTGCATGTTCTCCCTTCTGGGTGCTCCGGTTTCCTCCACAGACATGTGCTTTAGGTGAACTGAATAAATTAAATTTGCCGTATGTGAATGAATGTGTATGGATGTTTCTCAGTACTGGGTTGCAGCTAGAAGGGCATCCGCTGCGTAAAACACAAGCTGGATAAGTTGGTTCATTCTGCTGATTAATAAAGGGACTAAGCCGAAGGAGAATGAATGAATTAATGGCAGTTGTAAGAGTAAAATTTAGCTTCAAGCTATATATACATCAGAATTTCTTTTACCATAAAGTTTATCATGCTAATGATGAATTATTTTGTCATGTCTTCACTTCTCTTTTGCAGAAAACTAGGTTTAAGTGAGTCACTTAAATTTGAAAGTCAGTCAGCCAATGGAGAATATTAAAATACATTGTATTTGTAGTAGCGTACTTGCACAAACTAAAGCAATAAAATGACCCAGAAAACGAAGATCAGCATCATAAAATGCTAAACATCACATTTCTGACAGTTAATCCTCAAAACTTTATTTATATTAAGAATAATATAATAGAATAACAATGTAGTGGTGAATTTACGCAGTGGATATGCAAGAAACACATTTTCTATAATTTAAATGAAGAGGTGGTGTCTTGTTTTGTACTTCTACTTTACTTCATCCAGACATTTCAATGCCACCTCCACTTTCCTTGAGAACGTGAGATGGCCACTGAAGTGAAAATGATTTCTGTCTTCAATTCTCAGTGGCCCAAGCCGGGGAACTCCTTTCAGATGGAAATAGAGCGACTTTTCTGTTGCCCTGCTTTCTATTATTCTCTCTCTCTCTTTCTCTCTGTCCCCATCCCCACTCGTATCTGAATTTCTTCTGTTGTTGTTCCTCATGTGTCCCAGTTCTTCAACACAGAGCACTGCAGATCTGCTGAATACTCCCAACACTAAGACTAAAATGTCAGTATTTCTCAAATACAGTATCTCAATGCTATACAATAATATGGTCATTAAAACTTTCTGTATTTTCACGGTTTAGAGAGAACTTCCAGTGTTTCAACTTTCTTTCATTCATAATCAGTAAAATATACTCATTAAATGTGGAAAGCCCCAGACACCTTACTCTCCAGTGTGTGTTGTAATATTGTATTATTTTAATGATGAAATGTCCAATAATTACGAAATGTCATTACTTGTTGAAACATTATATATAGTGTACAGTATTTTAAAGATTTATTTTACAGAATAGGAATAAGGTAAACTGCCTGTTTGGGGTTGGTAAGATTGTCACTTTAGAATAATGGTTCAATAGTTAGTGTTAGTTAATGTATTTACTAACATCAAGAATGAATAATCCTGTAAAGCATTTATCAATCATAGTTCAACATTTATACAGCATTACTTAATTCCAAAGTTGTGCGTGTTAACATTAGTTAACGCACAGTGAGTTAACATGAACTAACATTATTTAACATGAACTAAAGTTAACAAAGTTGAATAAATGCTGAATGTATTACTAATTGTTTGTTTAGGTTAATAAATACACTAACCAACATTAACTAATGGGACATTATTTTAAAGTGTTACCTAATGTCTTATGCTTGCCTGTCTTTATTTGATTAACAGATAGAGTAAAACAGTAATATTGTGAAATACTCCTACAGTGTAAAATTGAAAATGTTTTCTACTGGATTATATTTAAAAACGCAATCGATTTCAGTTAAGACAAAGCTGAAGTTGCCTTTCATTACTTTATCTTTCAGAAATCATGTTGATTTTATGCTCAAGAAACCTTTTGTTTATTATTGATCTTAATAACTAGATGGTAATGCTAAACACATGGCGCCACGGTGGCCTAGTGGGTAGCACGTTCGCCTCACAGCAAGAAGGTCGCTGGTTCGATCCCCGGCTGGGCCAGTTGGCATTTCTGTGTGGAGTTTGCATGTTCTCCCTGTGGTTGCGTGGGTTTCCTCTGGGTGCTCCGGTTTCCCCCACAGTCCAAAGACATGTGGTACAGGTGAATTGGGTAAGCTAAATTGTTCGTAGTGTATGTGTGTGAATGAAAATGTATGGATGTGTTTCCCAGAGATGGGTTGTTGCTGGAAGGGCATCCGCTGCGTAAAACAAATGCCGGATAAGTCGGATAAGTGTGGCGACCCCGGATTAATAAAGGGACTAAGCCGAAAAGAAAATGAATGAAGGAATAATGCTAAACACGGAACTTGATACAGAAATTTAACAACGATATTTGTAATAAAGACATTTAGAAAGATCAAAAATGATTTAACTATAACATTTGGATTGATTAAATTCGTCCTTGTCTTCAAAAATGTTATATTAGTTTATATTAATGTTATATTCGTTTATATTAATGTTATATTAGTTATTATTTAGTGTTGTATTAGTTTCTAAAGTGTTAAATATTATATAGTCACGAATCAATCAAAATTCAGATACATGGTTTCTTATCCATTCATTCTCTCTGAAAAAAAGTGCGCTTCATGACAGTTCATGACAAGGCAACTGAATTGGGAAACTTGCCACAGAGACTTTCTTACAATGTTTCTACCAGCCTCTCAGTACTGAATTGTGTTTTAAAACAGAAACTGACTTGACCTGACTTTCCCTGCACAGGGAATTTCTCTCAACCAAAAGAATAATCCAGACACCAGAGGCTCAAGTAGGTTAAAGCTCTGTTTACACATGTGACTGTGGGCATAAACTGCTTAGAGTAGTCTTAAAATGTTTGTCACAAATTTATTTTTTCTTTAAGACTGCAACTGATTATTTAAACTCCAATCCTGAATTGAATCCAATTACCTTTTGATTTGTTGGTCAAACAAGGTCATAAGACAGAGTCAATGTTCATGCAACTGGCCCTGGTGTTAAGATGACTTTTGTGAACAACACTAAATGCAGCAGTAGAATTATTCTTAAATGTTTTAAACTTGTCCTCTTCAGGAGGTAGACGAAAAAGACAATAGATTGAATTCAGAATGTTTTCGTTCTGTAAATGCTCATGAATGTGTTCAAACAAGACTACTCTATGTACAGACCAGACATGTGACTGTTATGGGATGAGTTATGAGAAAGCACACCAAAACGAATTATGAACCCTTTTCACAAGACTGCAATTATATGTTTCAATGGACACTTGTATTGTAATGTAATTCTAAATATATTTTTTTAATCTAATATAAAATGTATGATTTTTATCATTTCACTATATTTTTTATTACATCACATTTTCACCAAATTACAAAAAAGGTAATGTTGATGCAGGGGTGTTTCAAATACAGGGTATTTGAGTGCTGTTATTTGAGAGAGTGTCGCTCCTTGGTTTAGGATTGTGTGTTTTTTTTATGTCATGAAAACTCACCAACAAATCGATGATTTTTCTTTTGCTATTTGAGAACATGTATTTGTGGTAATCTTCCATTTCCTGCTCTTAAGTTTTTTCAACTGATGATGACTTTCGTTGCTGAGAAACCCAGAAATGTGGAAAAGTATCAATTCACACTTTCCTGAGCTGTGCCATTGAAAGCATAGTTAACATCCACATCCTTTTCATTCACTACGTTCCAGCTGGATTGTAAGCAGCATAACATTCATTTATTAAGAAGTACATGCATGCTGTATTTCTACTTTGGTATAGATGTGAATGCCATAATATCTTGACTAGACCAGTAAAACATGTTATGTAACATAATGAATACAATGAAAAGCATGACTTGTTCTCATTAACAGACTCTCATGGTTGTCTTGCCCTAAGCTCACTGCACCCACTCAGAGCCACATGTCTAATATTGTACACGGTGTTCAGTACTAGTTTTCAGCTTCCTGGAACTATAAAGTCTGGATTTTGGTTGGGAAGGGGGATGGTCAGAGATCTGCAAAAAGTGGCACTTACTTGGGGGTTGAAAGCCAAGCAGCACGATTTGCTCAGCCAAGGCTTTTTGTGAGAAGTGTCACAGGTCAGAGGTTAAAGTTCTATGAGTCTACGCATGGTTGAGTAAACAAACCAGCTCTGGGTGCAGCAGTCACACTAACGCATGAGAGAATGACAAAACCACAGCATCCTGGAAAAACACAAGTCCTTGTTAAGCTCAACAAGCTTTAAACAACAAAAGACTGAGGTGACTTAGAAACACTGAGAAACCAATCAGACCCTGTTTATTGTGAAAGTGGTGACGTAAAAGATTGAAGTGAAGTCAATTTTATTTTAAAACTTAATAAAAAAAGTTTTACCACAAAAAAAAAAAAAAGTTATTTGTGCTCATTTGTGCTCATTTGCCGAAAAAAATGATGGTCGTGAAATTACTGACATTTACCGTAAAATAACTACATAACTAATTAGAAACATTTACTGGAAATTTTAATTTAAAGATTTTTCTGTAATTTAACGTCTGTTATTTTACGGTCAAAGTTTGTCATTTAACAGCCGTTGTTTTTTTTTTTTTTGTTTTTTTCCGGCACCCTATTTATATTGTTATAAAAGATTCCTCTTTAAGTCCACAAAGTTTCCAGTGCACAACCATATTGTCTAATGCAGTGAATCAAGCTGTTTTTAAAAGAAGCAACAATACCACAGAATGCACAAGAGTTGTGTGAAAATGCAATTGGTAAAAAACAAACTGAACTTTATTGATTACTGATGGCTATGGGAGAGCATTTTGTTCCAACCAAGCAATTTTGTCTACTAGTCATCTAAATATAGACGTCTTGGCTGAATCAACACTGAGTTTGAGCTGTCAGTTAAAATCTAATAGACATCTAACAACAGTCCAAAAATAGACTACGCATGTAACAGAAAGATTAGACAGACTTCACGTGTGGTCATTCATTCCTGTCTGTTTGAAGACGATAGTCCAGTTTTTGGCTATTGTTATACATCTATTAGATAATGCACTGATAGACCAAATTTAGCCATCATTTAGACAAGACGTCTAAATGTTTCCTTTGGTAGGATTTGTTAGAATAGGACAATATTTGACAGGGATATTTTAATATCATAATAATCAGATGGTTTAGTTAAATAAAAATCACATTTAAAGTTGTTCAAATCAAGCTCTTAGCAATGCACATTACTAATTAAATTAGATTTGCCTCATACAGTGTATTTTTAGCTATTACCAAAAATATATTTGTGCAACATAAGACTATGTTGTGGTCACATATATTAACATGCACCGAGACAACTTTGAAATTGGGAAGACATGAGTAAATAGGAACTCATCAAAGTTATAACTTGTTCTACTGCAAAAGTGCAAACTCTGTGTTACTATTATATTACTATAGTAACAATGTGTGGGCTGAACAGCTGAGCACGGTGTTCTTTTGCTTGTTGTAAAGACCAGCACTTTCCACTAATTCCACAGTCCTGCCACCCTTTTCTTAACAACATGCAAAGGGTTCTGAAACCCCCCAACAAAAGCTTAATGTGTGCATCGATTATTCTTGTAAGTGGAAATAGCAGTAGAAGTTTTTTTTTTTTTATATCAATATACTAAAAACAGTGTTGTTATTTTTAAGCAGGGTTTTAAGTTACAACGCTTTATGGCAGTCAATTTTAGACTGGCATGAAGCCATAAAGCGTCATGTCTCCACAAACTCCTTTATGAATGGATGATTAATGTCTGCATCGGATCAGTCTCATTATTTCTTTTCTAAACTCATCCATGACCCCACAGTGTGGTGCAAATTGAGAGAAAAGCAGCACAAGGGTGCTTGACAAGACACTTTGATATGAAAGCCTTTGGCTATTTTAAAAAGAAGAGATGTTGTAAGTAATAAAAATGATTTGGGATTTCTTCATCCATGGCATAAATTATTAAAAGTCACTCAGGCTATGAACTCTCAAACACAAAGTCTATGTGAAGACTGTATCCTTCACATAACTCTCACCTCTTTCCTTTAAACAACACCCAAAAATAAACGATCAGCTCATTTCAGCTACAAAATGTGCTAATGTTTCTCACTATGAGTGTGAGAGTGTGAATTCAGCACTAACACTTTTAAAAGCTGCACAGGCTTCTCACACACAATTTGCCAGCTAAGATGAAATGTTTTATGTTTATATACACTTATTCCATTTAAATTAGTGTTTTATGTTCACCAAGGCAGCACTTATTTGATTAAAATAAAAACAAGTAGTAATGTGAAATGTAGAGTAGTGAAGTTTGTTCTGATCTAATCTGATATTAGAAGTCTTTCCAGGCATGCGCTATTCTAAGTTCTGTGTTCAGTCTTTCTCACAGCAAGTGTCAAAGTAGTAACTTCCTGAAATTTACAAGCAGTATTAGTAGCACCCAACTTCGAGTGTCTTTACCATGGACATTTACTCTGGAATCTGGCTCTGACGTCCCTCTATAGTGGTTTAACATGAGATTCAATATATTTTGGTTATGTCTAATGGACTCTTTAGTCTTAACAAACTATATTTTTTGGCTAAATGCTAATGGCCCGTTTCCACTGAGTGGTACGGTACGGTACGGTTCGGTACGCTTTTAAGGCCGTTTCCACTGTCTAAAAGCGTACCGAACCGAACCGTACCGTACCCGTTTTTGGTCACCCTTTCGAAAGGGTACCAAACCCAGAAAGCGAGCCGTAAGGCGGAGCTACACGCGCAGCTGAACGCCATTGGCTTACAGAGTGACGTCATTTGCTCACGCAACAAGCAGAATGAAAACAAAAGACCCGCCATGTTTAATACACAGCCGAGAGACAATGCTCTGAAATAATATCAGCATATAATAACGAGCCATGCTCGACCCGAGCTTAAACAAACATTGTCGTCGTCTTGAACGGCCACAGAGCTGAGAGAAGAGCAGATTGTTATGAGTTACGATCCCATCAGCGCGAGCGCGAGTGCTTTCGCTTTGTCGCTTGCGATCGCGTGCGCGTCAATATTTAAAATAACAAAGATCTTAACCTGGATTATTATCAACTGGGAATGACGGAGTTACTCTCTAACGAGAGAATAATGACGGAGAGGCTGCATGTACTGGTGAAGATTAAAGACACATATGAGAGGTTTGCACAGACGGGGCTCTATTTCGTTTTGTTTTTGAACCTAAATGAGGCATACATGTCTGCTGTGTGTAGTTTTTCTGTAATTTGGTAACATCGGAGACTGTGTACGGGCTGTGTGTTCATATATGCTGCATTTATTTATTTATTTGATATAATCGCGGACCGTAGGCTATTTCGCATCAATGATCTGCAGTTATAATTGTATCATGTTCAGTCAGTAATGACATTTTACACCAATGTTTTTGTGTATAATAAAGCATCTGTTTTGTGAGAAGTGCTTCTCGTATGATTTTTGAACGACCCATAAAGCTTTACTGTAGACATGTCCTCGAGGGAAAATGACGTCGACAAACTTTCTGTCGTACACCACGCCCATCAAAAGAGTACCCTTTTGCAGTGGAAACGCAAGCCTGATAAAGGTGACCCGTACCGACCCGTACCGTACCGTACTGTACCACTCAGTGGAAACGGGCCATAAGATATTCCTATAATTTGATGTAATTTTAATGCTGTATCTATTGCTGCCCTTTATGATTTTATAGTTTGTGTAATAGCATTTATGAAAACTTCTGCGGCTGATTAAATCTAATCGTTCAAAAAAAACAAATCGATAAAACTTCCGTGTAAGAAAAGTATTTTGCATTGCAAAATGACACGTGTGTCTTTCAAACAGTTGCTGTTGATTTTTGTATGGATTTTTGTGTATTTGTATTTATTCAGGAGGTTTTATGGCTACAAATTTCAAAAGAAGATGGGTTATTTGAAACAGAAATCTTTTATAACGATATCTACTATAACTAACCCCAAACCATTGAACAGCAGTAAAAGTAAATTTTCTAATATGTGACCCATGGAGCAGACTAGTTTATGAGTGGCATTTATTCACACTGACCAACAGGATTCCCATCAGCTGAAATGTGAGAGTGAGGCAGAAGGGCTTCGTAATGACATACAGCTTTGTTTATAATCAGCCCACTTTCACAAGACTGAGAAGGAATCAAGAGGCTGACATGGCAACTGCTCCATCTGGTCACACTCCAGCTGTCCTGAGAGAATCACAGTGGGGGAAACTATTCACACGAATGCCTTGAATGTGAAACTTTGGACTTCCTCTGAAACCACAGATAAATAACACTTTGTGTTCCAAAATATAAATTTAGACAAAATGTTCATCCTGGGGGAAAAAGTGTTTTCTTTACATCTTTAAGTTGACTCAAACTGACTTTAACCAACTTGTGTGACTTAGGTTAAAACATGTTGAAACATTTATTTTTAATTAAAATAAACACAAACGCTTTCATGGTGATTTGAACAATAATTGGTCAAATCACTTTTTTACAGTGAATTACATCACAATAAGGCTCAACAATAAGGACTGCCCAATGGCCCGGGGACAGTGTGAGGCTCTATTTACACTAGTGCATTTTCGTTTTAAAATGCTTTGCTATACGGTTACGCCATCCGTCCACACTACGCCGTAGTTTTCGAGCCGCGAAAACGTAGCGTTTTGGAAACGTTGGAGAGGCCGATTTCATTTTAAAACACTGCTGCTCCATCTCAGTGTGGATGTGGGAAACGCACACATCTGATAACAGAGGCGTGGCTGCTGGACACAGAAATGGGAGCGTTGGGAGAATCAATGTCCGTTTTAGTGCACTTAAACTCTGCCTTTTTTACTACAACAGCTGCATATATTCCAAGAGGCAAGCTACTATTCGAGCACTCGCTAATCGCTCGCGTTTCAAGCTGATTAAGCCCCATTTAGAACGCCGGTTTTGGGTTACACCTGGAAGAACCAGCGAGACACATGCTTGTTTATACTTGAACGCGCATGCCCAGAGTGCACGAATGGTCACATGATATACATTTCGCTGGAGTAGTGTGGAGGGAGGTATGTTCAGAAACGCTGGATGAAGCACTAGTGTGGACGCGGATCTTTTTCATGCTAAAACTGCGTTTTAAAACTAAAACGCACTAGTGTAAAGGGGCCTGAGAGATGATCGGGACAGTAGACAGAATCGTTACTGGCCCGATCAGGCCAGTGCTGCCTTGTCACTTTGTGACTATTTGTCAATTGCATGCATATATAGGCTTAAAAAGTATTTGAAGATTTTTTCTGAAACCTGGTAAAAACCAGTACAGCGAAGAGACGACAACATGTCGGCAACATCAAACTATGAGGCTAAAGGACAATGTCTATTTTGGGATGTTTTGCTGTCACTTTTAAGTCAGCCAGGTTTTGTTCTGCAATAAAATACCTGCACATTCTCCTTAACAGTTTTAGAAATTATTTTGACACATTATTTAAAATATGGGGCTAAGAAATAACAATTAACTTTTTTTTTTGGTGGGGCCAGTGAAAATATTTGGCAGGGCAAGTAAAAATCTGAGGCACTGGTCCAATCGGGCCAGTGGAAAAAAATCCTTAGTGTTGAACCCTTCATTGTCACTCTTATTTGGACATTTTTATGCGATTTTTACTTTAAAGCCTTTTCCTACTTTGTGGGCTTAAATAGTGGAGTCAAACAATATTAAAACATTTAGTGCAACATGACAGTGCATGTTGCTGTTTTAATTTTTATTACTTTTTTCTTTTTAGTTATCTGCCTTGCTTGAAATGACTGCCCTTCCAGGAAAGGTCTTCTGTGGTCAACATCTGTCATGCCATACTGCTTATATGAGCACAGATTACATCTTTACAGGGATCTATTGACTAGTGGTTTCCTTTTCTTTCTTTTTTTTCTTTGGTCATGGTCTGTCAATGTTCTTTCTGCTCCAAGCTGCAGTTGTTTCTCTGTAAAGATTAACAAAGTAATCATTCTGCATCAAAATATTATGTTTCAGAGTAATACTGTTTAACACTGCTTAAAGTATCAAACCTCATACACATATTTCCATCATTAGATTAGTTTTGTTTGGAAAAAAAGAAATAAAGATTGTAAAATAAATCAACAAACTATTATTTTAATTTTCTCTTTAATAACATGCAGTAAAATAAAGTTTATAAAGACCTTTCATACACTTCTATTCATTTCACTTGACATGCTTGTGTGCTGAGCATAATTTGCTATCTTTAGTAGCTATGACAGAATATTGCGTGGGACTGTGATTCATTTGGCTTCATAAATGCCACTAATCGAATGTTGACCAGTCATCCACACTTTTTGATGACTCTGAAATATATTAAGCAAATTCTGTAGAAAATAGGAGAAGTGCTAGGCTGATAGCATTGCTAAATCAATAGCATGAGTCACTGGTTCAATTCTAGAGCAAGTTTAGAGAGTAATCTTTAGGATTTAAGGACATTATTAATGAATAATTAATAATATTATGTGACAAACTGTAAAGTATTTGAATCTATAACATAGACCATTTCAATAAGGTCATGTCATTGGCCCATGAACATTTCCTGCTTGTTATCAAACTATTTCATAACTGTATGTTTTAACTATATAACTATATTTTACCATATGTTAAAACAGCTCTCATAACATTATTTATCAATATGTGGCTCTTTTTGGATTCTCTGAAGATATAAAAATTAAAAATGTAAAACAGGAAATATGGTGGGACCATTGTTTTTGTTGACATTTCTCAAAACGGTCTATAAATAATTGTAATTTACATAATATAAACAAAATTATTAGCAACAAATACATGCTTTTAACAATCAATTTTTTTATTTTATTTTATTTTTTGCTGCTTGTTCAAACTACTTATTTAAAATGAGCTGAATCAACACAACGCTTGAGTTTTTTATGGGGGGTGTAACTTAATTGTTTTATGTTTGTTCCACTTAAATTTGTAAAAACAATTAAGTTACTTCATTGTTGGGACAACTGTGTGGAACCTCGCGTTTTTATAGTGAGTGTAAAAGACTTTCATTTGGAGCAAAGCACATGCAAATGGAAGAGGATTTATTGCACCAGGTATGTCACATTACCAGATTAAAACCTGCTCTGGAATAAGTTAGTCATGTTTCATAAGTTACCATGGTGATGAAACCTGATCAAAACCATCCTGCCTTCTTGAGCCGAAAACTCAGTTTGCTCAAACTTGAACTTACTTGGGTAAAAACAACCAAACCATCAATGTGCAACAGGCCTCTGGACATTAAAATGAACACAACCTCAGATCTCCCTCTCAGATCAGTTTTCTTATCTTGCAGCATGTTTCTGTTTGTGCATGTGTTGTGAAGATGGTGATGTTTTCACAGTTTATTAGTGTTTTAGTATTTCCAAGTGTTTTCTAAATTTGAAGCACATTTGAGCTCTCTCGGCCACTGGATATATCAAGGATTTTAGGCAAGGAAGTAAGTTTAAGTTACCTTTACTGGCCCTCACAGGCAAACATTATTCATGATTCTGAGTCATTCAAGCAGGTAGAATGGCCTTTCTTTGTACAACTACAAAAACAGCAAAAGCGAAAAGTAGAAGAGGAGAGAGAGAGAGCGAGAGAGAGAGAGAGACTCCTAGTACAAAGGTTGATTCATGACTGAGACATTATTAGTCAGTAATTGAAGAACAGCTTCACCTTGATGAAAGCTGGCAGGTGGTGGAGGTGGAGGCCATGAGGAAGGTGCCAGGTATGACCGCAGGATCACAAACCCATCTTTATGTCCATTATGAAGTCTCAAAAGAACTGTATCACAGTACAACGACTAAACAATCCAGGACTGTAAGAGTTATGTAACATCATTATATTGACAGGGAGTGCCTAATAACAACCGAGAAGACTGCAGAGTCAGAAAACACTCATCCTAAACTAAAATCTACACCACTATCCCTGAAAAAAAAACACATTAGACACTGGAGAAACATTATCTTGCTACATTAGATTAAACGATGGGTGGTTTGGGGAATAACAACAAAGACTTCTTTGTTCTTGACCCTTTTTTTTTTTTTCAACCACTCCCTCTCAGGAAGCAATTCCCACACTGGACGGCCTCAGAGAGACTTCAGCCCTGCTCTTTGTGGGACCGGAGGGTCAGAGGTGGTCGCGAGGGGTCCCCAGCTGGAGAACGTAAATCCAGACGAGCTTTGACTGCCTGTCTTCTGGGCTGCTTGCTTAATTAGCTTTTATCTACTTTGGTTTGCACTGGGCTATATTTTCTCAATAAGACGGTGCTAAACATGCCTTACAGCGCCTTCTGAGGATAACAAGGTGCATATATTGAGCATGTATTTTTGGGGAAGTATCTCGGCCCAGTGTACAGACATGGTAAGAACACTCAAACATGTCTTTGCCTGCTCATGCAGTGTTTGTGCTTTGAGTCAAACATTATCCAGTCTGAACAAGCACTCTAGGTGTTTCTCAATATCAGGGTGTAGCAATAATAAGAGCTTGACTTTCACGAACACACATGTGGTTTACATTTGACAAATAAACCTGAAAGGCAAACACACCTGGTGTTTCATTTAAAGCAGAAAACAGTAAATAAGTGCACTTACGGGATTTATGACATTCCTTATCAGGTCTGGATAATCTCTGGAAAGATATAAATCACCCTTTTAAATCAGATAAAAGCTTATCTTTCAGCTATCTGTCAAGAACCTTCAGTTTACAGCTTTTTTAACTTTGTGATACTGAAATGCTGCAGAATTAGGTTTAAGATAACTCTTATGCAAGCAAACAAGAAATAGAGACTATATCTAAAAATGTAACATAAGCAAGGTATATTAAGCTTTTGCAAAAAAAATCTGGAAAAATTCTGTCATTTTTATTCACCAAAATGTCCGACATAATTTCATGGGAAAGTCATACGATGTTATTCATACTAAAATATAACCTTATACAAGAGAAAGATTATATATGCATCATGAAGTTTGTGGTACCATTAAAATACTGACGCAAGTGATTTAAGTTAAAAAACTATTTAGTTCTAGTTCACTGTGATAATTATTATTAAAGAGCCCCTATTATGGGTTTTTGAAAATGAGCTTGCATGCAGTGTGTCTCTCCAGCCCCGGGAGATTCGAAGCCCACAAACAACAGCCGCAAGCAAAGGTTGCCAGATTGGGCGGTTTTGAATTTGATTGCGCAGGTAAAAACTTTTTGGATAGGGTTTGGACTGAAATCAGTCAGCTACATCTGGCAAGACAAAGAAGAGCACTGTGCTCAGCTGGATATTATTGGAAGTGTGCAGATGAACCAGAGATGAGACTGTGAAGAGTCAGTGGTTGAGGTTTAATTCTGCAGAAATGCGTCAGCATTATAGCCCAGCCTTGTGCTGTGTTCCCTCTGAGGAGTGCTTCTGAAATCTACACGCTTACAACGGAGGATTCGTTGACTGTTTGTTAAAGGAAGGATCAGAAAAGACTATTGCTGTATGCAGGGGCGGACTAGGGAGGACATTTACCGGTGGCCTGACGGTGACTCTGGCTTGCATCCTCTATCCAACAAGTGTGAGTAAGTGCGATTAAAACGGTGGCTCATTGTTTTCTCTAGCTTGTAAATGATTAATTGTATTTTGTAACTTGTAACCGCTTGTAGTGTATCTGGTTAACTTGTATTCTCATATCACATCTAAAAAGCATATTGTAAACGCGACGCGTGCCGCTTTGTTTACGGATTAAAATGCGCTTGTGAGCTGCGTTTCACTGCTGTTTGTTGTTTTTATGGCTACATCAGCTCTTCTACACACGTGCGGCGGTCCTATTTCATAATGGTTCAGCTTTTGCCGCTATGTGCATTAATACTGAATGTCTGTCACTGTTTTTACTTATGGTTAAGAACAGAGCAATATGCAGAAAGACCGGGGGGGTTAGGTTCAGGGGTGAGGTGTCTGAAATACGGGCAACTCCTGGGAAAAACGAGTGTTGGCAGATATGCTCACGCACACACTATGACTACTTCAATATTGATAAGCCAGGGTGGGCATTCTCTCGCACTAAATTATGTCGACCAATCGCAACAGACTGGGTCATCGGTCCAATCAGCGCAGTTTAGCATCGCGCTAAGGAGGGGTTTTGGAACCAATGAATCACTGAACGATTCATATAGGAGTCGCTGGGATAATTAGGTAAAAAATAAATGCATATTATAAGACAATAAAAATGTTTTTTGACCATGCATGCATATTAGCCTGCTGTTGGAGACCCCCAAAACCAAAATATGACCCTTTTTATTGTATAATAGGGGCTCTTTCATAAACAGTGTTTTATTTGGAGCAACACCTGTAATCGCCTTTGTGACTCTATTTGAGTTGAATGCACATTTCATAGAGAAAACTACTTTTTACAGGATTTGAAGTAGTTTTTCCCTGTATAAGTCAATATTATGATGTGCTAATCCACTTTTACACCCACAATATATTCACTAAGGATGTAAACAAACACTGCTAGCTTTGAGCTGCTATTTAAAGTTTATAAATATTTTAAATTATGATAAAAATACAGCATACAAAGTACAGCTTATGAAATATGTTGTCAGATTTACATCAAAGATAAGGTCAGGAACTTGTAAACAATGTGTTTATGTGGAATCATAATGCATCTGGAGAATCTATAATCTCATCAACCCACAGCTCCTCTTTCACCGCAAACCACTGTAAAGCAAAGGCTTGAGGACCCCACAATTTCCACACGGTACAAAAATAGCAGGCACGTTTAGAGATAACCATAACTGATAAAGCTGATAACCCAAAATGGAATGCTAAGACCAACACTGTTTGGAAGAAGATGGTAAAGATTAAAGACACAGGTTCATACTAACTGATATCCCTACACACGCTCTTCCACAAAACCCCAGGACAGAGAAACTATTTTTGACCCTTTTGTTTTTCTCAGAAATATTCTGGTTAGCTTTCACAATAAAAAATTGAACAGAAAGCATCTAGAATTATACACATTGGGTGGCCTTATGTAATTATGAGCATATTTGAGCAGCTAATCCTTCACACTGTACTGGTTTTTCTCCATTGACGCAGATATTTCAATAGCATGTCGTAACTCACAGAAGTGTGTCATGTAGTTATTGCATATAATCTAGGCACAAATCCAACCCCACCACGCCTGTTCTCTGTTTCTTCATTATTATGTGTCAGGAATTCTGTCTGCTGAGGTCAGACTGAAGTGTTTGGATGTTTGCCATAGATTTAATTACTTAAATCTCTTTTGTGTCCTCCCTTCATTTTCTTTAGTTAGAAAATAATGCTTTGTAAGCCAATGGCTATGCATAGAATGTGTTTGTTTTGTATTCCACTGCAATGCTTATCAATGGTTTTTCTATGTAAACATGCTCTAGATAGATGTGTATGGCTGTTTTGTCCCTGTTTTCTGCATTGCCTTGTCTTTTGTTCTTTTTTTTAATTCCACTACACTCACCCTCTCAAAAGAAAAAACATCTTAACATGAAGGACACTTGAGAAACATTTACTTGGTGATAAAGTTTACACATTAACATCCTAGAGGTGTGTGTATGTGCTCAGGTCTGTAATCCTATATCTTCATGACACCTGCTAACATCATCTATTGTGTCTCTATTCTGAGATGTGATGATAGACTTTTTTCACATTTTAGGGTTGCTCAGTAGCAGAAGTCGTCATAGTTGGGTAAACATAGGCCCCGTTTACACTAGTGCGTTTTCGTTTTAAAATGCATAAGTTTTGCTACGGTTACGCCATCCGTCCACACTACACCGGAGTTTTCGAGCTGCGAAAACGGAGCATTTTGAAAATGCTGGAGAGGCCGTTTTCATTCTAAAACGCTGCTGCTCCGTCTTAGTGTGGATGTGGGAAAACGGACACATCTGAAAATGAAGGCGTGGCTGCTGAGATTAGCTACGTGATTGGGGCTTTTGGGTCATTGCGTATCCTTCCCTTATTCGTCAAGCGCACATGACTATAACGCCACCAGAAGACAGCAGACCAGCCTTCACTGTAAACACTGTATTTTCGATAGCCATGGATGTTTTATATTCATTTGTTACTTTAAGTAACAACTCGACCTCGTTGTCTGTCCACAAAAAGACCTCTCTTGCTTTCTTTACCATCGCGTTCATCGTTTAACCAGGGTTTGTTGACTAACAATAACCAAATGCCGAGCGAGACACATGCTTCCTATTTATACTTTGTTAGTTTTTTGTAATTTGATACAAGGATAATATAATACATATAAATAAATATGAATGTTCATATGTTGGGCGACGCAGTGGATAGCACAATCGCCTCACTAAAGGTCGCTGTTTCGAGCCTCGGCTGAGTCAGTTGGCATTTCTGTGTGGAGTTTGCATGTTCTATCTGCGATCACGTGGGTTTTCTCCTGGTGCTCTGGTTTCCCCCACAAGTCCAAAGACATGCTGTACAGGTGAATTGGGTAAGCTAAACTGTCCGTAGTGTATGTGTGTGAATGAGAATGTATGGGTGTTTCCCAGTGATGGGTTGCAGCTAGAAGGGCATCCACTGCGTAAAACAAATGCTGGATAAGTTGGCGGTTCATTCCACTTTAGTGACCCCAGATTAATAAAGGAACTAAGCCGCAAGGAAAATGAATGAATGAATGTTTTTTTTTTTTAATCTAAATGTTACAAAATGTCATGGATTTAAGATACCAACGACCACTAAACATGTAATAACAGTGTTGTGAAAAGGTTCCATGATGCAATGTTTATCTAAAACATGGAAACATCGAACAATGTCAAAGCTATTTTCAAATCGTACATTATTACAAAATGAAGGGTTTTACACCAAAAAATGTTGGGTTGTTCCAATACACATTTGGGAAAAATTTGGACAAACCGAAACAAAATGTAATGTTTAAAATTTAAACAAGATATAAGATAAGCCTTTGATGTCTCCAGAATGTGACTGTAAAGTTTCAGCTCAAAACACCCATCAGCTTATTTTTTATAGCCTCCAGAATTTGCCCATTTTTGTGTCGAAGTATACTGTAGCTGTTTTTTTAGCCAGTGGCTTTAAATGCAAATAAGCTGCTTCTCCCCACCCACCGTTCCCACATGTGTATCTGCTTCTCATCAAGCTTTATGTCAGATAAACAGCACAGTGATAGAAACAGACTTGAATGAAGCTGAAGTACAGCTCATTAATCAAAAAAACAAGTTTATTTCATGTATTTGTGGCGGAGTCTATTCAAGCCTTTATGAAATGATGAGTCTCACACAAACGCCAGTACACACACACATATATTGTATATGCAAGTTACTGACCATGTGGCCGTGGTGATTATAGTGGTTAAGAATTACATAGCGATTTTACTTTCTTTATTACAAACACTCTATTTTAAAAAAAAATATTTTAAATCACAAAGAATTGTACCAAATATTTTAATCCCAGTTTATTTGCAAAAAAAAAGTGTGTACATGTTATTATAGAAACATGGCGTCTGTCAATCAATTTGGTGGGCTGGGAAAACCACACTTCTACGTCACGTTGCGGTGGGCCTCAAGATCTGGCATTTGGGTCATATTTTAACATCAGGAAATTTTAAAAAAGAGACACGTTTGGTTTATATCACTCCAGCATGACAGTGAACACGCTACACACACAGTTCTGTCCAAACAGCTTACAAAAATTCATTTCAATTATAGGTGACCTTTAAAATTTACACAAACAGATTCACATTTAGCCTTAATATGTTTTATTGTATCTATTTATTTTATTTGTATATCATATATAGTTTTTAAGGCAGCACGGTGGCTCAATAGTTAGCACCGGTGCCCCACAGCGAGAAGGTTTCTGGGTCGAGTGCCGACTGGGCCAGATGGCATGTCTGTGTAGAGTTTGCATGTTGTCCCCGTGTTGGTGTGAGTATCCTCTGGGTGCACCGGTTTCCTCCACCGTCCAATAACATGTGCTATAGGTGAATTTGGTAAATAAAATTAGCGGAAGTGTTTGAGTGTGTATGTGAATGCGAGAATGTCGCATCCACTGCGTAAAACATATGCTTGAATAGTTGGTGGTTCATTCCTCTGTGACGACCCCTGATAAATAAGGGACTAGGCCAAAGGAAAATTAATGAATGAATAAAGTTTTTAAATTGTATTATTATTTTTTATTTAATTCAACATCAATTTAGTTTGTATACTTTTATACTTTTATTTGAAATCTCCAGAATCTTTGTGACAATTCTAAAAATAATATAATTTAATTTAATTATAATTAAAATATTAACAAATAAATGTATGTATTAATTAATTATCATTATTTTATTTAAGATTAACATCTTTCCTAACTTACAGCTTTATTTATTGCAGATTTAGTTCCTTAAACTCTATTGGCAGGACAATTTGGCAGTGTTTCTGCAGAGAAGATTCCCAGTTAAATAATTTCACAGGTTTGTATATGTGAGTGTTCCCAGTGGTAGACTCCGAGTCCATCTGCCAGCATGTTGCAGACGTCTCCATCCAGCACTCATTGGCATTTATTAGATGCCTGTTTTCACCCTCCCCCTCCATATGGCAAGCTTATGGCTGTTGTCATGGCAACAGCTACTGCCCCCCTCCTTTCCCCCATTGGCAGATCCAGACATTCCATGAGCAACAGATCCTGAGCTCTCAATCAGGACGAGCCAGACTGCCTTTAACATGAAACCATCCTCATCCGCACAGTGTGCATTTCTGAAAACATCTGCATTCACACTACACCAAGGTAATGATGAAATTCTAGTACAATAATTCTAGTAGCCAATATTAATCTAATAAGTAAAACACAAATTAAAATGGCATTCATAATTAACCACGTGCATTAAATTTTGCTGAAAAAACAAAACAAAACAGTGGGTAGCACTGCCGCCTCACAGCAAGAAGGTCGCCGGTTCGAGCCTCGGCTGGTCAGTTGGCGTTTCTGTGTGGAGTTTGCATGTTCTCCCTGCGTTCGCATGGGTATCCTGCAGGTGCTCCGATTTCCCCCACAAGTCCAAAGACATGCGGTCCAGGTGAATTGGGTAAGCTAAAATGTCCGTAGTGTATGTGTGTGAATGAGAGTGTATGGGTGTTTCCCAGTGATGGGTTGCAGCTAGAAGGGCATCCGCTACGTAAAACATATGCTGGATAAGTTTCCAGTTCATTCCGCTGTGGCAACCGCAGATTAATAAAGCGACTATGCCAAAAAGAAAATGAATGAATGAAAAACTGGCATCAAACCTTACCTGATTGTATACCTGTATTTAGAAACTGAACGCCATAAAAATCAGACTATAAGAGTATAGTAACTATTATAAGTAACTATAATTACAGAATAAAGTGTACGTACTTTTAAATGAATTAAAATACAAATTATAACAGTTTAGGTTATAAGCAACTTATGTCAAATACTAAAAAAGTTTCTAATTAAAAAAAAAAAGTAATAATAAAATCTTTATATATTTTTACCAGCATTAAGATAAGAACACAAATGAAAGTCTGAAAATGTGGATACAATTATTTAAATATTTTTCAAGAAACAAAGCTTGAATGTGGTCAAAGGACTTTTAATTTTTCAGTAAGCTGGGTAAAATACTTCCGGTGAGCTGTATGCTATTACAAAATCGGCGCGTTTAAAGTCGACACTGCCTGATTGATATACAATATAAAGTTGGTTTCAGAATGTACAAGAAGCACTGCATTAAATTACATGTCTTTAAAATATGAACATTTATTTTGAACAGCTTTTCATCTTGTTTCTCGTTTGAACAATTGAATGAATGTTGAAGTCTATTTAACTGATTATATTTTAATTACATCGCATCAATGCTGTAAAAGGAACCGTATGAAGTTGAAAAAAAGTCACATCATCATCGAAAATGTATCTGTATGGGCATATACCCTATTGACAATTGTGTTTCAATATCTATGCAAAACATCATTGTCATTTGTCGGCACAGTGGGTCGGTGCAACACTAGCATAGAATGTGCAACTGAACATTTAAATAGCACAGTGCAACTCTTTTGTTTGTTTGTTTGTTTGTTTGTTTGTTTGTTTGTTTGACTGCAGCCTGTGATATCAATTTAGCAATGCTATAATGTACAGTATTTTGTGTATGCAAGAGTGGAAACATTCTGAATGTAACTACAGGCTTTACTTTTGTTTACATACAGGATGCATTTTCAACCCTCACAGATTTATTAACCTTCAGATGAAAGAAACTCTGCGTGATTGGGACTTGACAAATCAGATGATACGCAATGATCTAAAAGAGCCAGTCAACTTACTGTGGCCAGCCACACATTTGTTTTCAAATGTATGTGTTTTAGTACATCTAAGCACAACCCCAGAGTTTTAACTGAAATGAGGTCTACAAGGTTTCAAAAATCTCAAGCTGTGTCTAAAAATGCATCCTTAAATAGATACTAAATTAGAATTTAAATTTCTATCATGACTTCTAGTAAAGTATGTTCTATTTATATATTGAATGCAAGCAGTATGAAGGGAAAACACTACATCTACCCTTTTGACATTATAAAATGACCTACAATGACATCAGTTGCGTCGCTTCACTCCCATTCATGACTTTCTCACATGGGCTCACAGTATAGTATAGTATAGTATAGTATAGTATAGTTTAGTATAGTATAGTATAGTATAGTATAGTATAGTATAGCATAGTATAGTGTCTATTGGTTGTGCACTACAGGATCTCCCTGGAAGTAGTAGGTCATCAGTGTACTTTTCACCTATTTACCTACTGAACGCTTTAATTTTGGACATACTACTCGGCTTGCATACTACTATATATCAGGTAAGTATGCAATTTCTAATGCAAAACAGATTTTCGAGGGTAAACTGAACAAAGGGGTGTGTATTAAAACAAAAAGTAAAAGTAGTCATTTTTTATTGTGCATGAATCTGGACCACTTTATCACTCTAAAAAATGTTGAGCTGTTGCAAGCTAACTTTGGGTGAAATCTGGATAAACATAAAGCATTGGGTTAAAAACATCATTTAAATTGAATTGAAAACAATGACCTAACGTCGTTTGTCCATATTTTACATAACATTGGGTTACGACAACCCAGCATATTTTATGGTAAAAACCTGATCCATTACAACAGCCTATTCCATTAGCACTGATCCCTTGAGCCTTCGAATCAATACAGTGCCTTGTTCAAAGTGTAACCCCATGATACCCGATTCTCATCAAGGAAACTGCATCGTTTGATTGTTTGGTGGAAGATGGACGACTTGACCTACTTCTGACAAACAACCACACAACATTTGACAACAGGGCGTGTGGTAGCAAAGACTCTTAAGCACTTGGCCTGTTCGCAGTCATATGCTAAAACAGGAATGCTTGCTGAATATCCGATTACAATCACATGCAAAACACAAGAAACTTTTGAAAACCTGCAACATCTATTTTGTCTGTATCTATATCCTTTCAACTTATTAAATATTATTTAATAGTCAAATATTGATTTAAATCACATCAGCATAAAACAAACTTGACAAAATTTGTAACTTACTGGTTTAGTGGCTACTCCAGAGGAATTTGCATGATCTCATTTGTACATTTTAGTATGGATTGCTCATCCCCAGTGATGGTTGGGTATAGTGGTGGTGTTTGGATGCACGATTCCTTCAAAATTGTTCATTTTCATATGACTGAAAGTGACTTTTTTGTCAATATGTGTTGCTGTCAGTTGTCTTGAACTTAATGCTGACACCAAGTGGACTGGATGTAGAATAACTTGAAAGTTCAGGTTGGATTTTTACTGCCGAAAAACCTGCTGAGTTTGTTGAAATATATGAATGAATGAATGAATGAAGCTGAGCTAAAACTCAATTAAAATGAAAACATTTTGAAGTGCATTTACATTTTATCCACATGACAACATTTCTAAAACTTTAACAAAAATTAAAAACGGGCGCCACGGTGGCCGAGTGGTTAGCACGTTCAGCCTCACAGCAAGAAGGTCGCTGGTTCGATCCCCGGCTGGGCCAGTTGGCATTTCTGTGTGGAGTTTGCATGTTCTCCCCGTGGTTGCGTGGGTTTCCTCCGGGTGCTCCGGTTTCCCCCACAGTCCAAAGACATGCGGTACAGGTGAATTGGTAAGCTAAATTGTCCGTAGTGTATGAGTGTGAATGAGAATGTATGGATGTGTTTCCCAGAGATGGGTTGCGGCTGGAAGGGCATCCGCTGCGTAAAACAAATGCTGGATAAGTTGGCGGTTCATTCCGCTGTGGCGACCCCGGATTAATAAAGGGACTAAGCTGAAAAGAAAATGAATGAATGAATGAAAAATTAAAAACAGTATAAAAGTATGCTCATTCAGAATATCAATATAAACCAATTTTATAAATAGCACTAGTTACAATAGCATAGACATGTCTGAAAAGTAAAGGCCCTGCAGTGTGAGGAGATGCAGGTGTGCAGCTGTGACCGTGTGTTGTGGTTAAAGCTCACATCACCTCAGGAATGCTGTTCAGTTCAGTGAACAAAGCTTCACCCCTGCTGTAAGGTTCATCAGAGGGAGGAGAGTCTTCAACAGGAGTCCTGAGTTTCTGGAGCAGCCTGACCAGACCAGCCTGAGAAATGAGTACCACCCCGTCATTACTCACAGCCAGAGGCATGTAGTGTACACAACACCATATCAACATCATTTTATCTGTTTACAAGGAAAATTTGATGTATAACATGGGAATGACCTGTTTTGCTATATTAGGGAATGTCCTCATGATTCAAAATGCTTAAACATTATAGTTTTTGATATTCAAAGATTGCCACATGTTTCCTGTTGTGAGGTCATATATGTAATAAGCAGTTTATACAGTATAAAATACATTATGCCTATGAAGAGATCTTGTAAACCATATACAAATATGTGTGTGTTTGTTTGTGTGAGTTTATTTATACTATGGTATTTTGGGTAAATTTTAATTTAATTAACTTTTTTAAATACAAAAAAAAAAAATCCTAGAAAGTTCTTTCAAAATTTGGATGAAAAACGTGTTCGGTCTTGGTTACAAACAGCAACACTGTTTCTAAATTAAGACTCTTTGACATGTGAGAGTGATGGAATCTCAATGAGTCAAAGTCCACTTTGCATATATAGAGATAGAATCCAAAAACAACACTAGGCAGCTGTAAGTGTCATTTCAGACATGCGGCTCTGGGATTTACACTTGAGGCGGGTCTGATGGGGGAGGACTGGACCAGAGATTCCAGCCATTCCCTCTGGCTTTCGGGCTGCATCTGAAAGCTCGACTCCCTCTGAACCCTCTTCCAGCCGGCCGGTCAGAGGGGTCTGCCTGTTGTGGTTTGTCTGTCACCATTGAGTTTGACTGTCCGCCTGCATCCACACTGAAATCTGTTCGTTCAGCCCAGCCAGACTTTAGAGTTTCAGCGGAAGTCCAAGTGCTGGCAGATGAAGAGGCAGATGGTGTTTCCACAAGTGCTGATTATTAGATAACGCTGAAATGACACTGAATTTATAATAAAAATGACTTGAGAAATTCTTATACAAGTGATTGACATGACTGCTAGATGTTAACTCTTCATAAAACTCTACCAACTTTGATTGCAGTCAAGGTTTATGTAAACACATCTGCCTCATTTAACTCGGAAATCAAATTTTGCGATAAAAAGACACCAAAATATCAGTGTTTCTCTGGAAATTTCATGTAAGAGAAACAAATATGTTTGTCACATTCCGCCTTCTAGAGACTGTGTGTAGAAATGCAGACATTCGCTTTTTAATCTTCGTGTTTACACGTCAAATCGTCCTAAACAAGCTTTTTATTTCACTCTCGATAATGTTAGTAGCTCAAATGGCAATTTAGGACATTTACCTACTTGTAATTGTTATGTAAATATAAATAAGATGTATATAACTTTTGTTACAGTATGTCAGGTTATGCTTTTTTAAAAAGCATTCTTTTAAACAACGAACAGAAAGACAGTTGTAAGTCGAATCTCACTCAGATATTTGGAGAGCAATAGTATAAATGTATTATTTATAAATATATTACACTATTTATAAATTATTATAATTGTTTATTTGTAAATAATAAATTATTAACAAAATTACATCTATATCAAGAATTAGTTGTTATACATTTTAAGTTAAAGGGATATATATATATATATAGCTTTCTGATTACACTCTTCCTTTTTTCCAAGCAGTGGCCAATTTTAATCACTCTGATAGTGTATGGTCTGTGAATTTAACTACATGTTAACTTCTCGCCATCTAGTGGTTCTAAATAAATGGTGCAGCAGAGATCCTGCTAAGAGTTTAGTCAAAAGTTCAGGATAGAAAAATACTTTTTCTTGCTCTTTGTATAAAAGACTGGGATTGGTGGTCACATTTATTTTTACTGCAGTGAACATTTCTTGGAGTATATTTCTAATACAACGATAAAAATAATTTATAAATATTATTTTTAATTTATTTTTTCTCAGTACACTCAAATGGCCAAGAACGTAAAATAACATTTTAAATGTTCTAAAAAATGTCATGTCACATGAAAACATTATAATGTGCTGACTTGCTTCTCTAACATATTATTAACATTTCACAGTTATTTCTCAAGCAGTTTTTGACTGGCAAAATACTGTATATGCACATACTGTAGAGTAATTATAAACATAGGTTTCCTTCATCATACAGTAGCCTACACATCCATCAAATAAAATTATATTCACAGAGGCTTCCAGACATGCATTTATATGACTAAATCTACATCTATTGTGCTTGAATTAATGTCAAACATATGTGTTGTGGTGTGACCCAGTGTCAGCAAAAAGTTATGAACAGTTCAAATCAAAAAAGGCTTTCAGGAGAGGTTTTATTTTGTACAAGCTTTAGGTCAAGCTATATATTTCACATGTTCTACAGAAATATAGATCAGTATCATTATTATTATTGAAATAAATGTACATTCAGAACCTCTTGACTATATACCAGAGACGTTATAAATGTATGTTCATGTGTGTGCTCGTGTCAGTGTGTGTTTGTGCAGCATTTCGTGGTGTTTCTTCATGCAAAGCGAACAGCAGTATTTATATCTGTGCGGGGAGTATTGCTTAAGACTAAACTACAGCAGTAGTACAAACTAAAACAGGGTCAAGCTGTCAGTTTGTCTTTGGAATATAGACTGATCTGTGGTTTTTACAATCATCACGACCTGAACCAAGCAAACGCACTCGTTTAACCCACCGCGTGACCCTGATGATCATTATAGTAACGCACAAGCAACTACAGCTCTACGTGTCAGCTAGTGGTTTACTACAGCCTAACACATGCCTAGATTTACAAAACTAGCACAATATGCCTGATGAGAATCAACAAATAAAGCGAATGACTGAGAACAAACGACCTGCCTGCCTGGGCAGTCGCGAGAGACCTGACATCTGAATATTATTAGTACTCAATACCAAATATTGTAAACATAATACAGCATTAATTCGGCACATTGAAATATCAGTCACCATGGGCAGTCTATACACATGTACAGTCTAGTCAGTACAGTTTATATAGGATCATGGAACAATAATTGCGAGAGAAAAAAATTCAAGTTATAATACAAGACCGCCATTGATATATATATATATATGCACATTGACATGAATGATGCTATTTCGTGTAACGTCACATATTATGTATAAGAACACCAACCTGAAAGGCAAAACACTGCTTTGTATTAGGCCTACTGACCGCCATTTAAACTGAATACTAATAATACTAATGCTGCACATCAGTGATAATAAAAGACCAAAATATGTAAATTCAATGTTAATTTCCTTTTCTTTATTTCTTTATTTGTTTATTTTTTATTCATTGGTGATTTATAAAATGCAAGACAGTGGCTACCGGCACTGTTAAAAACATATTCATTATACATAATAATAGACATTTATACACGTATTTTATACAATTTTATTGTGCTGTGGACTATAAGAAAACAGTGTAAATAATGTTTACTTGTACAGACTGATTGCTTTGTTTCACAAGTCCTCAATACAAGAATGTATTGTTACAAGAGTGTTACATTTGTTTAAATTTTTATTCAATTATTTTGGATTTTAAAGTGCCAGTACCTGCTAACTTGCAATTTCTGATTCACCAAGCACCACGATTTCAACTAAAAAGCTTTTTTAACCTTCTACAGAAAAACAAGTCCCAGAATCTTGGCTCGAGGTTGAGTAAATGAGCAAATGTTAACTTTTGGGTGAACAATCACTTTGTGCTTTACTATTGAAAAGCATCACACCATGTGTCTTGATGTCACAACAACATCAAAAAGCATGCCAATCGATTTGTTGTCAATTGACTACCTTGTTGTTAAAATCACTTCAAATGACCTTCTAACACTCGACTTGTTTTTTGACGCCAATGTTAGATGATATTCGGTGTCATTTTGACATCAAGGTAGTTTAAGGCCCAATCCCAATTCTACCCCTTAGCCCTTCCCCTTACTTCTACCCCTCGTTTTGCACGTTCACATCAAGGGGTAGTGGTGTCCCAATTTTCTTTAGCTTGAAGGCTTAGGGCTAAGGGCAAGGGGTATACACCCCTTCGAACGAAGATTTTTCAGGACCACACTTAAAACGGAGGGGAAAGAAAATTTCCCAGAATACATCTGCCACAGCGGCAGGATAGCTGAACCCGGAAGTAAGGAGATCCACAAATTAGTATTTTTGTCATTATTATGAAGTTTTACGACAAACAAACATGTTTTAATATATTCATAACTGTGTTCGTGTTTTACCGAAAAAAGAAAAAAAAAAACGCAAAATTTCGCGATCTATAATCCATAATCATAACTTATGTACAGCTGTCCCACAACATTCTGACACACGATGACACTCGAATACCCTGTCAGTAATGTCTAGTGGCTAGGAATGAGCTTTTTACAGTGTCTGCTATAATGTTAATGTTGTTTTTGTGTGTTTAAATAGATAAATATGGCCACGAAGTAAATGCACAGTACAGTTCCGATCTTATTGCCACATTTGATCGTTATGATAACATAATATATGCCCTCAGTGATCCTGAAGATAAACACCAAAAAATAACACAACTGGAATAACTCCAGCAGTCGTGATCATCTGATCTCATATGAAGCAAGAGATCGCGATGACATAGGATGACGTGTGCAGGTGTTGAAGTGCTGTCCCAATTCTTAGGGTTAAGTTCTGAAGCCCTTCCCCTTAACCCTCGGTTGTAAGGGCCAAGAGGAAGAGGTAGGGGTACAAAAATAGAATTGGGATTGGGCCTAAATGCATTGTAGGGATAAAAAAAGTCCAGTGCAAATCTTTAATTGGAAGTTTTCAAATAAAATATTTTCTTATGTTATAATATTTTTTTCTATGTTATTTGGATATTTTGGTGGTCAATAGGGCATCGATGTGTGGATGTCATATGGATGTCAACATTCTGACATCAAATTGATTAGCATGTTAGAATGTTTTTCTGTCAATGTCAACTTGATGTCATTATGACATTAGGGTGTCTGCTGGGATTGTAAAGAAAATATTTAATTTTGCTCAATGATATAAGAGAGTGTGTTCATATTCTGGGCTCACCTGCAATATTTATATTCTGTTGACTAAATTAAATTTGATCTAAACTACTTATTGCGGTCTTATTACACAACATTTTTCAAAGATTAAAATTCTCAGCATGTGCTGTATGTGGATTAAGTGTCCAAAAGTTGCTATCTATTTACAGTTACTTGTTTTTCTTTGAGAAGTTTTCAAAGATTGAGACGTCTGTAGTTTATGAATGTTTTGCCTTCCAGTCGCATGAATGAAAACTACAAATAGGGCCGTACAAACACACCAAATGCATCACTTAAGTAAAAATCCGTAATAAATAGAAACAACAACATTAATATGATGATAAAAAGAACATGATCTGCTTTAAAGTTTCCCTCTTCAGATGAGATCACATTGAGCAGAAGACAAAAGGCTTTGGGAGTCTGTGCTGCAACTCTTGGTGGACTTGTGATTGTCTGTGAGAAACATCAGCAGTTGAGCTGTTTACATTCAGGTTTATTTACGTCCCAATTATACGGGACAAAAAAGCAAAATAATAAAAATATGCTGATGCTGAGAATTATGTGAAGATGAACCAGGAACCAGTAAAATATCTGCCAAAGGGCTCATTTCCTTAAACACATCAAACTTTGTTTATCTAAGAGTAATTGGAGTGGGCAGTGGCAAAGTGTATGCTGATTTAAAAAGCATATTTCTGTGCTTACAGTATTACATTTAAAAGGCATATTTCTGTGCTTGGGAAGTGAGTTATGCAAAATATATCAATGGATAACTTGTTATTTTATATTTGGTAATTGTTAAAAAATAAACACATTTAAAATTCACTAATGTTACAAAAGTTTGGAGTCAGCACGATTTTGAAAAGAAAAAGAAGTACTTTATGAGTATTAAATTTATTTTAAAAAATGATATTGAAAATTTTGATAATTTAATTATTAAATAATTATTTTTCTTTTTTAAGATTTTTTCCCATGATGGTCAAGCTAAATTTTCAGATGCATTCAAGAATTCTTCAGAAATCATTTTAATATGCATATTTACTGCTTAATTATCCATTCAATTTTTTGTGGAAATCTTGATTAATTTTTTCCATTATTATTTGATGAACAGAACGTTCAAATGAAGAGTATCTATTCATGATACAATTCTTTTTGCAATGTTGCATGTCTTTAGCATCACTTTTGATTCTTTCAATTTTTTTAAGGAGACCCCAAATCTTTAAACAATAGTGTGGATTTAAAGGTCACAAATGACCTACAATTTTATGCATGCTTCTGTCTCTATAGGAAAAAAAAACAAGCAAAAGCTAAAAAAGTCATTATATAATACATTAGAATTGTTAAAAAAAATGTAGTAAGAAACTATAATGTGCTTTGTTTTTCCAATATTTTCTCTCGACTGTGGAATAAGATGACCTCCCTCAAAAACCTTCCACAACACTTCAATCAATCATTCTGTCCGCCGGAGCCCAAATCAATCAATTCTACTTCAGACGACTCTTCAGGCCTGTCTAATATCATTCTCGTTTGGCACACAGAATTGAATTCAACTGCAAGTGGCAAACAAAAATAATAGCAAGACAAAGCAAGGAACCACCTGTTAAACTTTGCACAGTAACCATCGGATTAATATATGATTTAAAATAAGACGAATACAGAGCTGCAAAATATAGAAATGAACATATTTTGCATTGGATTGCAAAGTACAAGTACAACGTTTAAACAAGAAGTAGCAATACAATATCAGATCTGTTGAAAAAATCTGTATATGTGTTTGTTTGTGGTTCTTTAAAAGAATGAGCAATCAAAAGCCTGTAAATCTCTCGTTTTGAGGGAGTTTGTGCTGGTTAGTCAAATTGACTATTATCTTATAAGGTGTTATTTGAAATTCTACGTTTGTGGCAGATAAAGTTCCTCTTAATATTGAAGTTGAAATCAATTAATATTTCATAACTATCTTGCTGACTCTGAACTGTGCTTTGAAATGACAGTTTAGTTGTGCCCACAAGGACATTTCCATGTGCTTTTCTCACTGGAATACGTATTGCCTCCATTCTTAAAACACTGCTGGTCTTTCTGAGAGGTTATATACACAATATTGCACAAATAAACATACCTTGCCATCAAATTTGGGGAATCAACAGGTGGGACGGTGCGATAGAATGTATAAATGAACGATTTTCCACCATAATTTAAACACAAAAGGGATGACTCTCTACAACCAGTGACTCCAATTTCTTGAGCTGCTTGGTGCTTGTTTTTCTCCTCCATTCTCTCTTCAGAGTTGTGCTGAGTGAAGGAGGACGTGAGGCGCTGGTCTGGATGTATATGATGCTGATTTGACTGCCAGCACACGTTATTCCTGGATGTGTTTGGGCATCGTGTGAGTTGAGAGAGCAGCAGGAGTGATAAAGAGGGAGAGATGGATCCACACGACGCCTTTCTTTTCCTCTGAGCCAGTGTTACTCAAAGCGCTCATAGTTTCGAGTTTGTCTTACTCGTGGTATCATGTCAACCAAGAGCCTGCAGGTGAATGGAACAGGAAATATCCTTAATTCACCTGGCCAGTTTGGCTTTTAAATATGGACTAACTCAACAATTGGGTTTATCTGTATTTGACCCTAATTTGAGTTAAAACAACATTCTGAGGGAAACAGAAACTGCATGTTCTCAATCTTAAAAGACAGTCAAAATAAATTTGCTTACTTGACCCCATAAGCTTGAATGATAAGTCCAATCAGGACCCCGATGGTTCCGTCAAGGTACCAGACACTAGGATGATGTCTGAACACCTCAGCACTGATGAGGATGGAAAAGCCCATGATGCCTCCAACCATAGAGTTAAAGCCTTCAGAAAACAAAAGAAAGAGGAAATATATGAATGTTTTAAATATGACTTGTATCATTCATTCATTCATTTTACTACGGTTTAGTCCCTTTATTCATCAGGGGTCACCACAGTGGAATGAACCGCCAACTTATCCAGCATATATTTTACACAGCGGATGCCCTTCCAGCTGCAACCCAGTACTGGGAAACATCCATACACACTCATTCTCACACACACACACATACACCACGGCCAATTTAGTTTATTTAATTCACCTATACCGCATGTCTTTGGACTATGGGGGAAACCAGTTCACCTGCAGAAAACCCAAGCAAACATAGGCAGAACATGCAAACTCCACACAGAAATGCCAACTTACCCAGACAGGACTCAAACCAGCAATGAACCAGCGACAAGCTTAATGATTTAAATATTATACAAGATTATATTATAATTATTTCAATGCATTTGCATTTTGCAATTTCTGGTTTCAGTTTTGGCTTAGAGTTTTCATTTAGGTTCATGCCTAAAAATGTTTAATTATCTATAAAATAGTAATAAATACTTTACAGTAACTATATAAACTATTTATATAAAAAAGTCGGGTAATATAGACCAGTGGTTCTCAACTGGTTTGGCCACGGGACTCACATTTTTACATGGTCATCAAGCCGTAACCCAAATTTTTAGGAACTGTAATATAGTTTTAGGAATTATAATTAATTTGTATTTATTTGTTATCATACACAAGTAGTGACAGAAAAATCATGAGAAAATCAGCAAGACTTACAAATAAACAATATGTTATTGCTGACATTTAACAAAATGTATCAAATTATAGAAATATTACAAAGTAAAAATGACAAACACTGTAAACAGTGATTAAGGTAAGGAAAGGTTGTTACCATAAACAAAACTGAACTGTTAATAAAACATTAACACTGATCCTGTTGAACAAACCAGCAAATTGTAAAATGATTAAAATATTCATAACCATTTTTACATCTAATATGACAGCAGTTATAAACATCTGTTTCACTTAACAGTAAGATAATGAGATAACTGAGCATGTGCTTTACTAATGTGATAAGAGTTTCAAAGTCAGGGGTAATGGTAGACAGTGCTACCCGAAGATCGTGCTCTATTTCCCACCTGTTCCTCAAGCTGCACCAAGGAAGAGAAGCCACTTTCATACAAATACGTAGTTCTTAATGGGATGAGTTTGATCGCACTCCCGGATCACGAAAACTGGGAGAGGCTTACTTCACTGTATTTCTTTTTCAGCGTCTTATCACATGAAAGCTGGACGAGCTGACTCTCTATGTTGCTCGGCAACGTGACGCTTTCCACGTCGATTCCAAAGGCATCGATTGTCGTGCGCACATTTCAAAATAAAAGGCAGTTATACGCAAAACAAGTTAAAAATTAAACTTTTGTTGTTGTTTTTTGACCACACACTCCGCGACCCACTGCAAATGTTCCTGCGACCCACTTTTGGGTCACGACCCACCAGTTGAGAAACACTGGTATAGACCATTTCAATGTGGTAATGTCACTGGCCCATGAATACTCCCTGCTTCTTATCATACTATCTCATAACTGTAACCAGAGGCAATTTAAACACATATTCATGTTAAAACAGCTATCATAACATTGTTTATTCATATATGGCTCTTAAAAATGTAAAACAAGAAATTCATTAGGACCACTGTTATTGTTTACATTCCGCAAAATGGTCTATAATGATGTTGTGAGCCTGAGAACCTGAACTGAAAAACAAAAAAACTCTGATGTGATGCGCTCATGATGTGTGTGTGTGTGTGTGTGTGTGCGCGCGCGTGTGTGTGTGTGTGTGTGTGTGTGTGTGTGTGTGTGTGTGTGTGTGTGTGCGTGTGTGTGTGTGTGTGTGTGTGTGTGTGTGTGTGTGTGAGTGCATGTGTTTGTGTAATACCGTCAGTGATTAGGGCTCTGCTGGTCAAAATCCTTCCCAGCATGAACTTGGCAACAGCAAGAATGACACACATGAGGCCACTGACGATAGAAACGCTGAACAGAAAGTCATCCTGCAGGAAAGACAGACAGAAGAAATGATGCCCTGAAAATACCAATGTGGAGACATTCAGTAATATAAATAGATTTTTCGAGTGTGCATCTGTAAGGCGACAGAGATGAAGCGCGGCTCATTTTAGGCACGAGTGAAAAGTAGCCAATTTAATATTTATTAAGGAACCATAAAAGCCTGGCATGATTGAAGACTAGATTAGATTAGACTAGACTAAAAATGGATTTATGTGGGGTTTAAGAACACAGAAAATCTTCCAAAGGCTGTGGATCATGAACATGTCCATATCAAAATTAGACTTTTTATCAGAAATAAGGTCCTTTAAAGAGGTCATGAACTGAGAACCCAAAATTCCCTTGATTCTTGGACATATAAGAGCTTAAAGTAAAAAGCCAACTCCCTGTAAAATTCAGAAGTCAAATGATAGCGTGGGTTTTCTGATGGATGTCAGCTCCAGAATGGAGTAACATGTATAATTTCTTATCTCTTTATGATTATTAGCAAGTTAAATAAAGTAAATAAGAATTTTTAAGGGCCTAGATTATATTATGACCTTAATGTCATCCCTTTTCAGAGTTAAACTGAATAATATGTGTCCTTGCTTTTTCTGTGAGCCAAATTATTTATTTCCTCAGGATCTACCAGGCCAAATCAGAGGCCTTTTGGTAACCTTTTGAGTGGACTTGGACTCTTGAAGGATTGGAAACAACTGTTATTTGCCATTTTATGTGTTAATTCCTTTTAAGTAAATCTCTTTGTATCCAAAGTATATTTTCTGTTTTAGCAAGCTGCCAGTTTGGATGTTGATTGTACCAGTTTTGAACAAGTTTGATAAGACGGCTTGATATTGACGTCATCGGAAGGCGCCGAAGAATGGCAGCCTCGGTGCGAAGCTCTCCAGCTGTTGCAATGTTTTTGTTTGTTTTTCCTGTTTTGTGTTCATCCAACGTGATCAGTTATACCAGGGATGAGCTGCTGAACATTCTGCAGTGCACACCAATTGATCACCAGCCGGTTCTTGACTTCTCCGGCGTTTTGCAGAGCGTTGTCCTTGGCGGAGCCGCGTCTCTATGGAAACTTTACAAGACGCGGAGACGGGGAAAGCGTGCCGGCGCGCTCATCAAAAACAGACTGCGCGGTTTCAGAATGCCGCTTCCTAGCATTCATCTCGCGAATCTCCGCTCTCTTCCTAACAAAATGGAGGAATTACTTCTGCTCACACGCATAAATAAGGACTTTAACAGCTCTGCTGCGCTGTGCTTCACAGAAACGTGGCTAAACGAAGCCATTCCGGACAGCGCATTACAACTACCGGACTTCCAGCTGTACAGAGCAGATCGCGACACGGAGGCAACGGGGAAAACGCGCGGTGGAGGGACATGCTTTTACATTAACAGGAGGTGGTGTACGGATGTAACTGTGTTAAAGAAGATGTGCTGTCCTGACGTGGAAGTGCTTTTCATTAACTGTAAGCCGTTCTACTCGCCGCGGGAGTTTTCCTCGTTTATCCTGGCCAGTGTTTACATCCCACCGCACGCGACCGTGAGTACTGCTCTTTCACTACTGGCTGATCTAATCACAGAGACGGAACAAAAACACCCAGACTCTGTTTTTATCATTCTTGGGGACTTTAACCAGGCAAAACTCACACATGAGCTGCCCAAATTCAGACAGCACATTACATGCCCTACCAGAGACAATAACATTCTGGACCATTGCTACACAACAATAAAAGATGCATATCGCTCCGTGGCCAGAGCAGCTCTAGGACTCTCTGATCACTGCCTGGTTCATCTTATACCAACTTACAGGCAAAAACTTAAAACTACTAAGCCAGTATTAAGGACTGTTAAGAGATGGACCAACGACACAGAGCAGGCCTTACAAGCTTGTTTTGAATGCACTGACTGGAGTGTTTTCGAAGCTGCAACCAATGACCTGGATGAGCTCACAGAGACTGTAACATCATACATTAGTTTCTGTGAGGAGTTATGCATCCCAACCAGGACCTACTTATCATTTAACAATGATAAACCATGGTTCACACCAAAACTTAGACAGCTTCGTCAGGTCAAAGAGGATGCCTACAGGAGTGGGGACAGGATTCTCTACAACAAGACCAGGAACATTTTAACAAAGGAGATTGGTCTAGCTAAAAAGAACTATGCAAAAAAGCTGGAAAACCAGTTTTCTGCTAACGACCCTGCATCAGTGTGGACTGGTCTGCGAACCATCACGAATTACAAATCATCTCCCCCCAGTATCGATGGCAGTAAACTTCTCGCTAACGACCTGAACACGTTCTACTGCAGATTCGACACCTTCGACCAGACACCCTCTACACAGCAATTAACACCTCTACCCACCTCCAGCCACAACCGCCCTGACCATCTTTCTACACAGCCATCAACACCTACAGACATCTCCCTCTCCCCCCCTGATCTTCAGACCAGTGAGGATAATGTGCGTCAGGTCTTCAGTAAGCAGAAGAGAAGGAAAGCGCCAGGCCCAGACGGTGTCTCACCAGCCTGTCTGAGAACCTGTGCTGACCAGCTGGCCCCCATTTTCTCGCAGATCTTCAACAGATCACTGGAACAGCGCATAGTTCCATCCTGCTTCAAACGCTCCACCATCATCCCAATCCAGAAGAAACAAAAGATCACCGGGCTCAACGACTACAGACCTGTCGCCTTAACATCTGTGGTCATGAAGTCATTTGAAAGACTGGTTCTAGCATATCTGAAAGACATCACCGGACCTTTGCTGGACCCCCTGCAGTTTGCCTACAGAGCAAACCGGTCTGTGGATGATGCAGTCAACATGGGACTGCATTATACCCTACAACATCTGGACAAACCAGGGAACTATGCAAGGATTTTGTTTGTGGACTTCAGCTCTGCCTTCAACACCATCGTCCCATCACTGCTCGAGCACAAACTGACCCAGCTCTCTGTTCCTAGCTCTGTCTGTCAGTGGATCACCAGCTTTCTGACAGATAGACAACAGCTAGTCAGAATGGGCAAAATCACGTCTGACAGCCGCACCATCAGTACTGGTGCCCCCCAAGGATGTGTTCTCTCCCCACTGCTCTTCTCCCTGTACACCAACGACTGCACCGCAAAAGATCCCTCCGTCAAGCTCCTAAAGTTTGCGGACGACACTACTGTTATCGGCCTCATCCGGAACGGTGACGAGTCTGCATACAGACAGGAGGTGGAGCGGCTAGCTTTATGGTGCAGTTACAACAACCTGGAGCTGAACACGCTCAAAACGGTGGAGATGATAGTGGACTTCAGGAGAAACCCCCCTGCACTCCCCCCGCTCACCATCATGGACAGCACTGTGGCTGCAGTGGAGTCATTCAGGTTCCTGGGCACCACCATCTCTCAGGATCTGAAGTGGGACACTCACATAGACTCTATTGTAAAGAAAGCCCAGCAGAGACTGTACTTCCTCCGTCAGCTGAGGAAGTTCAACCTGCCACAGGAGCTGCTCGTGCAGTTCTACTCAGCTGTCATCCAGTCCATCCTCTGCACTTCAATCACCGTCTGGTTCGCCTCAGCAGCCAAATCTGACCTCCGTAGACTACAGCGAATAGTCCGGACTGCTGAACGAATCACTGGCACTACCCTTCCTACACTTCAAGAACTGTACTCTTCCACAGTGAGTAAAAGGGCTCGCAAAATCACCCTGGACGCCTCGCACCCAGCACACTTCCTGTTTGAACTGTTACCGTCTGGCCGGCGCTACAGAGCACCGAGCACAAAAACTGCCAGACACAGGAAAAGTTTCTTTCCTCAGGCCATCTACCTCATGAACAGTTAATATTTCTCCTATCGTGCAATAAATGTGCAATACTTTCTCACACGCACTTGTACACAGCACCTTATAATAATATACAATGCAATACTTTTCCTTACGCATTTGTACACAGCACCTTATAACAATATATAATGCAATACTTACTCTTTTGCACACAGCACCTTATAACCTGTATATTTATAACAAATCTGTACATACATTTCAACATCCAGATCGTTGGACTGCATCTCTGTTTAATGTCTATTGTCTTCTTTTATAATATTTATTCTGTGTTGTCACTTGTCACTTTATGTACACTGGAAGCTTCTGTAGCCAAAGCAAATTCCTTGTGTGTGTGAAGCACACTTGGCAATAAAACTGATTCTGATTCTGATTCTGATTCTGAGAGTACCGGAAACAGCCTTGAGTAAGAAACAGATTGTACTTTGTGTATGTGGGTTCTATTCATTTGTGAATCAGCATTACATGTCTGGGGTCAGCTCCGAATACCCTAGTGCTGTCTGACTTTTCGTATGTGAAGCTTAAGTAACAATTGGAAGATATTGTTCAGAATTACGCACACACATGCGCAGAAGTTTTCTAAGTCTATCTGTGTTTTAACCAATCAAGTATGTATGATACAGTTAATGACGTTATGTGAGAGTATAATTGTTATTGTTTTGAGAATGTAAGCAGAGTGCCCTACAAACTCTTTGCAAGTGTTGAAGCTGGCTTCAGCTGATGAAACTGCAAACTATCTTCAGTAAACTTTAACTTTTTTTAATTGAATCTCTGACTCCGGCTCTTCTTCATCTGATAGACTGGTAAATTAGATGTTAAATACTGTCGATTCCTCAAAACAAGATTGTGATTCCTCTAAAATCACTAATATTAAAGGCTGTTTGAAGCGCTTAGAAAACCACAGGTTATGCGATGTTCTGCTCCATGATGTCATAGGATTGATAAGCTTGAATTAAAATATTCATTTATTCATTCATTTTCTTGTCGGGTTAGTCCCTTTATTAATCTGGGGTCGCCACAGTGGAATGAACCGCCAACTTATCCAGCATATGTTTTACGCAGCGAATGCCCTTCCTGCTTCAACCCATCTCTGGGAAACATCCAAACACACTTAGGCCCCGTTTACACTAGTACGTTTTCGTTTTAAAACGCATAAGTTTTGCTACGGTTACGCCATCTGTCCACACTACGCCGGAGGTGCGAAAACGGAGCGTTTTAGAAACGCTGGAGAGAGCGTTTTCATTCTAAAACCCTGCCGCTGTGTCTCAGTGTGGATGGAGGGAAACAGATATCTTTGAAAACAGAGGTGTGGCTGCTGAGATCCGCTACGTGATTGGGGCTTTGGGTCATTGCGTATCCTTTCCTTATTCGTCACACGCATGTGGCTATAACGTCACCGGCAGACAGCAGACCAGCCTTCACTGTAAACAATGTATTTTAGATAGCCATGGATGATTTATATTCATTTGTTACTTTAAGTAACAACTCGACCTCGTCGTCTGTCCACAAAAAGACCTCTCTTGCTTTCTTTACCATCGCGTTCATCATTCAACCAGCGTTTGTTGACTAACAATAACCAAATGCCAAGCGAGACACGTGCTTCCTGTTTATACTTGAACGCGCATGCTCAGAGTGCGCGAATGGTCATGTGATATACGTTTCTGGTGGCGTAGTGAAGACGGAGATCTGTTGAGACGCTGGGTGAAACGTTAGTGTGGACGCGGATCGTTTTCATGCTAAAACGCCGTTTTAAAACTAAAACGCACTAGTGTAAACGGGGCCTCATTCACTATGGACAATTTAGCCTACCCAGTGCAAACTCCACACAGAAATGCCAACCGACCCAGCCGGGGCTTGAACCAGCGACCTTCTTGCTGTGAGGCAAACGTGTTACTGACTACGCCTCCGTGGCGCCTTTAAAATATTTACTTAATTTGAATTGATTATTTAAATAAAAACTGATTTGATTAAAGATTTAACGACTGAATCACAAAGACTTTGCTTGTTTCATTACTTGGATGGATCAGCATTTTAGAGCAAATCTTTTAAATAAACGATTCAATGACAAATTTTAATAGCTATGCGATGATACAAGACTAAAGACTGTTTCATAAGCATACATGTCAACTTCTCTATCTAGGTCAAACACAGATCTGAATGATGACTGTGTCTGTGTGATCTTACTTCTCAAAGGCGTTTCAGACACAGTCAAATCATTTAAAGATCACATGGTTTTTTTAATGGAAACTGTGATCTTCTGCAGCTCTAACTTACATGATCAATGAAACTGATAACAGACTTGGTATAATTTAACAATAAAAGACATGACAAGAAGAAAAAAACAAAGACAAATGAACAGTGAAGATCTCCAAACCCATTAAGCATCAAGAATAATAGACTAAATGTAAGAAATGAATGAATGACTTCAGGACAATTTCAGGTGAATCCCAGATGAACTACAGACATTTTTGTCTCTCTTGCTTTCCTCTTTTCTTTCCAAACTGAGAGCGTCTGCTTTCCACCCACACAGCAGATCCAGAAGGCATTTCTCCAACATTTCCAATACCGCAGAGCTTCATCTCTGAGTAACAGCTAAGAGACGATGACTGTGTTTAAATTCAGACATTCATCAACTGGCTAGTTAAGACTGGCAGTCTGGATGAACTGGACCACACTGTTTTCTGTGAGGAGTATGAGAATATGGACAGGCAAGGTTTAATGAATGTGAGAAAGGAGTGTCAGTGCAACAAAATAAAAAGAAAAGAGCAGCACATTAAAGAAGGTGGAAACTCATTCCCAGTGTAGCAAGAGAGGCCTGACAGAAGAGATGGCTTTCGGCCAGCACAAATCCATCACTAAAGCTGCGGCACTGATCCTTCATTAGTACTTATGAGGCAAAACAAGGCTTGAATGGCAAAATGATTTAAACAGACTGTATCTGGGATGACAGTTAATCTTACATCAGATCAGCTTGTCAGGAGAGACTTTACATTTAATTGTGTTATATTCTGTGAAGCATGACAACACAATTGAAAATTGGATAGATAATTATACCAATACATTTACAATTAAATGTATCTACTTTTTTTTATCTAAAATTAATTAATTCATGATTAACAAAAGTTGTTTTTTTAACACACTGTATAGACATTTATTGTACAGCTTAATAATTATTCAGCATATGGAACAAATGACACTTATGTAGCCAGTTAAATAAATGTTAGTATAGGTTATTATTCACATTTGGAGCCAGTAGTAAAGTGTTTTTATTATTTATATGCCATTTAAGTATTTATTCATATTTAAAAACATTTATTAATATTAAATGTGACTATAAACTTAATTAAGTTTGTTGTAGAGATTTTTGTGCATATTTTTAGCTTTAATTTAGTGCTTTAAATTAAATTAATGATTTAATTTAAAATTACTTTATCTCAGTTAGTTTCCACAGCACTGACAGCATCATTTCTCCATTTTTATTTCAGTTTTTAAAAATGATTTTATTTAAATTTTTATTTTAATGCCAATGTTATATTTAAGTTATATGTTATATTTCTCCATTTATATTTCAGCTTTATTTTCATAATTGCCAATTTAATTCGTTTAGAAAAAAGATAATATAGTTTAAATAACAATAGATATTTATAGTTTATAAATAATACAAGTGCTAGGTGTAAGTCGCCTTTAATACTTTGTCAGGATCTTGCCACCTTGTTTATGTCAGGGTTCTGCCACTCCAGTCTTGTAAATTCTTGTTTTGGTGGCAGAGTCCAGACACTAGCTCTGTCTATCCTGTGTGTTGTCATTATGTCCCTGTATGAGTGCCAATTGTGGGTGCGCTTGAACCGTGCGCGCTCCCGCTTGATACGGGCACGTGAGGTGTTCGCGATTGTGCGCTCTCGTCCCGGTGTTTGTGTTCGTCTGTCTGCAGCGTGGTGTTTATTCCCAGCATCTCAGTCTAGTTGGTTTCGGTTTCGGTTGACACTAGGATAAAACATGCACGCTGCGTGTATGAGTGCACGGTGAGTGTTCTCTTTCATCGTGTACTTGTGTCTTGCGTTCAGTCCTCTGTGTTGATGTGTTTCATGTCGTCATGCGAACACGCAGTTAATGAGTTCTCTCATTGGCTGCGTGTTCTAGTCTTTATGTGAGCACATGGCTTGTGGTGTTTGTCATGTGCTCTCCCGTCTATTGTCTAGCCTCACTCTCCTTGTTAACCCATTATTAGTTTATCATGTTTACCTGTTTGTTTAATTATTTCTGCTTTATATTCTCCTCATGTCTGCTGTCCTGTGCCACTTCGTCGCCGATGATACACCCTGTCCTGTTGTGTTCTCCTGTCCTGATCCTTACCAACCAGCCCAGCCCAATCTAGTTTGTTTTTGATTGTTTATTTGTTTTGTTAATGTTTCCCCCCTCAGGGTTGTTTGTTTTGCCTTTTTACTTTTATTTTTATTATAAATAAATTCCCATTTTTTTGCAATTGAGTCCTCGTCCTTTTTCCCCAACCCGAATTCCTGACAGTTTAATCATTTGTTCAAATTTTTAACAAAAATTAGACTCTTAAGATTGGAAAACTCTTGTTTTTGGATCAGATAGAAAGCTAGAGAAATCCCTTTCAAATCCATTCAAACTATTTGTGGTGATTTTGGTGGATTGTAGTTTTGTATGCAGGAATTTTTGGAGATTATTGTCCACTCGAAGCATCTTTCTATTCATTCAGTAATCATAAAGTTTTCTCATTCAGATTTACCAACAGTGTTAAACCGCAGGATAATCACGCATTTATTCACACATATGATTTTTTTTTAAACACAGATCTAGTTGACATCATGAACAGTGGAACTCCACATATGGCCACTTCTCATGATAAAGCATGCACACACAGCATAAAGAGCAAGAGCACACCCATCAACACACTTAACTAAGGAAGTCAGTAAGGTTCATTAAAATTTTAGCTGACTGCAAGTCTTATGTTTTGTCCTGATGGTGGAAATTTTCAGTGTTTTTGTTATTTTCCTCTGCAGCCTTTCTTTTACTAGCTTTAGCTGGAGAGCTCTGTTCGTTTGCTTTTCCCCCATAGTGATGAATGACTGACTGAGTTTGGCCTCATATTTATAGCCCTGTAAAACAGGAGGTCATGGTTGAAAAATATCAGGCTCTTAGTCACCCAGGTGTACTAAAATAATGTAATATAATAAAATATTTTGCTCATATAAAATCATAGGGCTTCTAATAAATGCGGCACACATTATTTATTTCATTTTTAAAAATAGAAGTCCGGGTGGCATGATAGCGCAGTGGGTAGCGAGCCTCGGCTGGGTCAGTTGGCATTTCTGAGTGGAGTTTGCATGTTCACTCCGTGGGTTTCCTCCGAGTGCTCCAGTTTCCCCCACAGTCCAAAGACATGCTCTATATGTGAATTTGGTAAACTAAATTGTCCGTAGTGTATGTGTGAATGAGAGGTTATGGGTGTTTCCCAGTGATGGGTTGCAACTGGAAGGACATCAGCTGCGTAAAACATGTGCTGATAAGTTGGCGGTTCATTCCGCTGTGGCGACCCCTGATTAATAAAGGGACTAAGCCGAAAAGAAAATGAATGAATTAATGAATGAAAAAAAAAAAACATTTTAATAATTTGTTCTCAATGAGATGTGTTTAATAGAGATGTTTAATATCAAAGTTAATATTTTTTAGCAAAATATCAAAGGGTTAAACAAAGTTTTTTTTTAATGGTCTTCTTTGCTCATATTTATATTATAAGGGTGCCAATCTTTTTTTGGAGGTCAATTTTTTATGTTGTCAGGATACTCATGGAGCGAAAGAATAAAAGAGAGAAAATAATACTTTAAACTATCCATTTTTAATGATGATATTTTTTTTCTTCCTTTTTCCCATTGTTGACCACTGGCAGTCTGAAAGAACATGTCATCTCTTTAATCAAAGAAAATCTAAATGTAAATGAGTGTTTTCACTCAGTGTTTATTTTCTGGCTGGGACATAGCAGTTTCTGGGTTTTTCATCTTCTCAGACTATGAAATGCTAATGAGCATGAGGAAATCTGGAGTCAGGCATAGACGCTGGTGACAGAAATAATAATAGGTGTCTGGCATCTGTTGTGGCAGCACAGCGTGAGGGTCAAGATTGAGTTTACATCACTGTCCGCTGCAGTTTACATGACAAACCTGTAATTTATAAAATATCAAGAATTTTTTTTACAGCCTATTTGACTTATATTTACCAAGGTTTAAAATTAGTGAAGGGCACTGTAGTAGTTTTTGATGCAGAGACAACCGTGAGTTTACAGACTTGAATATCCATTAACATTTTGTTGGAAGAAGATCATAGAAAAATAGTTCAGTAATGTCACAGAAGAGATGCATCAGCCCTCAGGGATTTATCAGTGGTGTAAAAGAGATAAAAATAGACACAGATTAAATCACACCACTATTAATCACCACCTCTGAAATGATGATCCCACAGCTCTTTGGAAAGGTGCCAGTCTTTAATTAATTAAAGGATAAAGACTGAACACATTGCTGTTAGTTGCACATGACAGCTGGAAAAATCTACACCTGACCTGCAAGATCAAATTAGGCAGCGTGCAAAGTGTTTGTCAATTTTAAGAGTCAAAAGAATTAGATGTTATTAGACTTTAAGCTAACTGGGGTGCATTTGATTATAGTTGTGTGTGTGTGTATTAACATCTCAGATTTGCTGAGAATTGTAAACAGGACACACTGTCCATGAACTCACCACTTCAGGCAGAAGTTTGGTGGCCAGATCATGGATGGCCTTCCCCAGAATACACAGAGACGATAAGATGAAGATCACTCCCAGTATTACACATGCTCTGTGGGTGGAGAAAAGCAGAAAACTTGTAAACTTTATGCAGTTTAATATTTAAAGTTTTGATTATCTGGTGTGATGCAAAAGAGGATTCAAAATCCAGAAGATCAAAAAATATTTAAGTTAAAAAGAATATGTTAAAATTTGTAATTATTTGTAATATATATATAATACAGTTCTGTCTGGATCTTGAATCTGATTGGCTGATAGCTGTTCGATATTCTGCAAATAACAGCACTAGTACAGCCTCTTCACCCTTTAGTATTACTCCGCCCACATACAGCAACAAGCAGAGGAAACTCTACAGTTTGACAAATATCCAGTGTTGGTTGGTCAAGCTACTTAAAAAATGTAGCTATTAGCTACTCTACTTAAAATGTAGCTTAACTACACTAAAAGCTACCACCTTGGAAATGTATCAAGCTAAGCTAAAAGCAAATTGGCAAAAGTAGCTTAGCTACATCTGAGCTGTTTTTGCAATGTTCATTTTTAAATTGAAGTAACTTAAACCCAAGTCAATCATATCTTAGTGATCAACAAAACTGTCAATGAAATATATGAGTTATAATGAGGCATAATCACACTGCTACTCATGTGATATTGCTATATATAGATATGTATTGACCACAAATATTTGAAAGGTGCAGTAGTATATAATCAAAGCTATTCAAAACTGTATATTTGTGTAGCTGATATGGGTTCAGGGCTGAAAAAAATGACAGTGCTTTGGTTTTTAAAATAACCCTATAAAGACAGACTGTATGTGAAACACATGAAAACTGCTCACAATACACCTTCAGATTCTCTGTGACAAGTGGCCACTGCAACAAGACTTGCAATTCCTCTCCAGTATTGCACTATAAATCTACCTTTCTGACACGTCGAACAAAGAAATGAGATTCACAAGCCCCCACAGACTGAGGATGAATCCAGCAGCACAGGCCTTTATCAATGTAATACGTCTCAAATTGAGACAGCCAAGGTGAATGCCAGAAACAAGGCAGATCGCTAAATCCAACATGTTCAGACTTAAGGCAAGAGCCTGCAGTTAAACAGGCAGAGAATTATTATTTAGCTGATATTTATCACTATTCCTCCCTAATTGGTTCATTACATTTAGACATTTTTTCTTTTATGTAAACAATAAATCAGTTAATTTTGTTTGTTTATTTTATTTAAATTATATCAGTAAATCAGTCCAATATCATGAGAAAAAAGGAAAAAAGGAAAGTGGCTAATTTGTATGACTTCATATGTTTTCATTCCTATGAAAAAAGTATGATTTTAAAAGGAGTCGTGTCCTCAAACTCCACCCCTAAAACAACTGCTAAATGGGGGATGAGCAAAACCTACTAAAATATACAAATGAGACAAATTAATAGCCACTAAATCCAAAATTTAGTGTCGGTTTAAATACAGGGGCAGCGCGTCGGCGCAGTGGGAAGCACAATCACCTCACAGCAAGATGGGCACTGGTTCGAGCCCCGGTTGGGTCAGGTGGCATTTCTGTGTGGAGTTTGCATGTTCTCCCCATGTTCGCGTGGGTTTCCTCGGGTGCTCCGTTTTCCCCCACAGTCCAAAAGACATACGATGCAGGTGAATTGAATAAGCTAAATTGCCCTTAGTGTATCTGAGTGTGTGCAAGAGCGTATGTGTGTTTCCCAGTTATGGGTTGCAGCTGGAAGGACATTCACTGCGTAAAACATGTGCTGGGTAAGTTGGCGGTTCATTCCGCTGTGGCGACCCCCGATTAATAAAGGGACTAAGCCAAAAAGCCAATGAATTAATGAATGAATGGTTTAAATATTCTAATAATGCATTGTTTAATTACACATGCACCTATCTGCATGCATTTTATACAACAACAATTTGTATACTGGATGATGTCAAGTTTAGAATTCATGTTTAGTTTTTGGACACATTAAAGACCTAAAGATTTTTTTATCACTCCATCTGAACATTCAGAAAAGATATTCACTTTATTTGTAATATAAAATTAGGCAAATTAAATTTGACCACATATTTCTGTCCATTCTCTTGTATGAACAATTGCCGAAGTGGAGATGGCTCAGTATGGGAGCAAAAAAAAACGTTAAAATGTGTATTGTAATCGAACAGATATAAACTGATAATAGGCGCCACGGTGGCCTAGTGGGTAGCACGTTCGCCTCACAGCAAGAAGGTCGCTGGTTCGATCCCCGGCTGGGTCAGTTGGCATTTCTGTGTGGAGTCTGCATGTTCTCCCCGTGGTTGCGTGGGTTTCCTCCGGGTGCTCCGGTTTCCCCCACAGTCCAAAGACATGCGGTACAGGTGAATTGGGTAAGCTAAATTGTCCATAGTGTATGTGTGTGAATGAGAATGTATGGATGTGTTTCCCAGAGATGAGTTGTGGCTGGAAGGGCATCCGCTGCGTAAAACAAATGCTGGATAAGTTGGCGGTTCATTCCGCTGTGGCGACCCCGGATTAATAAAGGGACTAAGCCGAAAAGAAAATGAATGAATGAATGAATGAATAAACTGATAATGTGTGACAAAAGAAACAATCTAAAGTGTATTTTGCATGTTTTCTTTACATTAGACTGAAAAGAAAAAACACATTTATAAAAAGCCTGAAATCTAAAAACTGACAGGTGAGTAAAAAAACTGTGCTGTTGTTTTTCCCTGCAGTGTTTTGCTGTACAAAATGTGAATTTAGTTGAAAGTGACGGGACTGTTTTGAGATGTTCCTTCACAATCCCAAACGTACCAAGAGCTCAGACAGTGATGTGTTGACTGATATTTTAATATGTTGACAATGTGTTGGTCACAAAGGTAGCATTGTTCATAATTTGAGTGATTCGTTGCAGGTTTGTGTGGCAAGCAGTGGCCTATATAGCAGAGACAGCTCGTCTTGTTTACTCACATGTATTCTCTGTGGGCCGAGTGCACTGCTGCAGCGTTGCTGTAGCGCCACAGCACTATAATGGAGGAAAGCACATCTAACGTCGCATCAAACTGAAAAACAACAGCGATTCTTCAGTGTCTCACCATCATTAATGCATGTTCTACAGATGTTCATTACACAGTTAAATAACATTTAGCCCAATGACATATAATTCCACATATTATTGCCAAAACATTTATTTCACTCCTGCATTAATGTAACTCTAATCCCATATACAGATAATGAATTAACATTTGTTTTCAAGACAAAAATATGTACACTACCGGTCAAAAGTTTGGGGTCAGGTTTTTTAAATTATTAATTTTATTTAATACTTTTAATAAAATCATTCTGTTCATCAAGGCGGTATTAAATAAACATTAAATTGTTAAATACTTATTTGTTAAATATTAACTTATTACTTATTTTATGTAGTTTCAAATTAAATTATTAGTCCAGTCAATATTGCTTTTATTACTATAACCATAAATAATAATAACAATAACAATAACAATAACAATAACAATAACAATAACAATAACAATAACAATAACAATAACAATAACAATAATAATAATAATAATAAATATTAAAGTGATTTCTGAGGGATCATGAAGACTGGAGTAATGAATCTAAAAATTCATCTTTGAAACCACTGGAGTTAGTTAATAAATTAAATGATTATGTTAAATGAAATGAAAAACGTTATTTTATAGTGCAATAACATTTCACAATTTTACAATTTGTACTGTATTTTTGATGAAATAAATGCAGCCTTGGTGAGCAGGAGAAGCTTATTTTAAAACATTTAAAAATCCTACTGACCCCAAACTTTTGACCGTTAGCGTATATTTGTAATAACACTGAAGATTATACTTACAGCGAATCCAAATGCTGAAGCACTGTGTCTCATGAAGGATACAGCTAGAAGAAGAAATAAAGAGAAAGGCGGTAAGTCACAATTTTTTGTGCATGTTTGTGTTTTGAAAATAGTATGGAAAAACTGTGCACATATTATATTATATTATATTATATTATATTATATTATATTATATTCAGGATAAGTGTTTACTATGGGCAGTACAATGTAATACCAAGTGTATATGCAAATGTGTCATTGACCATAGTGAATGCACACCCTGACCTGATATGGAAAAGAAGACAAAGGCAAATAAAGTCATTTTCGCAATTTTTGGCACACAAAAGTGTTCTTAGATAGTCACATGACATGACATGAACAGCATTTCTGGGTTTTTTTTCTAGACTTTGAACATCTCTGTTACTTTCTATGGAGGATGAGAGAGTGCTCAGATTTCATCTAAAATATCTTCATTTGTCTTCTGAAGATGAATGAAGATCTCAGGTGATTGAAACGACATGAAGCTAAGAAAAAGTTCACCCCCAAAAATTCAATTCTGCCCTCATCTACTCGACTTTCACCTTTAAAACCTATTTGAGTTTCTTTTTTGATCACGATAAAGATATTTTGAAAAATTATGGTAGATGGCATATATTGGCTTTCATAGTATTTTATTTATTTATTTATTTATTTATTTATTTATTTATTTATTTATTTATTTATTTTATTTTTTTTTTTTAATTTTATTGCTGCATCCAGCATTTTTCAAAATATCTTCTTTTCTGTTCAACACTAAAGAAAGCCCATAAAGGTTTAGAACACACAGGAGAGACATTAAATGGTGAGGTAATTTTAATTTTTGATTTAAACTATCCCTTTAAAAATTGCTGACAGGATGTGAAGAGACTTTCAACCAGCATATTAAAAACAGTCAACACAGGGAAACAAATAAATTGCTTTTGGCAAGGCTAGTGAGAGGCTTGTTATCGTAGTGAAACACCACTGAGAAGTACATGTTCAGCTCTGAGCACAAAACAACAGGTCATTTACAAAACAGCCCCATTGTACGATATCTGCCGTTGTTAACAGGTGAAAGTGTAGCTGTCAAAATCCCTTGTTCCGTTTATTAGAATCAGACTGCAGAGTCGACTCACTCCTTAGTTTGCATCTATTAAAATGTGAATGGGAAAAGGCTGCCCGCTGTGTTTTGGCTTTTTTGACAAAGCTCTGTGACTGCAGAGATGTGAGACGTGAGCTTGCATTTGTGAGCCTCTATTTGCTGCCCCCTCTTGAGTGAATATCTCTCACTGTTCCATTGATCTCCAACTTTAAAGACAAACTCGAGCAGCACGTGTCATAGCAACAGAGCAGTGCACTCCGCGCCACGTCTGACAATGCCCTTGAAACACAGCCACAGTCCTGATCTAAACCTGTTGCTGTTGCTGAAAACATGTGGAGAGTTTCAACTAATGAAACTAAATGAGGATGCTAAAGTTCCTATTACTGATGTTGACATGGACTATATGTTGAAAAATAGCCTGCGATGTAACCAGTGGAGAGTTTTGGCACTGGCATTGTGGTCAGTACAAATGATGCTGAGTGATGAGACCAGGCCGAGGGTCAAGTGTGGCCAAGATTGTGTTTTCTAACTCTCGATCAATAAATATTTGGCAAGACTGCAAGAAAAACATATCTCTTAAAAAAATAGGTTACTTCTTTTCTTCAGCCAAACACCAAAGAAGATTTTTAGCTGAAACTGAGATCCTTGGTAATACAAATACTGCAAGTCAACAGCCACAGGCACTTTGAGAGTCAAGAACACATATTAGTACGTGCATTAAATTTTGGATTAATAATATTATTTCTTTCAATTCTCAGCCTCAGTGAACAGCTCTGAGCTATTGTCATTAGTCATAAGTAGGGCCAGACTGAATCTGCGGGCATTTTTTGCTATTTCTGCAGAGTATTTTGTTAAAAATCTGCGGATATATGCGGAATAATTTTGGGAGTATCATAACTAAAATCTTAATACATGAAATAAAAAGTAATACCTTTTTAACATTTATTTAATACTTACAATGCGAATCTAATTAGACCCACTTTATTTGGTAAACAAAGCATGTCTCTCATATAAAATATCTACTAAAACACCGAAAATATTACTTTACAAACTGTATTGTAAATAAATCACGTGAATATTTTCATATTAGTAAGTAATATTACTGAAGTTAATTTGAAAACTGATTAAATACACATTTACACACATTTAAACAAGTAAATAAACCAATGATCGGCTAAAAATCTGCGGAAATCTGTGGACAAAATTCTGCGCGCACAGATTCTGTGTGGCCCTTGTCATAAGTATGTTGATATTAAGGCTGTGCAATATATCATTTGAGCATCAATATCGCAATCTGTATATCCGCAAATGTTGAGTCTGGATTGTAGTAGATCAGACACAGTTCAGAACACATGAGATTTGTGGAGTCACTGCAGAGTTTAACCATAACAGAGCAACAGTTTATTATCTGCATGTTTTTAAGTCTTTTTTCAAGTCAATACAGATTATTTTTTTAAATATATTAATACAATGAGTTTTATGTTTTTTTATGTTGTTATTTCATGTTTGATTGTTACATTTATGTGCTTGAATACTGAATAGACTCCTCAGAAAACCGTAAAGCACTGTTTATTCCGCTTCTATCTGTGCTCTGTTGTATTTATAAATGCTTGGAATTTATTACATTAAAAAAAAAAGATTTGATCATCCAATCAAAAATCTGAATCATCTAAATTAATGAAATATTTCAAAACAGAGCTATTCAAATCATTTGGTGAAATTATATTCAAATCGCAATTTATGTTGCAGAAAAACAAAATAAAAGTATCTTCTTTAATGTGCTAATGAAGAGACAAGTTATCTTAAATAAGTTACCTGAGGCCTAACGCTGAGTAAATTAAAGGTGCATTTTCATATTGGGTGAACCTTAAAAACCCACAGACACTTTCTAGTCCATAAGTCAAGTCACATTGATTTCAATAGCATTTTATATAGCTTGCACTTTGAGCTAAGACATAAACATGCAAAGTATTCAATTTCAAAGTTCAATCAATTTCAAGCAAGTTCAGAACATCAAGCTGCTTTTCACTTACAGTTAGTTCAGTCAAGATTTGGTTCAGTTCATGCAAATGTCCATTTTTAGGGCACATGTTGAAATAGTTGTTGGAAAAAAAACTGGAGTGTAACTGGGGTTATTACAAGACTTCTAAACTCTTATGATTAAAATCCACATTTATATTGCAATCAATGTAAGTTAGGTTACCATTTCATACCCTCATCCAATAAAGGGTTACGGGATGTGATTCAGTTTTAGGCCTGTTCTAACAACCCCAAAATGCCCTTCATACCTTCAAAAAGTAGATTTTAAATAGATTTCTTTTCACACTAACTCTGTGTTCATTGGATGCTGTCTAGACTAGACCAACAAAGCAATGCTTGCTTTTAAAGTCGGCATTACAGCCTTTAGTCTCTACTCTGCCTTTTTATAGAAATAAAATCAATTTCAGTTCAACTGTCTATGAGAGGCATTTATATTTGAGAGGCTATTATAGTGGGGCACTGTGCATATGTTCCATAGAGCAAGCAGTGCAGAGCTGCAGGGTTGAAATAAAGATTTATTTTCTTAATAAAACAGTTTGTCATTGCTGTTGTTTTTGTTATTAAAAATGAACCACAAACAAAGCATTTGGATAAGGCTTTAATTGTTTGGGTTACAACACAATGTGTATTAGGATCTATCATCTTCATTATAAAAGTTAAGATTTAATTGTTCATTTATAACATTTCTAAACAGCAGATCTTAAATCTCAGCACTTTCATTCCACTATCATCTTTTAAAAATTCAATCCAGTCACTTGTTCAACATCACTGTGCTTGTTTTTAGTTTTTTGTTGGTTTTATATGTTATTATCTGCATTTGTGAAATTGTTATTGTATTGTGTCCCTGCTCCTTTGTACTGTAGTTGCTTTTTATGTTTCCTCTTGGCCAGGTCGTCATTGTAAATGAGAACTGATTCTCAATTGACTTACCTGGTTAAATAATGGTTATCAAATTTGATATAAATCAGTTATTAAACGATACAATTTTTCAGTGTGACCAAAATAATGCATTTAATCAAAACTACCTTAATTTTTGTACTTAAAATGTATGGTGGTCTGAAATGAAGGTGAGAAATGGTAGAAATACAATTTTTGAGTAAAATATCCCTTTAACAAGTAATGTACCTGATTTTTTAACAAGTTGCAACCTCTCACTCTCTCATATAAAACCAATACAGAAGTAGCTGAAATTGCAATTCATCGACTGGACACTAGGAGCTGGCTCCAGAATTGAAAAAATCCTCATAGACTACCATTTTAAATGCCCAATTTTACAAAAAAAAATGTTTACAGCCTGGTACAGTTTTGGTGTGACTCAATGTATAAACAAAACTGTGTTTTAAAAAGACCAAACTCAGTAAATACATAATTATTGATATAGTATACAACTAAGCACATGTGGTCAGAACAAGTTGTGTTTAATGAAGTATTAGGCGTTTCACTAAAAGCTAAATGTATCTAAGCAAAATGCATCTCCAGTTCCACCCATGCCTCACATTTTTGGTTATCCAAGAAAGATGGCGACTGTTGGCTCGGCTTCAATTGCTTCATTTGCACTCTTCAGAAAGCTACAGGTAACATCAGGAATACAACATCTATATTTTTAATCTATGTTTGATCCCAAAAAAATGGCTAGAGGAAACATGAAATACAGAGTTCCAAAATTCCAGAATGTTTAAGTGCAACTAAATAACAAACCTTTATCATTCTGACTTTTTTTATTTTCTATTTTGATATTAATAAAAATTCCTATTGTAAAATATAAAATCATTAAAAAAAAACATTTTGTCAAAGTTTGTCAATTTTGAAAAGTCACAAAGTGTCTTGAGATATAAGCTTCATTTAATGAGAGTAAAAAATAAGCATCATAAAACAATTGTTTTACATATTACTGTTTTTAATAAAATGAATCAACCTCTAATTAACAAATACATACAAATGCAAAGCATTTATTGCTGGACTGCATGCAGGCCCAAAATAGAGGGGTCATAATGCTAGAATCCATAAATAATTGCATACACGATACCTGTATGCTGATGACATTTACAAACTAATGTTAGCATCAAACTTATAAATACATGTCTGTCTGGAAAAGATAACATTCACATTTGTCCTGGCCTACATGCATATGAAACACTCCTCAAACTTGTGCACACAGACAGTAACGTGATGATCAAAGGATGCAGTGAGTGTAGCTGCAGCAGAAGAAACATGCCGGAGGAAGTAGGTCAAAATAAGTGTGAATGTCTCCATTCCTGCATTACATCCATATTAGCATTAATATAAAATAAAATATTTGCAGCACGGTGGCTCAGCAGTTAGCACTCTTGCCTCACAGCAAGAAGGTCACTGGTTCAAGTTCCAGCTGGGCCAGTTGGCATTTTTGTGTGGAGTTTGCATGTTCTCCCGGTGTTCATGTGGGTTTTCTCCCGTGCTTTGGAGGGTGCTCTGGTTTTCCCCGCAGTCCAAAGACCTGAACTATAGGTGAATATGATGAGCTAAATTTGCTGTAGTGTATATGAGTGTATGGGTGTTCCTAGTACTTTGTTGTGACTTGAAGGGCCTCTCTGCGTAAAACATATGCCAGAATACATGGCGGTTCATTCCGCTGTGGTGACCCCTGATAAATAAGGTACTAAGCTGAAGGAAAATCAGTGAATGAATGAATAAATAAAATAAAATCATAGGATGTAACTACATGATTTTGTTCAATACTCAAATATTGATGTGGTGTTCAAGCGTGACGGTACTCTCAGTGGTTCAGTGGATCTTCTAAAGTCTCTGCTGGAAACTGGAGGAGGGAAGTGTAGGTTGTCCCAGATTTGTGGCATATAGCAGTTTTGACTTCAGGATATTTCTGCAAAGTTCGTTCCATGAACAAAAGCACAAAACCAAATCTCCCTGCTGGGGGTTTGCTAACAAGACTCAAGATATCTATTAACAGGAGCAAAGCTGTAGAGGACGGGGCAGATGGCTGGCACATCTCTGATTCCCACTTAGTCACTTTTTCACTTTCAGTCTCTCCCAGTCTCAGGTGTACAGTCCAAAATCCCTTTCAAGGAAGCTCAGTTAATTTGGTGACCATATTTACAATGCCTCCAGGCAGCTATTTCAGGCAGCTGCAATTTATTTTTAATTGGAAATAGAGGAGTCACCAACAACGCTTCCCAAACTCACATTTGAATACATATTTCAAATCCACAATAAAATCAGACACAATATCTGAAATAGCATAAAAACCAATATCATTAATGTTGCTTCCACCATTTTGCATGTGGAGTCCAGAGCATACATCTCAGGTTTCTATGGGAACCGGAGCTTCTAAGAGCAGCTGCAGTGATGCAATGACTTACTAATTGGCTTTTTTTTAACTGTATGATCACATTTACCATTGCGTGGCAGTATTTTGTCAACAGAAATCTGACATTTAAAGGGAATTATAACGCAATTGGAAATTTCATGTGAGGGTGAAAGATTTTGCCATGCAGATTTCAAAACAGGTTCAATTTGTCCGTGGAGATTTGGTCTTATCTATTGATTAAAGAGATATTTGTTGCCTGAGAATGTGCATATTACTTTAAAGCTGCCAGGATCATTTTCTATCTAGCAAAAAAATGCATGTTGCTCAACTGGAACCAACAACGACCTCCAACATTTGAACTGTTCATACAACTCTTGAATGAAACAATGCTCTTAGAACAATATACATACTACTTAAGAAACAAAGGGGATGTTTTTCAAAAAATATGGATGCCTCTAATCAACCTCTGACTCTCTGACCACCTAGATGTATTTTCATAATAAGTGTGACTTTATTCAATTGCAGCAGAGCATTATTCGTTTATTACGAAATTGTATGTTTTTTTGTTGTTGTTTTTTTGTTTTTTATGTGCCTTTTATTTATTTATTTATTATTATTATTATTATTATTATTATTATTATTTTTATTATTATCATTGTTTATGACTTTTGTTACTATACTTGTGCTTACTGATATTCTTGTCCTTGTCCTTTTTTGTTTTTGTTTGTATGTTCATTAAAACTAATAAACAAAGAGCTAAAAAAAAAAAGCTGCCTAAATCTAGATTATTAGAAATGTTTTACTCCAAAAATCCTTTATTTCTTTTTGGCTAAAGCGAAAAAAAGTTGTACACAAAACATTTAATGGGCCCGAATGTGAGCAAATAATCAGGATATTTTGGGGTGAACTGTTCATTATATCCATCATTGTAATCGCACAGACAAAAAGAATGGTCTTACTTCAAATCTGTTCTTTTCCATAGAGAAAAGTCAATGAGACAATAAGTATGCGTAAATGGTGATTTTTGGGGAGGACTATACCTTTAATTAGACTTTACATTGTTTGAGCATTTTCAAAACAATAACCTTGCGCCGGTCAATGAACCATTAAAGCAGTATTTTCATTCCACTGACTGAAAAAAAAATGCAAATGAACTCTACAGAATGGCACTGAGATTGTAAATGACCTTTTGTAATGAATGAGAAATGATGGGAGAAGCCCCTCTCAGTGCTTCAGGCTGATAATAGCCTCCGCTCTTGTTTTTCATCACACTAATCCCCGTCTCAGAGGAGCGGAGCTGACTGTGGATGTCGCCCTGTTGTAAGACTGCGTGTGCTGTGAATTTTAAAGAAGGGCAAGACTGCTTTCAGTGAAACAGAAAGCAAAATTTACAGCTTTCTGTTGATCAGATTTCAAAAGGCAGAACTGTTTAAAAGCATTAAACTGACATATGTCAGAGTTTCTTTGTGTACTTAAACATTTGCTGTTAATTTACTCAGCCTCAGGAAAGCAGAAACTATGGTTCATTTAGTGCAATTAATGCACACCATTTCTTTGAGAGTCACAAAAACAAATACAGGCAAAACTAAATTAACATGCAGGGCTCCAAACTAAATAAATAGGACTGTGCCAGAAACTGAACAGTATTTACTTTAAAATGGCCTGGGCAAGCAGTCACGAGCATGTGCAGGATAGTCAGAAGTGCATGCTTTCTGATGCATAATGAGGTAAATTCACACATGACCTCCTGCCGCTTGTTTACAGCATCCAGGAGAAGCACAAATAAGCCATGGTAGAAATCATGCCTCCAATTCAATTCACTTTATTGGCATGACATACATACTGCTGAACATTACCACTGTATAATCTGTAGCTCACTTGTGAGTCTATTTTACAAGACGTGTTTTTATCATTTATTATTATTGTGCTTCATTACCTCAGTGCATCATTAGGAGTCAAGAGTATACATTTTTCTTTGGCTGTATATGAAAGCATTCATTCATTCATTCATTTTCTTTTCGGCTTAGTCCCTTTATTAATCCGGGGTCGCCACAGCGGAAGGAACCGCCAGCATTTTGTTTTACGCAGCGGATGCCCTTCCAGCCACAACCCATCTCTGGGAAACACATTCATACATTCTCATTCACACACATACACTACGGACAATTTAGCTTACCCAATTCACCTGTACCGCATGTCTTTGGACTGTGGGGGAAACCGGAGCACCCGGAGGAAACCCACGCAACCACGGGGAGAACATGCAAACTCCACACAGAAATGCCAACTGGCCCAGCCGGGGATCGAACCAGCGACCTTCTTGCTGTGAGGCGAACGTGCTAACCACTCGGCCACCGTGGCGCCCCGTATATGAAAGCAATGTAGTTTAATCAAAAAGTTGATGCGCTGACGTTGATGCGCTGCTCTACTCCCAGTGTAAGTCGCGGTTGTGAACATGCACGTGGTAAAATAGCCACGCCGCTCATGCATTGTGAAACCGGCATAACAGTCTTTTACGTGGAGGTGCCGGCACGCAGTGAGTTTAGCAAGTCGACAAAACAAAGTTTAAATAATATGATGGTGATCTTATTTAGACTAATACTTAGGCTCTTGATAGATTTTTATGAAGCAAAAAGGAGGAATCATGAGGGAGAGAGGTAAGACTACCTAAATCTCAGGTCTAAGACAACACACAACAGACAATTCTATAAAACATCTTTTCTTGTATTCTGTAGTATTGTCTATAGAATTTCCTTCTAATGAAATAACAATCATGCAAAAGATTTCTTAAATTATGTTAGCATCACTCCACCTGTGTCTTTAGATTGTTTTCCAGTTACATTTAGGATTAATTTCTGCTATTTATTAATAAAAATAATTATATAATAATGTTATTTATATATATTATATATATATTTATATATATATAGATATATAATTTATATATACACAGCTACTCAAACTTATATTATATTATATTTTGATTATATATTACTTATATTATATTATATTTATATGTATAATATAATGTAATATAATATAAGTTTGAGTAGCTGTGTCTAGCAATGCCCTTTTACAGGTGTATACCTTTAAAATAGTGATCGAAGATGTTACAGGGATTCATTTTTAATAACTTATTTATGGCTCAATTGAGCTAATTTGTTGTTCTAAAGGAAACTCTCTGAGTGGATGACTGGGTGAATCAGAAGCTAGTGTCTCACTAACTACTATAATATATTTGAAATCAATTTTATGGATGCCACATAAAGCGCCACTTCGGAGGAGTCAATAAGCTTTAGAGAATATCAATATATAACTCGCTCTTGAAATCGCAAGGTTAGAGTCAAGATAGTCACTGAACCTCCCAATATACGTCAATAATCAACAATATAATAGAGTCTTTGGAAAGCACAAAATTAACTATTCCCATGCAAATAAATGCAAATTCCTCAAGCTCGGGTAAAGCAGCCACATTAAGGGACACTGGCTATCACAACAATTCTCTTCCTCGGCTCTGCTGCAATATGTTGTCTTTAATAATTCACAACCTACAGCGCCAGACCATTTGCCACATGCAGAGGGGAGTTTACTGCACTCCCACCCCTTGGTACTTCTCGCCGGCACTGCCATCAAATTAAGCGAAACAGCAGAGTTAAAGCTTCAAATGAAACATGATCATCATACGGTGCAGGTCTTACAAGGATACTCAAATCATGTGCTCTGTGGGTGAGAGCACTATTGAATAAAAAAGCTTACAAATGCACCTAGAGGGCCTGACAATTCGCTGAATTATGTTTCTTATAATCCGATTTTCAAAAACCCTTCCTCACAAAAAAAATAAATAAATAATTAAAATTATAAAAACTAGCCCAAACACAGATCTCAATGAATCAGGAGGAATATTAGCAGAATTATTATTCCAGGAAGAGTAAGATACTTTGCACATTCATAAAGTAAACAGTAATCCACACAATGTTTTGCCCAACAGGTTTATCGCAAATTGTGAGGTGTTAAATTTCTGGTGTAAACCCCTGTCTGGTTATAGTGTTAAAATCGTGTATAGTGTTAGTGTACATTTACTGTTTTTAACACTGATATGGGTTAAATTGTGACTTTAACAGTGTGCATTTCTGGTGTTGCATATCCATACTCCACATCTGTTAATTGCACAATTATTGAGTCAATACGGTCAACACGGTAGAATAAAAGAATATACTCTGCTTAAGTGTAAATATATAAAACCCTTTTTAAAGTGTCACTGGTGGGACTCGTAAATAGTGAAGATAGTGTAATTTAACACCTCTGGAGTTATATCTACACTGGAAAATTTGCCCTGCAGGTGTTAAAATGTTTAATGTGGTGTGCATTTTTACACTCTAAGTGTAAAATACTGTACACTGCAGAAGTTTGTATATTCAGCACTTTTGAAAGTGTAACCTGGATACTTGGCTGATGGGACTCATATAGACACCAGAAAAGTGTTAAATTCAACACTTAAGGTGTAAAATGTACACTGGCAAATTTGCACTGTAAATAATGGGTTTATCAGGTTTATCAGCTAATAAGATCAAACTGTAGAACTAATACACCCCCGAGAAAAATAATAAATAATTTTTGTAAAAACATGATTTCAGACAGGAGGTTTGCAATATGTATCTTAATGATAGGATGTAAAATGCCTTTAAATAAAGTCAACACACAGAGACACCACAAGAAGTGATTAACAAACTTTTTTTTTAAAGTGTTTACTTGATTTTACTTCAAAAGTGAGTAAACCCACTGCTTTAAATTCTTAGGTATGTGCATAATTATAAGAATTACGTTAAGTCAACTTAACCATTCTAAGTTACAATGAATTTACACACTTATTTACAGTAACTAATTGTTTTTACAGTTCAAGAGTAAGGAATCATTCCAAACTGTAATATAACAACAACAATACACTGCAATGTGGGCACAAGTATAAAATAAATGTATATATTATAGTGACACTCATTATAAAGAACTATAAACAGCAAGACTTAATAAGCATTTTTAAAGTGAAGGTGAAGCGATATATTATTTAATACTTTATTTGCTTGGCTGATGTATGCATTATACGTATACATTTCTGCAGCATGCTTCAAATGATAAAAAACTTATTATGCAAAGTACAAAATATATTGTATGAAATGTGCTTTTTTTAACTAAATGCTGATCACTTTATTTTAACAAGAGCCATACAAATCTCCTTTGTTTCACACATCAAGACAGAATTCCCTTTATCCCCAGCATTATTCATAGATCCAGGTATTCCCTCCTGCGGGACCAGCCACACGTCTGACCCGCATCCTGCTCTCTGTGGTACCGCATGCAGGTTCCAGAGCCCTAATCTAGGTTGATTTATTGAGGTCACTTTCACAGCACATGCAGCTCACGTCTGAGCTCGGCTTCCAGGAGTCCCTTGAGACCACAGACTCCCAGCCAATATGGCCGGTCGAGCAGATTTGCTTGGCTGCCTTTTCTCTGTAAACAGGAGGAGATCCACACCTGCTTTCTGCTGCAGAACGCTATCACATTTATACTAATATAGGCTTCAAAATGAGCATTTCTGAGGCAGTTTTATGACTTGCATGCATGCTTCCAGGCATTTCGATTTATGTGAAATAGTATGGTGTGTGGGTGAAAAAGCATGTAACAGGATTGGCAAAGCTGATCTCCAGTCAGTGTTTGTGCTTCCTAATGGTGCTCAGGTGACTGTATAAATCAATGACTTCTGTAGGACTGAAAAGAATAATCAATATCACTCAGTAAATGATAAATTAAGGTGTTAAATAATACATCTGAGAAATGTTTTAATTGGTAAACACTTGACAGCTGAAGCTGAAATAAAAAAAAAATGGATAAATGAACATATATTGGGTACACAAAGGTGAATTATACCACTGAAATTAGGTTAACTTCAAAATTTGTAATATGTAGATGACAGAAAACTGATACAGCCTGTTTCTGTTTACATTTCTCCAGGTGTCAAAAACAGTATTTATCTACATTTCAATAAAAAGGACCTGCTTTATTAATATAATGACTTTATATTATGCAAATGCCTCTCTGGTGTATTTTTAAGAGTTGCCTATTACACTGTGGAACAGTGCTAACTGTAAAAATGTAAACAAAATAAATTACATTTTATTAAAAATAAGCTTTATGCTTAATTGCAAGGGTTTTCAGTGGGATTATGTTTCAACCGTCTCTAGTGTGTAATGAAGCTGTTTGTGAATGAAAAAGGTTTGCAAAGTTACAAGGATCAAAGTACACGTTAAATGAAAATAATCACTCCAAAAATAAAAATGGATTCTGAACTTGTCTAAACAAGTCATTAGTAATAAAATCTTTGCAACAAATTCAGACAGCGCCAGGCTATAATCTTAATAGGCTGACAGTGAACAAAAAATTACTTTTTCCCACAAAGACAGTGTAGAAGCCATAGAAAAAAGCAAATCCTTTAAATGACACTTGAAGGCTAAAATGTTTTTGACAAAATATTGCTACAAAATACTGCTGCAAAAAACAACAATCCTGTTCAAATAGATCATTTTAGAAACTTCAATCTACCTTTTCAGCCAAACAAACATCATGTCAATGGTTCAGCCAAACTGTGAATTACTAAAGCGAAGTAAAAAAAGTGCCACAGTCACAAGTTTTACAATTTTAAAGGAATCGTACTACAAATAACTAAGACCAAATAGAAAAGACTGGGGCAAGTCATCTTCAAAGAGGTAATGAAATTCATTCATTCATTTTCTTTCGCCAACTTATGCAGCATATTTTTTACGCAGCGGATGCCCTTCCAGCCACAACCCATCTCTGAGAAACATCCATACACACACATACACTACGGACAATTTAGCTTACCCAATTCACCTATACCACAGGTTTTTGGACTTGTGGAGGAAACCAGAGCACCCGGAGAAAACCCATGGAAACTCCACACAGAAATGCCAACTGACCCAGCTGGGGCTCCAACCAGCGACCTTCTTGCTGTGAGGCGAACGTGCTAACCACTACGCCACCGTAGCACCCCAGAGGTAATGAAATAAAAAATCTAAATTCCTGTCAACAAATAGCTTCCATTGTACTATAAAAACATTCTGTATTTTGTCCAGAACAGAAAGCTTTCTTGTTAGTCTATAAACAGCTTAAATTGACAGGTTGTGGAAGGCCCCTGGCAATCACAGATCATTTATATTATGCATTTTTAACCTAAATCACAACAGCGTCCAACTATGCAAAGCAAAGACTGTCAAACCTATATGTAGCAGTGTAAGCAGACACTGCCATCCTTTCCAACTTTTGGATTTTTGCTAAATATGCAAACTGTTATGTGTCTGACCAGCAGGTCTTTACTTTTAATTTACAAACCACAACATGTGTTCAAATATAGTGTGTTCTTTTCAATAAAGGACAGAAAATTCCTTCTAAAAATTTTTTAGTTGTAAAATTTGGAACCAGTATAGTAGAACTCCAGAAATTCAGACAACAGGAAAAAAATTAAAACAGAAACAAAAAAGGCTATTCATGACCCCTTCAATATCATTTTCCCCTCCTAATTATTGCTGCTTGGAGCCTGAGGCTCAGGATGAAAGCTGACCTGATGAGCTGATGTGTTTCAGGAGCACCTGCTCAGTGTGTGTGTTTGTGTGCTGTACATGAACATATGTCTGAGGCCACCAGAGCAGCAGCTGCTCCTGTCCACATCTGATTCTGAACATGAGCATTACAGGAGTTCAGGTGAAATAGACTGCATAGTCCTTTCATGCATTCTTAAATCATATACCTAGTTATATTTAGTCACAATTTCAGGGTAAGAACATATTATGTTATGGTCATATGCTTTAATTAATGCTCAAAACTGAAATTGTTGTGTTTGTCATTTTTCAGCTGCATGTAACTCTCTGTGCCGAATTACCAGAAACACGTCATTCAACCTCAGTCTAAGCTGTCTAAACTGCAGTAGCCAGAGGGAAATTCAGAACCATGGACAGCAGCTTCCACTAGGTGATTTTCACTACCTTTGAGTTTCACTACCTTTGAGTTACAGTGAGAGAACACATAGACCCACAGACCAGAAGAGTATACAACAGGAAAATATGGTTGCCTCTGAATCAGGACAATGTCAGTTATACTGTCAATAGATAAACAGCTATTCTCTCAACTGTTATATTCAGAGCATTATTCATTCATTCATCAATGAAATAAAGAATGAATGAATGAATATATGAATGAATAAAAGAAAAAGAAAAGCACAACAACAACATAAATTTATTTCAAAACAATATTAGAAAGAAAGAAAGAAAGAAAGAAAGAAAAAAAGAAAGAAAGAAAGAAAGAAAGAAAGAAAGAAAGAAAGAAAGAAAGAAAGAAAGAAAGAAAGAAAGAAAGCACCTCATCTTGACTGAGGTGCAGAGTTTCAGAGTGACCAATGATGTTGTGCCATAAACAACCGTATGGCTGCCATAAGGACACTGGTTCCATTATCAGAGAACAGTTTAGTGATGGAGGTCCTGCATAAATGGACTGGAAGGAGAACTCAACACTGAGACCTAATGTGTTTAGACAGGTTCCTAATGGAGCAGAACGGCAGACGTCTGCAGTGCTCTGCTCAGGTTACAGGGCCAGTACAACACACACAACTCATTTGGTCCAGCCTGGCTTGACGCTCTAAGCAGGTCCTGCAGAGGGACAACAGCATTATATACTCAACAGAGGGAACGACAAAACCATAAAAGACAACAAGATAAAAAAAGTGGTCAAAACATCCTCAGGCACCACAATGATGAGAAGGTGAGAGAAGAACATTCAGGACGTGCAAAAAATGGGCTGCGACGTTAGGTCAAATGTGTTACTGCACTGAAAATGTCACCAACCGCAGTCTTTTTAAAGGTGATATGAATCATCACTGAGCCGTGATGATTCAAAAGTGAAAACTGGGCGTATATGAAAGCACCTGAAGAAAAAGAGCCTCTATCGTGGGTTTCTGAAAATTACCTTCCATGTAGCTCTAAGTTAATTCAAATATCCAGTGTAGGTTTAAATCTAATAGTGCGCTGTTTATAAAAACTTTGCCTCTTAAAAAAAGTCACCATGATTCACCATGCATTCAGATCTTTAGCTGTTACGTCATGTCGTCTGAAACAAACATTGCCCTTGCGGACTTGCACTTGTTGCATTTGCGGACCAAGAAAAACTTGAACATTGTGATAATTACTTCAAAGTAAATGCATTTATAAGACGAGATAAAATGCATATGCATATCAGCATGTTGCTTGGGAACCCACAAAACCAAACTATGACCTTTTTATTTATATTAGGAACACTTTAATTAAATCACTCTCAATAAGGGCACTATGATTTAAATGGGCTAAAAACACAGACATAATCACATAATTCAGTCATAAAAAGGAATTTAGTGTTTAACATTGCCTGTCACGGAATTTGGAATATTTTTTATGAATGGGTGAAAAAAAGGGACTGTAAACCTCATCAAAGGGTGTCTGTTCTATGACATCTCTGTCATCTCATTATATTGTGACATTAAAGGTGTCAGAGTGCATTGAACACAGGCAGGAATTAATATCAACCTCTGCATAAGCTGATGCATTTTTGAAAATGTATGGCATCCTATCACTCAAGAAATATCACAGTAAGAGCTAAGTGATATGACACAATGCATAAACCTGCATTAAACAATTATATTCAGCAGTCTGCATGTGTTTGTTGCCTTATTACAAACATACATGGCAAATTTCAAAATTTACATGTTAAAAAGATTTAAAGGCAGTTAAACAGACCTTATAACTCTTCAGGGTGGTGCTGAATAAATTTGTAATCAGTATATCCTGTGCTTTGCATTCTAACGATGAGCTGTGATGAGATACTCCATGTCTGGCTGCATTATCTGAGATGTTTGTAATGTTGGCCTCATTTTCAAAGCAGGTGTCAAACATTCATGGTAAGCGTGATGAGTCGGGGTGGCAACAGAGGTGAGGGTCTGAACGTAGCTTTAAGTAAGAATCGTCAGGCAGGCAAAGGTGCAAAAACAGGTGCAAAATGGAGCATACAGGTAATCCAGAATTACACAGGCGAATGGTCGAGACAGGTGGCAGAACTACAAAACAAAACAAAACAAAACAAAACAAAACAAAACAAAACAAAAC
>CAIGQQ010032765.1:10397057-10456855 GCA_903798035.1 Danio albolineatus
ACAAAACAAAACAAAACAAAACAAAACAAAACAAAACAAAACAAAACGCAAAGCAAAGCAAAGCAAAACAAAACAAAACAAAACAAAAAACAAAACATATCAAAGGTCAAAAAACATGTTAAGGCAAGACAATGATAATGCTTAGTAATGCTCACTTACAGGATACAAGACTCAGCCCAGACGTGTGTGTATGTGTGTGGTGTGTATATAGTCCATGTCATAAGTAATCATGAGCTTCAACTGATAGTGTCCAGATTACTGTCAGCTGTGGCAGGAGTTGATTGGTTCAATGGCTTGTGGGACATGTAGTTCAGCTGAATGTGAGTATTCTCCAGCAGCCTCCAAGGGCAACACTAGTAGTGGTCATAACAGTAAGTACAACACAAGCTTAGTTTAAAAATATGAGGAAATTTGTCATTGTTGTAATCTCATTACAAAATATCTTGGTCACTGAATGCATATTAATAATGTGATGTGGATTGTCAGACTGTGTTATGTCTGTGTTATGATTGGCCTGTTTTTCACCAGCATTTCACACCTCACAGGATATACATGAGAATGAGGAAGCAATTGTGTTTCCATGTACTGGACTCTTATTATTCAGATATATCAAGATTTTCATTCTATGGCACCTTTAGCACATGAAGTTGCTCAAAAAAGTGCAATCTTGAGGTCTATAAAATCACATAACTATTCTACAATGTTTTAATTTGATGTAAAACTAATTTCATTACAACAAATGTTGAATAAGTAGTGGTCTAGTATAATATACTTTAATAATGTTTAATTTTAGACAGTTCATTATTAAATAAACTATTAGACAAGCTTCCAGCCTATGAAAATGTAAACATTAAATAAATTCAGCAAAATTGCAATGAAAAGTATTATTTTGCAGGGCTCCACCATGTATTTGATGTCCAATAAATGGATCTCCTAAATGCTTGGTTGATCTTGATTTGACATGCCTGTCAGCAGGACAGGAGTAAAGACAGACAGTTGGGAATAAAGTGCAGCTGCAGTGTATAAATCTTGACTGTATTTTGGCACTGTGTGTGTGCATAAAATTCCACTGTGAAAGTAATAGCTGAAGTGGATGTCAGGCTGAAGCTGATGAAGACAGGTCCGTCCTAATGATACAGCACTAAAACAAGACTCAACAACCTCTTAGTGAAGCCGCTCTAATGGGCAATATTATATTTCACACACACCATTTTCATAACCCTTAATTTACTCCGACCAGCGCTGTATGTAATATCTGGAGAACTGGCCTTCAGTTGGATAAATGTCAGCTCAATTAAAGCATGCTAAGTTTAGATCTGACGTTGCCTAGAATCTCATTTGAAAATGTAAACATGCTACTTGATCTCTGTAAGTAACAAAACTGAAATGGATTCAAACAGTGATGAGGTTAAAAAGCACAGTGACTACAGCACGACACATCAGTGAAAAGGCTGAAATGACAGACTAATGACTCATCATTATCTCTTCACACTTTCTGTATTATTTTGGTACTAAGCAACACGAGACCACATCCGAAGGGCTTAATTAAAATAAAATATCGGAAGGATCTTGTTATTATTCCACGTATCATGACTTGCACTAGAATATACAATTCCCATAAGCCTCATAAACACAATTCCTCACTTGTAGATTGCTTTGGATAAAAGCGTATGCTAAATGAGTACATGTAAATGTTCTTCGAGTAAATATTACACACATTTACATATTCAGTCAAATCTGATGATCACTTGTGATCATGTGATGTATCATCATAATACAAATGACTACTGTCATTTAAATAAAGAGGTATTGGTATGAATATTTGAATCTATTTCATATTTCCACACAATATTTTTTCCTTTTGAAAAAACGAATTCTGAAAATTTCCTGAGTATGATTATATAGACTACCTGACTAATAATATTATTGTGCATCTGCCTTTTTATAGTATCTTGTATTCAGAACAATGCATTACAATACAAATGTTTTATAGAAAAAAATAAGCGATCTATGTCCTTTTCAAAGAACAGCATTCTGTTCATAACAGAAATGTAAAGTGTGAATATAGTGAATGTAGCTCCTGCAGTATGACGAAGGTGACACTGAAAGAACAAAAGAGACGATCATTTGCATAAAAGGCAAATGTTCTCTGAACACGTATCTGGCATTTAGCCAGTTAAAAAAAAAAAATCCTGATTTAATTCTGGCAGTTGCTGCGCTTCATCTCAAACCATCTGTAAGATATGAATATTTCTATGCCTTTAATCATTGCTGAATGCAGCAAGTCATTTAAAACACAAAGCATGAATAAAAACAACATAATAGCATAATAGTATAAAAGCACTGCCTCATCATTAAGCTCTGATTTAGTTACTACTGCTAACTCTAACAAGCTTACTGACAAGCACTTTTTTGCTCTCTCATTTTTTGTAAATTAACACAGGAAAAGGGATATGCAATTCAAAAAGCTTTGTTTTTAACAAACACTGGTGCCCATTACATACACGCATGTGTATGCCTGTATGCCTTACGGCAGTTTACAATAAACATTAGTAACATAAATCTGCATTGCTGTTAACATCAGCAGCTGGAAACATCTGATCATAGTTATTTAAGCAAAATCTACTGTATAACCTGAGCAGAAAACAATAAAAGAGCTTACAGTGCAGTCACTGCCAGACGGAGATATTAATCCACAGCTCATGACAATGACTGATGAAAGCAGAGATAAAATGGCATGTCCTTGTGCTGATCAGTGCATAACATTGTGAAAAGTAATTAGGTGGAACTAATAAGACATGGAGTTATGGGTAAATCCTGCTTAAGACAAAAATTTCATCAATCATTTGTAAGTAATGCTAGCAAGCCGATGTCGGGGTCTGAGGTGTCACACCTCACACCTTGTACTAGAACCTGATTGAAATAACAGCATGTTTGTATAATCGTTGAATGGTTGTATATCTAATCTGTGAGATCTGCATATTGATCATTCCAATTCAATTTTCAAAGAGATGCATAATTAACTTTATTAATCTTTATATATATATATATATATATAAAGATTAATATATGTATGTATGTATGTATGTATGTATGTATGTATGTATGTATGTATGTGTATATATATATATATATATATATATATATATATCAGAGGTTCTCAATGTTAAAATTATTTATTCATTAAATCCATCAAATGTATGCTAATGTCAATTAACTTTGTTTATTTTAGACATCCACTGAAATGTACAGTTTATTATTTTAATTTTTGTTTTATTCATGTTAAATATTATTCTGTATCAAAATGTCAGTTAGTTTATTTATATGCAAGTGTATGTTTAAGTTTAATTGACCCAGGAGTGATGACTGGTTTGATCTGTGACCTAGAAATGGTGTAGTTTGTGCATTTGGGAGTTGTTTCTGAGAAAAGACCTCTGTGATGAGGATATATGTTCTTTTTGAAAAAAACTTTATAAAATGGGTGAAAAAAAAAACATTTCAAGCAAGTATAAGCCTTTTATACTGACCATGAGCAGTTACTCCTGTCTGTTTACTGATCATTTCTCCACAACTTATTATAAAGTGTTACTGACTATCTCTGAGGCAGCCAAGTGTTAGAATGAATGTCAGAAGCAAACAGTTCCTGCTGTAAGCCTCAATAAATCTCTAGGCTTGTCAAACAAGATGCACTAGCAGAACATATATTATATCCCATATTTTCCTCTGTGAACATTCTGCAAGGAATATCTTTTCCAAGTTCCATTAAAAATGCAAGTATTCAGGCTTAACTACAAATGCAGGGAAAACAATGACAACGGTTGTTCTTCTGAGAACCAAAATATGGTCACAAGCCCCACACCGCTGGCATCACAAGTCATGATGTCTGTTCAGTGAAGAAAGATTTCTCCCACTGAGAATGTGACTGCCGTATCGCAGTGACAGTCTAGTGACTGCTGCCACATTATCTGTTACAAAACACAGAGGACGAGTCAAACATGCTGTTTCAGCATGAGACTTTCAGACTGCTCGTGCACAAATGAGCCATGGGATTTACGTAAATTAAGGCTATAGAGGCAGAGAAAATTGGCTGATACAAACTGAAGTCACAGTCGACGAGGAATTCAAAACAGCTTTTGTAGCTTTTGGAAAGTTCATGGTCTCAGATAACACAGTGACTATTCTCATGTTGAATGTCAAACAACCATGCACTTCATCACTGACAACTCGTGATAAACACACTGTCTACTTCATATGAAGCAAATGCCAACTTCCTCTTCTGTATTGCATTTCACATTACGAAATAAAGATTATGAATAGGCAGGCATGACATAATGAAAGTGTGTGTGTGAATAGTATTGCATTGTATGTGTCTGTTTAAACGCTGTAGTTAAATATGACTGCAAACAAAAGCTTTCATATTGCAAAAGCTCCAGCTGTCTGGGATGAAAAATTGCTCTTCTCTTTCATTTGAGACATAAATCTGCTGTAAATTTCTGTCAGCTTACGTCCTCAAACTGTTTCACTTCTCAACTCAATTAACCTGTGCTTTTATACAAGATACATAATTTCAAATAAGCTTTATGCAGGATTATGCCTTACAGCCTTTAGCGAATGAGACAAAGGCTAAATTGGCAAGTAATAAATAGGATGCTAAGGTAAAATAAGGACAAAACCTTGGCAGGTACAAAGACTACGGGGAGCCATCATCATCATCTGGCAAACAATGACTGAAACATCCTTTCAGCCTTTTACATAGTTTCTCCTTCACTTCCTCTGAGTGCATGCACGAAAATGATTTATCTTCATATACACTTATGTTTCCAAATGCATTGTGTAATCTTGATAGAAAGCACGTTCACTGTAATGGTAAAACGCATGGCAAATACCTCCCCATCCTTGTTAGCTCTAAATCAAGGGCGTGAAGACAGAAAAAGCATCAAAGGAACCAGGCTGCTAGTGAATCCTCAAATCAACTGTGGAGATGTCAGAAAGCTTTGACATTTTAAAATGAGGATCTGCAGCACAAATGCCTCCTTTAAAAGAAGCAACATTGCTTGACTGTGTGTTGCCTCAATCTTATGAGCAGCTGCAGAAAAAAGGCTAACAAAATGTTTTAACGCCAGGGAGCCTCAAAAGCGATAATGCCATTGTGAGGGGCTCCCTCCTAAATGTGTATGAAAAATAATTCTAATCATGATTTCATTTAAATGTTTCCCAGAGATGGGTTGCAGCTGGAAGGGCATCCGCTGCGTAAAACAAATGCTGGATAAGTCGGCAGTTCATTCCGCTGTGGCGACCCCAGATTAATAAAGGGACTAAGCCGAAAAGAAAATGAATGATGAATAAATGAATTTCATTAAAATGATAAAGGTCTTTGCAGAGCATGTTTTTGCTGTTGCTGTTTTACTTATGAAAGGTATTCATTCATTTTCTTGTCAGCTTAGTCCCTTTATTAATCTGGGGTCGCCACAGCGGAATCAACCACCAACTTTTCCAGCATATTTTTTACGCAGCGGATGCCCTTTCAGCCGCAACCCATCTCTGGGAAACATCCATACACACACATTCACACTCATACACTATGGACAATTTAGCCTATCCAATTCACCTGTACCACATGTCTTTGAACTTGTGGGGGAAAGCGGAGCACCTGGAGGAAACCCACGCAACCACGGGGAGAACATGCAAACTCCACACAGAAATGCCAACTGACCCAGCCGGGGCTCGAACCAGCGACCTTCTTGCTGTGAGGCGAACGTGCTACTCACTACGCCACCGTGGCACCTACTTATGAAACGTATGAAATAATAATAAAATGCAATGAATAATTACTTTTTTATATAACCTGTTTCTCAGACAACCAGAAAAATACAATAATACGTTTAAAGTCTGTGTGAAATCAAAATTTACATTGTTTATTATGCTAGCTTTCATTGTCATTCTTAAGCCCTGCTCACACTGTGGGATTTCAGCCATCAGATTTTGTCATCTGAGACAAATTTGGGAAATCCTAAAAGATTCCTGAAATCCTGGGCTAAAATCTGTGGTCTTTGATTGTTGATGTTTACAGACAGCCGCTCAAAGCCTGTTGCGATCAAATTTTCCCTGCGATGAGGTTCTGGCAGCGTCAGAAGGTTTCAGACACTTTCCTGCAGTGTGACAACAGCTGTGATGAGCGTCAATTCAAGAACCAATAGGAGCACAGAATTTGATAATGCAATCCATGCGACAATTGAAATGACCACGGGGGAAATGTCAAAAACTTTTTTTTTTCTTCCTGGTTTTATTATTGAGGTGTGCTGTGTGCAAAATTGCTGCAACAGTTTGTTTACATTTGCTGTGAGGAATCATTTCAGAACGCAGGATAGTGAAAGTGTCATGTGGGGATGACGTCAAGCTCTGGGGGCATTTTCTTTTTTTATGTTAGCTTCATTGTCGTTTAGTCTGACTTTATGACAGCTGAGATCTTACAGTGTGACATGAGCCATGTTTATGCAATCTGACATGCCACAATCGTTCAGGATTTCAAAAAAAAATCACACAGTGTGAGCCAGCCTTTAAATTAACAATTCATCCATGCAAGGTTATCCACTGACAAAAAAAAATGTTTGTTTTGGTAATCTTCAATCAAAGTCTAATGTGTTTGGAGTGGCTGTGATGGCTTCCTTAGCATTAATATTCTTAACCACATGCCTATTATCATTAGTTTGTTATGACAAAATAATATGCAAAAGGAAAGCTCCAGCAACTTTTGGTTCACTTTAACTCTAGTATGGCAGTAAACTCAGCAGTGCCAACAGTTCTGATCACCTACAACAGGAACAGTTCTGCTGTAGTCAAAATCTGAACTTTTGCAATATGCCTCTGCCAGATCTAGTTTCAACTAGCGGCCATCCTGATGGATGCCACTGCCTTTTTAAGCTAGTCTCACATAGCCATGGCGTTGACTCAGCAGCATAAGGTCTGGTCCACATTGCAGCTTATTTTGGCCAAGAACAGCCCACTTCTACAGGAAGAGAATCAAATTGCCTGAACCCAAAGCGCCTTTGGGGCATTTTCACACCAGCACATTTGTAGCAGTTGTTTCAGCGTCTTAGTTCAGTTCATTTAGGCATAGACTGGATGAAAATGTGAATCACATTTGAATCTGCAACAAAACACTCACACCAAGATGAAACTGCTTGTAAATGAACTTGCAGTTTGCTTGTGGTGAGAATCAATCTGAGACCAACAGACTGATGAACCAGGCTTTGTCACAATATGTGATACTTAAAAAACTGACCAAAACAATATTCGGTAAAGCTTTCTTTTACAACCCGCAAAGTACCGTGTAAGTACAGTGAAATAACGGTGTACTTTTCTGTACTTATAGTATAAGTATAATGAACTTACATGTATAAGGGAACAAACTGTAATGCTTGGGAAATAAGGGGGTTACAACCAGATATGCAACACGCAAAGTACCGCGTAAGTAAATTGATTTTACAGTGTACTTTTCTATAAAGTTCAAAGGAACAAACCATAATGTTTGCTTAATAAGGGGGTTGCAATAAGATGTTCAACACGCAAAGGACCACATAAGTATATTGCATTTACGGTGTACTTTTCTTTAAATATTGTATACATAGAAAGAATGATGCAACGGTGGTACAACCTAATGCAACCTGCAAACACCTGCGCAAGTACAGTAATAATAGTACCCTTATTCAGTGCTTGGGTTTTATATGGGGTGTTTAGTAAATAAAAGGTTTACCCATTGAAATAAAAAGGTTTACCCTTTAACTACAGGGAACAAGGAGGGAACAATGCTACACTTTATTTTACAACCTGCAAATGCTGTATCTACCCTTTAACTACAGTGAACAAGAAGGGAACAGTGCTTCGCTTTAATTTAAAACCCGCAAATGCTGTATTTACCCTAATACTACAGGGATCAAGGAGGGAAGAAGCAAGATTTCAACGCACAAGTGTTTATTTGAACAGTAAGAACAGAGAAAACTACATCAGCATTTTTAATTGATTGAAGGCCAAATTGCACACTACATTTTTCTATAAAAACATCAGCAATAGATTCACTGAAATGCTACAGTTGGTCCATATCTTTGTATATCTGGTTGTAACCCCCTTATTACCCAAGCATTACATATCTGGTTGTTACCCCCTTATTACCCAACATTACCCGTTTGTTCCTTTGCACTTTATAGAAAAGTACACCGTAAAATTAATATACTGACACGGTACTTTGCGTGTTGCATATCTGGTTGTTATTACCCAAGCATTACATATCTGGTTGTTTTCCCCCTTATTACCCAAACATTACCCGTTTGTTCCCTTACACTTTATAGAAAAGTACACTGTAAAATCAATATACTTACGCGGTACTTTGCGTGTTGCATATCTGGTTGTAACCCCCTTATTACCCAAGCATTACAGTTTGTTTACTTATACCTACAAGTACATTCATTATACTTATACTATACATACAGAAAAGTACACCGTTATTTCACTGTACTTACATGGTACTTTGCGGGTCGTAAAAGAAAGTGTTACCCAATATTCTTACTATACAACAGCTACAAAGAAAGCCACAATAAGCTTGTGGTGCTATGGTTTCTCCATATGAAGACAGACTAGAAGATGTGAGCAGAATGCTGTAAACAGGTGCACAATGACCAGTGGAATGAATGTGACATTTTGATCCATTTAAAAATGTTGCCTTGTGGGAGTGAACTAAACCAAAAAGAAACAGCCAAACTGTATCAGTTGTAGTCCCTGTTTCAGAACAATGTAAACTGTATTATAAACTATATTATACCACAACAACAAAGTAGCAAGCACCACGGTGGCGCAGTAGGTAGTGTTGTTGCCTCAAAGCAAGAAGGTCGCTGGTTCGAGCCTCGGCTGGGTCAGAAGGCGTATCTGTATGGAGTTTGCATGTTCTCTCCATGTTCGTGTGGGTCTCCTCCTGGTGCTCTGGTTTCCCCCACAGTCCAACGATATGCGGTACAGGTGAATTGGGTAAGCTAAGTTGTCCATAGTGTATGTGTGTGAATGAGTATGTATGGATGTTTTCCAGAGATGGGTTGAGGCTGGAAGGGTATCCGCTGTGTAAAACAAATGCGGGATAAGTTGGCGGTTCATTCTGCTGTGGCAACCCCAGATTAATAAAGGGACTAAGCCGAAAAGAAAATTAATGTATGAATGAATGAACAAAGTAGCATAAAGAAATGCAATTGTGCTGTACCTAAACTGTGAATGGTTGTACACAATATGTGTATGGACCCTTTTCACAAGCCTGTTATTACGTGTTTAACCGTGTTTGAAAGTTTTCAATATTATGATTTTTTTTACCGTATGAACATTCATATGTATTTATAAATGTAGTTTATCATCTTTGCTTCACATTACAAAAAATTAATATGCGCTTGTGCGAGGCATTTCTAATGCAGCGTCTATGGGAAAGGACAGTAAATTAGACGTTATTATACACCTCTGGCTGCCTTCAGTCTCACACAATTATTTCTGAAAGTCCATCATGGAGTTTTCCTTTTATTATTTGTTGTATTCTCCCATTCACTGTGCTCTACGTTTTCCCATCTATGATGACTTCCGCTACTGAGAAACCCGGAAATGTAAAAAGGGTCTATTCAGAGCTATTAAAATGTTTTGGCAGAGCATGACCCAAACACATGCTGTATATGATTGTTAACTCTTCATCAAACTTGATTAATTCGGTTTATTCAGACATGATTCAATCAAGTTATCCAGACGTGCTTCCAAACTGTCAAGCACTTTTCTTTACACACATAATGTTATAGAGAACAAGAAATGTGTCATCACAGCTCAATGCATTCTAGGAATTTGGGCCCCATGGATCTCTGCAGGTTAGTATATCATATATCCACTGGTTTGCAGTAAACTGTAAGTAATTACATCACAAATAAAGAGGAAAATCATTTATGGATAATTTTTTTTATTGCAGAAAATGTTTGATACCCTGTCTCTTATGGATAAGCTCATTGATTTATTTGATCCAATCTCTCTACATCCATGCTCAGCTTCTCTGTGCTCGGAGACCAAATATTATGTAATTAATATTTTCCACTTCTCACACACACAAAGCCTGTTTTTTTTTTTTTATAAAAATTAATTGCACGTGAGTCCATTATATTTTGAGTGTTTGTAAGATATTTTTCAAAAAATTTAACTATAAAACAGTCTGCTTTTTCTGTCGTGATTTGCATTGGTTTGTATAGGGCTTTCATGAGAGTGTCATAAAACATGGCAGAACACAACTCATCATGACATAGATTCTCTATTGACAGCCTAAAGATAATACTGGTTATAACCATAACGCTTCCATTGCTGTTTATATTAAAGAAAGTTCTTAGCAGATCCTTAACATAAACACAGACTCAACACTTAAACACAAAAACCCTCTAATAAGACTAAAATAACGGCAAAACTCAAAATGTAAATCTATACATTTTCTCATCTTGCTAAAAACATCCAAAAAATTACAATTTATTATACTTATACATCTGCTGCTTTAAAAACAAGTGCAATGAAAATTAGAAATCTTAACGTTCAAGCTAATTGACTGAAACATCTTTCAAAATGAGCACATTGAGTGTAATTCTGTCAGCCGATTAGACTAGAGTGTAGAATTTCCAGTATTGTGTGTAAAATGCATTAGACTGTGAGCGGGCTGTGGGTGACTGAGAACAGTTCTAACCTCAACAATAGCTGAACATCATGAAGGCTGGAAAAGCAGCACTATGAACTTACTGAAACCTGCCACCGCCAGGATGAGCGTCACCACAATGGAGATCCAGGACACCCACAGAGCTTTCTTCCTGTAACTCTGAGCCTCATGAGGCTTCAGGCGCATGCTGCTTTCCAACAGACCTGTCAAAAGAGCACACAAAACACTGGTTAAAAGTCATTATACAATTAAATGAAGTGCACCAGGGGAACAAACAACATGGACTGATTATTTTCTCACTGGACCATGACAGGCATTGAGCCTGGAGTGGGTAGACATGTTAAAGAGCCTCTATATGTCAGATGCAAAGAATAGCAGGATGAATCTGCACTGCCAGAGCAGCAATGTTTCTGTGTTCAATTAGCGGAGCAAAATGGTTTTAACAAGATTTAGATGACACTAAGAAATCCAGTTTACCATGCATCAAGTCACAAAGCATATGACTTCAAACGCCTGTTTAAATAGCCTTGCGAGATCTTTAGCATGGAGGATGTGGCAGATTTAAAACAAGGCTTATTAATGTTAGCTACAACTAAATGTATTCCACTAAAACTATTTTGTTGTTTGAAATAAAATTGAACTATCATTGTCAAAAATGTCCTGCTGTGATATATCCTTAAGGGTTAATTGGATTAATAGAAACTAGGGCTGTACAATATTGGAAAAAAAATGAAATGGCGATATTTAGTTTTTCAGCGATATATATTGCAATTTGAATATAATATCACAAGTTGACTCTTTTGGATATGATATTTATTCATTAGGATAAACCCCTTAATATGTACCAAGTCATTTTCAATGGGGCCCCACAATTATTCACAATCACATAATAAAAACACCAGAAGACAAAAACACAACATAAATTACACAACATCCAAAAAACGAAACAAAAAGTAATTTAAAGTCTGGATATATATATATATTATCGCTATAATCCAATTTCTATTCCCTCCAATTCAAAGCATCTTCAAGTTGTCTTGAAAGTTAGGAAACTTAACCATGACAGGCCTTGGACTATCTCTACCACTTTGATGAACTGTCGGAGAATGATGAGCCCCTTCAATGATCGGTGGAGTGGGAAAGTTATCTTGTCCGAAAAGTTGCCAAATCAACCGGGGCATAAAGCCAGTAATTTCCTTGCCCTCCAACGACTCCGGCAATCCAACAAAACAAAGATTATTTTGAACACGTCAATTCTCCAAATCATCAATTTTATCTATCTGGTAGGAATTGTCTTTTTTTAGTTGTTGAATCTGAATAACACACACTTGCACGTTGTCTTCATTAGCAGAAACACTCTGCTCCAAGTAGCTACCTGATCTCCAAAGTTTCCAGAGAGTTCTGAATGCTGCTTAGGCTGCCATGAATAGACTCAATTTTGTATCTAAGTGAGACAGTATATTGGTCTTGTTGAATAGCATCCCAAAAAGTTTGCAACATGACGTGCCGCTCTTCCACTGTTATATATTTATAAAAAAAAGTGACGGAGAACTACTGTTACTAAACAAGCACATAGCTGCTGACTGAAAATAAATTCAAAACTGGCATTTTGTTGTGAGAAACATTCACTCACTTTGGGCCATCTGTAGTTCACCATGAGGATATATTTCTTATTTTACATCAATTAGGTTGATTTTGTAAATAAAAAAACTAATTAAAGCACAGATGAACACAACAGAACAAAGATATAAATATTTTTTGTTAAAGTGGTAAACTTTATAATTTCAAAAAGGTGCAAAATCTTACAGTGACAGAACATACAAATAAAAATCTTTCAAGTTATTAAAGTTATACTTTTTGCAGTGACCCCACAAATCCTGTCTTTTTAACTGTGGTGGTTCCTGGTTCATCCCAATCCCAACTTGACATTGCAGATCCTGCGATGTGACTATTGCAGATTCGCACATTGCGATATCAATGCTGAAACCATATATTGTTCAGCACAAATAGGAAGTTTAAAGTAGCGTTAAAATCTTTTGTAATGTAATATATTTCTCAACCATAAATTTTTGGTCAATTTTACAAATCTTTGCTGAATGAAAGTGCTTACATCTTACAAAAAAAGGAACTTAATAATCTAAATCAAATTTTGAGCAATAATGTAACAGCAAATTCACACTGTGAGATACAAAATCATCATTCAGAGAAAGAAACATGCAGGAACAGACTTCCACAGACAACAGCACAACTTACAAACTGCTAGTGAAATGTTTAGCTGTGGTCTGTTCCGTCTAATCCAGGACGTGCAGTATTCAATTGATGGTATACAGGACAATACATCAGTATTCCTTCAACAGAGTCTTTATCAGACCATTATTAAAGATAAATACTACACCACAGCTCACAAATTTAACTGACTGCAATGATGAATGAGAGCCACAAAACCTGTTGACTGCCCATTATGTGGCTCCAGTATTGTACTGTTTTTGCCAAATAAGTAGAACTCAAATATGCCTCAGTCAACTGTTCAGATAAATGACAGCTATGTGATTGTGAGAGAGAGTGGCTGTGTATGTCATGTACACCACACTGCTCTGCCGGCCTGTGGAAGTCACATGCTGAGGGTTAAGAGCTGAGAGTCAATAGGTGGTTAGTCAGAGTGATTGTAAAGAGATGAAAAAACACAGCTGGGGAATTTCACATGAGTTATTTTGTCAGCCTGGATTGGGAACATGAGTTCAAGTCTGTTACATGGACATATATTTGTTTATTTTTGTTGTTTTTTCTACGAGTTTACCTGTGTTTAAGGGAGCAGATTACCTATAGCTGTGTTTAAATGAAGTGACAGTCCAAGTTGCGCTCTACTTTCTCTCCTCTCCTAAAAAACGTACACTGTAAAAAATAAAGAGTTGAGTTAACTTAAAATTTTAAAGCAAACTGCTGAAAAGAAATTTTGAGTTTATTGAACTTCAGTGGTTAAAGTTGAGCCAAATTATTTTCTTAAGTTGACTGAAAAGGCTGGTTTAAGTCAATTATACTTTTATTTTTTTAAAATATTTTTTTCAGGGTTTTCACCTTATATAGAGTATAGAGTATTGACATGAAAGCATGGGGAGCAGAGAGAGGGGAAGGATCGGCATAGGACCACAAGGCGGGAATCGAACTCAGGTCGCCGTGAACACCGGAGTGCATGTATCGACACACTAACCACTACACCACTGGCACCGATAAGTCAAATATACATTACGGAATAATTTGGCACAACTTCAAACACTGAAGCTTAATAAACTCAAAATTTCTTTGCAACCGGTTGCTTTAAAATTTTAAGTTAAATCAACTTTTTATTTTTTGAAGATATGGAGAAATCAAAATTTAAAGTCTCCTCTACTGAATTTTTTACTTTCATTGAACAAAAAGTTCCAAACATGCAGTTGAATCATTTTTATGAGTAAATTCAACTGAGCGCAAAAATATGTCCATCTAACTTACTTTTTAAACTGAGTTAACAATTTGTAAGTTGGATTTTTTACAGTGTACTGTATTCATTGTTTATATTTTTGTGGGGGAGGGGGTTTCCAATAAATTCCCCTATTTGTGCCTTTGGGTTAGCCCCTTTTACAGTCTATGGTTAGCCCTCATTTGTGTTATGATAGTGGCTGTAGCATAAATGGGAACTCATCTAACAATCATTTCAGCTTTTTAGTGTAGGAGGAAAGATTTGTTTGGCTGTACCATCATTGATGTGATTATCTGGATTATTTTTCATTTCTAACTACTGGCATCCCAAGTGGGTTTTTGCTATTTCTCATTAATTTTGTAGTCACTGCATAGACGACTTTGTTATTTTGCCAATTTTCTTTCTTTTTTTTTTTTGTGATTATACAGAAAGTTCCTTCTGATCCACCTATTTTGTCACCTTTTATATCATCCAGTTACAAGCCTACCATATTGAATGATGACAGAGTTTGCTACTATTGTAAGAGCCCTGGTAATTATGTTATAGAGCTTTCCTGCATAGTCGAACTGTGTTTGAGCAAACCCGTTCGCATTCTATGGGATACAGGTTCAAGTCTTTCACTTATCTTTGAGTGAGTATTCAAGGTTTTGCTATAGGAGTTTGAATGTTCTGTTAGAGAGAATATAACTTCAATCTGAATTGGTGAAAGGTGACATGGTAGTGGGTGTTCATCAATTTCTTACAATTCCTGAAGTAACGTTCATTTTATGAATTGACTTAGCTAGATCTAGTGTGTGTGTGTGTTTGTGTAGATGTGTGTAGAGTGATACAAAGATGTCACATGAAGTTGTTTCAGCAACTTTCACTGCTGACACTGATGATTGCGCAAAAGTAGATCCGATTCCTATGCATGCTGAAAACGATGCTTGTCAAGATCATGTTGGCTTGTTTTTGTGTCCCCATAATCGTTGTTTAAAGGTTAGATTCTACACTTGCCCCGGAGTTTGAATTGGCTTGACTAGAGCAGGAGAATATGAGTGAGCCCCAGGCATACTTCTTCAGCAATAAGATTCTGATGAGAAAATTGGTGTCCCCTAATTATCCTGATGACTGGAATACAGTCAGCCAAATTAGTTCTGGTAGTCTATCAAGACGTTTTTATGTGTTAAACATAATGGTCTGACTGGTCAATCAGGTGTGGTAAAACATATTAGCAGATTTAGCAAAAAAAAGTCCTATATTTTAAAGTAAGATATTTTGTGTTTCTGTCATACTTGTTATTATATATTTGCCGAGTGTTATTTTGTCAGCACCTGTCATGCTGAACATCAGGGTGCATTGGAGAGGTTTCACCAGACCTTGGTCTGTATTGAGTTTGTATTGTTTTGAGCTCGAGAGAGACTGGCAAGAAGGAAATCCATGACTACTTTTTGCTTTTTGGTAAGAATAATGTGCGTTCAACCCTGCAGAACTTGTTTTGTCCAGTCGATTCTTTATTTTTTATTTAAGAGAGCACCACTGTTCCTGAAAAGCACATCCTGAGTAATTTTCACAATTTTGTACATTTTATACTGAGTGTGTGAATTGGCTAGGCAGAATATTGAGAGGCCACAAGAGAATATGAAAACTCGGTTTCATTATAGCCAGTGAAAGGAGTTTTAGCCCTGGTGAAAGTGAAGTCTTGGTGTTGTTACCAATGACTAGTGGGTAGTTGGAAGCTCTATATAGTGGCCCTTATGCAATCCAAAAGTAGCAGCCAGATCAAAATTACGCATCCGCACACCTGATCTCTGAATATGTTGCATAACAGCTGAATATCTTGAGTTTGTCATGTGTGAACATAATTACACACCATCATGATAAAAAGCTACATCGGAAAATCAAATAGTGTACAGGTACAATATTTTCTAAAATATCTGCTATCAGGGTGCTCACATTTAAATGAGTGAACAGTTGATGGTAAGCTAAAACATTCAGAAACACTCAGAAGTTTGTCCAGTCAGCCACTCATTTGTCACCAACTGTGAAAGCTGAAATCATTGAGTTGGTGTGTAGGTTTACAATGTTACAATGACATTCCTGATGTCAGTTATCGAGCATGATACTGATGTTAGTTTTACCCAAATGTTGTCCTGAAAACCGACAATGGTAGATAAATGCATAGATGTTCTGCCATTTAAGTTTAAAACTAGAACTGTTAAAAGGACACTGGCAGGACCACGAACTGGACATGCAAAGGAGACTGGCATTAGTCATCCCTGACACTTTTCTTAATTATAGGGTGATGGTATTCGGAATGAAAAATGCCCGGAGCACTTTTCAGTGGCTCAATAGCACAGTGTTGGCTGATGTTTCCAGTTGCACAGCGTACTTGAGACTGTGGTTTTGTACATCTGCGCATGGCCTGAACATACAAGTTTATTTTGTTAAGTTTTCAATCTTCTGATTGGTAAAAACATCACTGTGGCAGGGGTCAAATGTGCTGGATATATAAGTGGTCCGCTGGCTGATAGACATGGCTTTCAAATGCTCCAGTGTTTATGCATCAGTGTAAGTGTTTGATGAAGAACAGTGAAGTAATGCTTTTTGATATCACATTATATACCACAGGACTGTCATTTGTGAGCATTGATCATAAATTTTGTTCTTCGAATGCACAACTACATATGAGGAGTCTCATGAACACTTAAAAACATGAATGGTCTATGTTACACTGGTACAAAGTAGATGATGTGACAATCTTTCTGTAGTACCGATTACCACAGAGAGACACGCATATACTGTTGTCAGGTAGCTGATTCCTCAGACCCCTTATGATGCCAGAGTTTTTTTCAGCATGAACTAAAATAAAAAAATAAAAATAAATAAAAAGTGCTCTGAATAAATGTGATCACTAACTCAACTTGTAGGAAAAGCTGTAAATGGAATTAAGCATTATGTAACTAAGAAAAAAGGGATATGCTTATTTTTATAAATATATTCATCATTTCTGACTAAAGTTGCTGCATGTTCAAATTCAATAGATAAATAAGAACATTTTAAACACATATTTAGCTTTCAGTGTACAGTACAGTTTACATCAAGATTGACAACTATGAAAATAACTATAACAATAACTAATGTCGGGCGTCACAGTGCGGCACAGTGGGTAGCATGATCGCCTCACAGCAAGAAGGTCGCTGGTTCAAGCCTCGGGTGTGTCAGTTGGCATTTCTGTGTGGAGTTTGCATGTTCTTCCCGTGTTCATGTATGTTTCCTCCGGGTGCTCTGGTTTGATGAATTGGGTGAGCTAAATTGTCCATAGTGTATGTGTGTAAACGAGTGTGTATGGATGTTTCCCAGTGATGGGTTACAGCTGGAAGGGCATCCGCTGTGTTTAACATATGCTGGATAAGTTGGCGGTTCATTCTGCTGTGGCGACCCCAGATTAATAAAGGCACTCAGCCAAAAAGAAAATGAATGAATGATGAATGAAATAGGTGGACAAATATAAAACTACAATAAAATATCAAAATAATAGAATGGAAACAAAATTTTATAATTTAAACTTAAATGAACAATGTAAGAAATAAGAACATACAAACATTTCAAACCACAGTGTTTAACATATAAACACAGAGACAAAGGGTCTCAGCACACGAGTTTATCTCTCTCTCTCTCTCTCTCTCTCTCTCTCTCTCTCTCTCTCTTCCTCTTAAAGCAAAAATATCTTGACTGGTTGTCAATGTTTTTTAATATCACTGTTCAACTGGGCATAAGCTCTGAAAGTGATTGTGACTTTTTTGTTCTACTGTGAAATTATTTAATGTGGATTTACTTTACAAGAAATTTTAAAACTATATTGTTGTTGTTGCCCTTGGTGTTAATGGCCCAGAAAACCCCTCAAGAACTATCAAAGAACTTGTTTGAGCAGCACATAACGTGGCCAACCACATGATGTGTTTGTCAGTCAGGGTCAGGATCATCTGAAGTGGATTATACCACACATACCCAAGTGCTAATAAAAGAGACTAGTGCAGAGCAGACTATTGAGTTTGAACAAAAATCCAAGTTTCTGATTCTTCATTAATTTGACTTTTTATAAGGCTTCTTAGTCACATCGCACATTTTCACCAGTGGAGAATTGAAGGGTCTTATGAATTATTCAGTGGCTCAAACTGACTGCACAGAGGGGAGCTCCAGCATACAGCAACACTCAGATCCTGCAGGTGCAGAAACTAATGCTGCTTCTAAGAGTGGAAGTGCTGATATGAAATAAGATGCACCTCTGAACCACTCCACTTGAGGTGTGAGTCAGCTGTACATTTGAGCTGTATTTGACCATGAACAAATACAAACTTTCCAGTCCTAAAACCACGGATGAGATTGTAAAAAAAATAAAATAATAACGAATCCTTAAAAGGGCTAAGAGACAGAATTCCACAGTTTATAAACTCGATTAGGAAAACTCTTGAACACAATTAGTGTTTTAAACTCCTTTGAGAAAAAAAAGTCATTTTCAGAACTATGCTTAACAAGCAGTTAATTTAACTACTGCATAAAACATATATAGTCCATAAAATCACATAAAAATAAAATAATATTAATAATATTAATCTTTCATTTAAATTAAATTATAGCTAATGGAATTAATAGAAAATCGAAACGTGACGTTGAACAGTTGACAAGCTACATCACCCTGACAACCAAATATTATCAAAGTTTAATCTCATAATGAACGGAATTTATATGCAATATAACAGAACGTTCACAAAACTTTGTAATCGTTCCAACATGAAACTTTGACAGCCGCTTTGCATTAGACAGACACATTACGACAGCGCGACGTGACGAAACTGAATGAAACAAATGGAGCAGCTCCTAAACTGACACTAGATTTATAAACAGTTTTTTTCTAACTAATAATGTTGTTAAATATATATCAATGATCATGTGCTAAAACAGAAAGGATGTTTAGTTTGGGCATGTTTCTTAACAAACTGTGAGTGTTTTTATGCACACCTGAATTATTAATAGCTTCAAGAGCGCCTGCGTGCGCCAATGGACCGCAACCTTCGCGAGTCCCTCTTATTTACATCCCAGAAAAAAATACTTTGAAGAACATCCCTGTCTAATAAATGCATTCTAAAACAACTCTAGAAAAGTAGACCTTGGTCTGTTGAATAAATATTAAAGAAATGTTTACCTTGGCCCTCAACGCTATCTGTGATTTTCATCTCCTGGTCCTGGTCCACATTAAAAGGATCGCCCTGGCTCCCTCTTTTGGGTAGGTTTGGATCCTGGGCAGCAGCGCATTGTCCGTTTCGCACAGCCGAAGGGTCCACAATAGTCGGATTGGGAACAGGACATGGATCTGAAGTCGCGCTGTCTGTCATTGTTTGCTTTATTTGTTTGTTTTCTTGCTTTTTAAATCAGATGAAGCCCTCAATAAATAATCTCACGTCGAACTGCGTCGCGCAGCCATCCAGTGGCAGCATTAAGGGTAGCGGAGCAGAGATGCGGAGATAAACGCAATCTGCCCAGCATCAGCAACGGACCCCCACCGCACCCTCCCACCGAGAACAACTCCAATCCGAGCGCAAGAATTGCAGCCACCCGTTCGACATGGAGATAGTTTGGTTAAGATCCTGTCACGCTTTCCAGTTTCAACATATCTTGACACAATCTGATCGAAGCTCGAGGCGATAAAGCCTATAGTTGCTCCTTCATATGGACACAGATTAGAGTCTTGTCAACTGTTTGACAGCCTCACCTGCCTGCCACAGACAGCCCTGTCCAATCCTCAATGAGATAACGACCAGATGACAAAATGTTATGATTGTGTTCCTTCTAAGTGTGTTTGTTCAAGTTTAATACGATGTTTATGCTAAAAAATATCGGACAAGCACTTGTTTTCAATACATAAATAATGAGACAGTCAAATTTCTTTGTACATAAGTAAAACGTTTATGTATAAACAATTCAGGTGCGGTCACATTTTTGCGTTGTTCTGGATTTTTGCGTGAAATTGAAAACTAAAAGTTCATTTGAACGTAACAAGCATAACTGCACCACCGACAAAACACACAATATTTTGCGATTGTGGGCAAACAAAAAGCTCAGAATTCAAAACGCGAGGTTTTTACGACACTTTAATGAGCCACAACAAGACAAGTAGGTTAACAAGTAGGTTAAGTTTTCCTCGCCACTCAACCCTACCTGCAATCCACTTGATTAATGATCCAGCCCAGGGTTTCCATCTTCTCTTTACTGGGAGAAAACGGTTTCAAATAAGACGCAATTAACTTAATTATTTAAAAATAATATTGTGTGTCGTGTATTTCATGTGCTCTACTGGGAGTACATGTAAAAAATAAAAATAATACAAAAAAAGTCATTTGAACGTAAAGTTTTAAGTTAAAAACTTTCTTCATAAATGTTAAATAGTAAGTAATAAAATTGGGACGTACTTAATTACATGACTCTAAAAATGCTGTTGTTCAACACACATTTGGGTAAAATGTGGATAGCTATAGATGCTAAAGTCAGGTTAGATATTAAAAAGCGCTTCGTATTGTCGATGCTTTACTTTCATTAATAGATTTATATATTTTTAAAATAAACGAAACATTGTTATTTAGCATCTGAACTGCGAGCGATAAGTCTTGTGAGACGTGGATGAATGCCAGACTCTGACGCACTGCCTCCAGTCACCGATAGAGGACACTGATGGGCTGGAGGTGAAACGTCTGAATTCATTGAAAATAGTTCAAACAAACAGCACAGCACACTCACCTTCCTTAGACATTTTTGTAATTCTTATTTTATTATATGTATATACCTTTTATTTAAAAAAAAATGCGTTTTGTGAGTGTGTGTTTTACTGTGTGCAATATATTGGATAAATGTGTTAATCCATGAAGTGTATTTAAAAAATGAATACTGGTATGAAATTCATGCTGACGGGTTATAATAAGTTAATTCTGGTTGGTCTCTATCTTCTGAGGGTTTTTCATTGGACTGTTTTAAAATGCCAGGGATCAGGGGTGGGAATGTTTGTTTTCCGTTTCACACACTGCTGAACATTCACAACAGCGCAAGGGTGAATGTTCAGTTGACAAGCTTCAGTGCTGAGATTTGAGCACATAATATCAGAAGAATGAAGGTTGATATTCATAATCATATTTTACCAAGGGAATGGCCTGACCTGAAACAGGTAGGTTGCTTAAGGTGGGACTTTTATGATTTTTGTGTATAACCAAGTATAACCAAGATTACCTGGCTCACAACATGTATATATTTATATATAGATTTTTTTATTGTTTCACATGACAGGTACCTTTTAACTGCCTCTGACAGATTTTGATTCATACATTTATATGGTGAACTATGTGTAGAAAATGTGCTTGGTCAAATATAAAGAAAATATGTTGTCTTTATATCTTTATAATCCGATGTTATTATTGATATCAAATATGTTGTCAGTGCTTAAAGTGTTAAATAAGACTGCCTCAACTTATAAAAGAAATGCTTCTGTTAAACATTAATGAAAGTGTTTGAACACTAACCCTGACCTTTATTGCTTGTTTATCTCAGAGCAAAGGAAATCCTAGCAATCATTTGTCATGTCTTTTGTATTTTTGTTAATCTATTATATGATGTTGTTAAAATCACCTTATTTGACTTCACACTAATATAAAAAAATTAATTTCAGTAGAATAAAACTATTTTTACAAGTTGTTTTAATTAACATTGTGCTAAATATTTTAATCATTAAGTTGAAGCCTAAAAATAAAATTGAAATATGGTTCACTTATTTTAATAGTTTAGATTACTTAATGCACTGCCTGAAAAAAGTAATTGTTTGGATTTAGCAAGCAAAAATCAGGTCTTCATTCCTCTAATCAATGAAAGATTTCAGCCAAAATTTAATGCACAACTTGTTGTTGAAACGTTTGTCAAATTTTGTCGAAACAATGCCATGATGAATGCGCATAAACAAAGCTAAATACGTTCCCATATATCACTACATTATTTAACCCTGCCCACATAGCAAAATATCTCTGGCCCAGCTCTGGCTCACACAATCAGGTATTGCTTGGCCCACATGCTGCAGTGAATTGCGGTACATGACTGGACCAAGTCTAGCTTCCAGACAAGGGCCAAACATGGACCATATCTGGGCCAAGACTCAGCCAAGTTAATAACCCATAACTGGGGCCGGATATGTTGGTGTGTCACGACTGCAAGGAAATTGATAAACCCATGAATCATTGCATTTTAAGCGTGCTATAGATGCGACCTGATTGGTAGAATTTTGTTTCTATATTTTAAAATAATACAAATGTATTTTAAATGTGGGTCAAACAAGGCAAAACTTACGTGGCCCACATATCAATGACTAATATCTGGGCCAAATATTACATTTTACATTTGGCCCAAGTCTTGTGTGCCGCCTATAAGACGGTGCCACCTCTGCCAAACCAGGGCCATGTTTGGCCCACATGCTGAATGCCAGTGCCAGATGAACGCCTGCTGTGCCAGATTTATGCCAAATCTGGGCCAGAATTCTTTGCTACCAGGGTGGTGAACCACTTTGTAAAGTTCATTACATCCTAAAAATATTCAGTGGGGTTCAAGTGAATTGATGGTTAATTCATGTGTGAAAGTGAAGCCTTACAGTCTGAGCCCATTGAATCCTGGCATTGTCATCTTGGAATATGACTATGAAATATGTCTTCTGACTTGATTGTTCTTGATATAATATACACACTTCATCATTTAGAGTTCAAAGAATTGTTGCTGTACAGCAAAATAAAGAAACATTAATCATTGTGATACTCTTAAATATTTACTTAAATCCAAACATAGACTTTTTGCATGGCAAACAGTGTGTGCTGTCCAGTTCTTACAGTGACTTATTGACATTTTTGTTCATGATTCACAGAGATATGGATATGGGGGATTCGTTCAACTTCACCATCACTGCAAAGTAAGTAAAAAAATGCAGATATCTGCAATGAACATACAATTTTCTATTATTATTATTATTATTATTATTATGTATTGCCTTACACACCTGATCATTGCCGATGGATAAAACCAGCATGATCTGTAGCTTAGCCTGATGACGGTGGAAGAACACCAGCTGGACGGAAAAGGTTCTGCATGCCTGGCTATAGATCCAGCTGGCATGATCTCATGCTAGCTCTTCCTGAAAGTGTGAGAGTACATTACGACCCCCGTGAGGAATGAGTGGGCAGCAGAGACAGATCTGATCCTCCACTCTGAGCAGGACGATGTTAAAGCATCTGCCAGCTACTCTGTGTACCTGCAGGCCTTTAGAGTAATTGGATTCCTCTGTACTCTGTTTCAGCTGCCTGTCTCTGGTGGTTTCTGGCCTACTCGGTTGCTTGGCTGATTTTTTTGCTTTGCTACAATAGGAATTATTATTTTGAAATGGAAAGAATAAACAAACATAAGGAGAGCTGCTCATTAATAATGTTTTGTTAGACTGAGCAGCACCCTTTTTTGTTTTCCTGAAATTCTTTCCAGTGCAGCTTTTAATTTAATAGAATGAGAAAGACTTCCTATAAAGCCTATACATTTTTTAGGAATACCTGCATGATAATCAGGAGGGTTTGTTGCTGGTGGAAAAAGAGGACAGCAGGCCTTCCCTTGGCTCCTCTCTGAGCAGCTGAGCTCCACATGGGGTTTAGCGTCAGTAAAATATCAGACCAACACTAGATCACCTTGAGTACAAATACTCACACACACACACACAGACTAATAAATCAGGTTGTGCCTCAACACAATTTACCATATAAGAAACAAAACGCAATAAAGATTCAATGAATCCAATAATGATAACTGTAACAAACTTAAATGAACTACAGTGTCAATTCTAAAAAGCTGCTCTCTTCACATTCTCAAGAAATGATTTTCATTTTCACTGCTAAAATACATTGTATTCTGTAAATATAAACAAATATTAATGACGGCAACAACACTCTAAAAAGTTTAGACCAAGGTACAATTAAACTGAAAAGCTTATTTTATTAGAATATAGAATTTAATAAGCATTTTAACTAGCATGGTGTCATGTTTAGCTGTAAAAGGAATATCTGAGATACTTTGAAGAAAAGATGGATCAAGGCTCATAATTTTGTTCTGAAGTTCATGAGAAGTTTGTCAAACAAATCAAAGCTCATATTTTGTTGAAGAGAATTAACAAACAACAGAGTCTTTATTTCAGAGAATTTTGTGAAATGTAACAATTTTTCTGAACTGGAATTGTATAGCAAAGTTTGACTAAATTAATGAGGAATTATAGTATATCATGATTTACCACTCTTGAACATAATATTGTATTCTTTGAACTGAATATGAATATTTACTGAACAGTATATAAACATTAATTACGTCTGTAAAATGTACATTTTATCCCAAAAACTTCCAAAAAAAGTTAATAGCCTTGAAGTTCACTTTGCTCTTTACTGCCACCAGGTGTCTGAAAATGCTAACTGTAACATGACAAATGCAGTAGTTTTACCAATGCATGATTACAGTGTAAAGTGTACCTGAAAGCCTTACTTAGATAAAAGTACCTTACAGAGTCAACCCAACCACAAGTCATGTCACCAGTTTAAACTCTTTTACCTCCACTCTATTATTTGTAATTAATTAAAATTAACAGTTAATCAACTTGCACTGGATATGCTGCTTTCCTTCTCACTTATTACTGGCTGAAGTCATGTCCCCTTCTGAAATATAACACAACCTGCTAATTCACCCCTTAAAGTAGCCTGATTAACAGGTTTGGGTGAGTAGAGCAAAACACACAAGATAATACTCTATAGATTGCAGCAATTCTTCTTTTGTAGCAGAAATAAAAGGTTATGTGACATGAAGAATGTCATGTATAACTGGATAGCTCATAAATGTATTGGAGTAAAGAGTATAGAAAGTAATTGCATTTACTCAAACACTGTTTCTCACCATGGGTTTGTGTGCCAGGGAGAAGCTAAAATGATGAAGGATGGGAAATTATTCAGAGTGATCCAGGAGAACTGCTGGGATCCAGAGGCTCGGATTAGGGATATGGAGAAACATGGTAAATCTATTAAAGTACAGACTGTGTCCTGCTTTTTTTTTACACTTTTCATTGCCTTAGTCCAGTCACATGTTGTATAATAATGTGCACCTTTTGCAAAGCTGCTTTGGAATGATAATTATTGTAAAAAATAAAATAAAAAAAACTTAAATTGAATTTAATTGAACTCTCAGGGCTGGGTTGTGGCTGGTAGGGCATCAGCTGTGTAAAACAATTGAGATACTGGCAATTCATTCCACAGTGGTGACCCCTGATAAAGGACAGTGTGTGAGTGAGAGTGAATTTACTGAAATTAAATTGAATTGAATTGAGCTGGGAGGCCATCCACTGCATAGAACATATGCCAGAGTAATTGGCGATTCATTCCACTGTGGCGACTCCTCATAAATCAGGGACTAAGCCGAAGCATAGTGAATGAGTAAATTGAATCTAATTGAATGAAATTGTAGGTCACCATATATTATATATCATTTGATAGCATACACATATTATGTGAAAATTATTTGAGAGTCAGCTCCATGTTTGTCTTTGTAGAGGTGAAGTTGCTATTGCACCTAAACAAAATCACACAGAAACTTCAATTGTTGTAATATCAATTCAAAATTGGAAAACAACTGAGGCTTTATTCGATGTTCTAGAAATTTAAGACAGAATATTTTCATAAAATATAAATTGTGTAAAAAAATGTTTTATAATAATACCGTTTTCTTCTTACTAAACAAACCTTTAAAGTGTATTTTTTTACACTTTCGCTATATTAGTTCATTATTTAATATGACAGTATAATGTGCTTTTATTGTTTGCAGGTGTGACAGTACAGGCCCTTTCAACGGTACCTGTGATGTTTAGCTACTGGGTAATAATCACTCTGAAAAGAAATCACAACATTTTTTTCATGTAATTTGTTCTGTCCTACAAAACAGCAAGTTAATAATTATTATAACAGAAGACAACACATTAAAGGGTCACGAAACACCAAAACACACTTTTTGAGCTGTTGACCATCATATATTTGTCCCTGCTGCTATAAACACTAGGACACATATATTTCACAAAAAGTGAAAATAGATTGTTTTTGCGTTATTTCGAGCAAATCCTTTCTTCCGGTTTAAAAACAAACTTTTGAAGATACGTCACGGCGATTAGATCCTTGCGTGTAATCCAGCATGGAGAGTGGATGTCTGGACCGGCCAGTACATTGTGACGTCTCTGAGTGTGAAGCATTAATTCATGAGAAAGGCTTGGTTCAAACCAATTAACGGGCTCATATTGTGAAGACTGTTTTTACCTGTTACAGTGTTCAGACAGCAGAGAGACGCCACGTTGTGTTACCAGCCTAAACTCAAATGAGAGGAAGAAGAAGAATTGTTTTGAGACATGGGTCGTCGGTGTTCCGTTTATAAATGTGCCACAACAAAGTTTTTGTTTCCATTTCCCCGAGATGAGAGTAAAGCTCGCATGTGGACCCAAGCAGTTGCAAAACAGTGGTGTATTACCACGCGACAAAAATACGTTTGTAAGGAACATTTTTTACCCAAGAGCTTTTCCAATCTGGAAATGTTGAAATCCGGATTTGGGTATTACCGCATTACGGTATTGTGATCAGTATCAAGCAAAACAACAAGCTGTTTAAGAGTACAGCTACAGCAGACAGAATAAATTTACAAATGGCTACAGCTCTTATGCAGTAAATAAATAAATAAATAAATAAAGGTGTATTATTTTATATCAATGTTCTTCTCCATTTCTAAAGGCCAAACCTAATGACACCCTGGACCTGTGTGGGATTCTCAATGATGATCTGGCTGCTACAGTGAAGCAATATCCAAAGCGTTTCGTTGGGTTGGGTACTTTGCCCATGCAGGCCCCTGATTTGGCAGTACAGGAGATGAGACGCTGTGTGAATCAGTTGGGCTTTCCTGGAGTGCAAATTGGCTCTCATATAAACACATGGGACCTCAATGCCCCAGAGTTGTATCCTGTCTATGCTGTAAGTGTCATTGCCTTCTGAAGAACATTCAGAAAATTGTCTTTTATTGTCAGCAATATTTTGCACTCTACAACAGGCCTCCGAGGAGCTCAACTGCTCGCTATTTGTGCATCCGTGGGACATGCAGACAGATGGTAGAATGGCAAAATACTGGTTGCCTTGGTTAGTTGGTGAGTTTAAATTAGTGTTTTAACATGATTTTAGTGCATGTGTGTGTATGTGTGACAGCTTTTTATTTTGACTTGATGTTTCTAAACACCCCTTTTAGAAACATCATTGGGCTTTCATTGTTTTGTTTTTCTTTCAAACAGGTATGCCAGCAGAAACTACAATGGCAATTTGTTCCATGCTTTTTGGAGGTGTTTTTGAAAGATTTCCTAAACTTAAGGTCTGCTTTGCTCACGGAGGTAAAATATTTACTTAATGATGTATGATATTTTGTGGAAAGCAAAACAACACTATTATTTTTTTGCACTTACTAGTACTGAGGCATATGCTAGCTCATATTTTGTGTTACAGGTGGTGCTTTTCCGTACACTGTTGGTCGAATTGAGCACGGATTTAAAGTGCGACCTGATCTTTGTGCTACTGACAACAAGATCAACCCACGCAAATATTTAGGATCCTTCTACACTGATTCCCTAGTGCATGACCCACTTTCACTGAAGTTACTCATTGATGTCATTGGAAAGGTCGGCCAATAATTTTCATTCTTGCATCAGCCATAATACTAAATCTCTCTATAACAGACACCTTGTTGGATAACTAGTGACTCATACAAGATATTTACTAAGTAAAATCTAACTGAAGTAATAGTACAAATTGTATCTCATGAACAGGACTTTGGTATTCTTTTTGCAGGACAAAGTGATGTTAGGAACAGATTATCCATTTCCACTGGGGGAACTGGAGCCAGGTACATTGATTGAATCCATGGATGAGTTTGATAGCTTACTAAAGGCAAGATATCTATCTGTCTGTCTGTCTGTCTGTCTGTTTGTCTGTCTGTCTGTCTGTCTGTCTGTCTGTCTGTCTTTCTGTCTGTCTGTCTGTCTGTCGGTCTGTCTGCCCATCTATTTAAATTGCCAATAGGTTTAACTTCTAATAAGGCATAATTGTTACTATGTGTACAAAGTGAATAAATGTTAATTGAAAAATCACTTACATACACAATCTAATACTTTTCCATCTTTTGTTTAGGATAAACTGCTTGCTGGAAATGCTCTGGACTTTTTAGGGCTTGCAAGAGAACAGTTTGAGTGACTGTATCTGTGTCTGTAGTGACTATGTCGCCTGAGTGAGCATTAAACCTTTCTGATATGCTTTGTTTTTTACAGATTTATATTTGATTCAAGATGACATCCTTCTGTCTGTTCTGTCTAAAGTTAACTGTGTGGATAATACAGTATTAGAAAAATTTAATAAATAAATAAATAAAAACATCCTTTTTTGCCATGTGTTGTTGAATTTGTAATTATATGTTCATGCATAAAGAATAGGCACTTTATTACTATAATGTACACCTATGAATGTTTGCCACACAATACAAAAAGATTGTCCACGTATTTAAATAGGATACATATTTCACTCAAAGGGATTTTTAATTTTTAGCAATTGCTTGGCTCATTTCTTAATTTAATTTATATATTTTTTTCAAACAATAGGTTCAGATTTCTGAACAATTAGTTTCTTGTTCACATTCGATTGAAAGTTCTTATTGATGAGATTTGGTTGGGATGGAGGGTCCCTATGCACTCTGTCACTCTTTCCCCCATTTCTACGCCCCTGAGCCTACTGTATAAATGTTCATAGTTAATTTTTTCTATTATTGACTCTTCTCAACTAAAATCTGATCATATATATATATCATAACATTCTGACCAATATGACCATCACAAAATATTATTTTTGTCAAATTACCAAAACAATAGGTTTTGAAACCTGTAAAGTTGTAAATTTTTACAGCGTGTTTAGAACAAACTTCCAGCAACATCAGTGACTTTGCACAAGTTAAACTAAAGTTAAGTTAAAGTCAGCTTTATTGTCAATTTAACCACATGTACAGGACATACAGAGAATCGAAATTGCGTTACTCTCAGACCCTAGGTGCCTAACATATAATATTAATACAAAAAGTAGAATTTTAAAAAGAAATTACAATAGATACAATTATACATATAATGTAATCTAAAATATATAAGTAAAAAATAAAAATTTGTGAACAATACAATTATGATGTTTAAGGGCACTAACAGTTTAGAGAAGGCTAAGACTGTGTGACTATGCAACTGAGAAAAAAAACTTCTTGATCTTTCAAAGTAAGGACTATCAACTGACTCAAAAATAAACTACACTTCCCATCACACTCCTACACAGTAGATGGCGATAATACATACTAGATGGCTTGAAATCAATAAATAAAAACTACACTTCCCAGCAACACCGTCTTGGGGGGTGACTTACGTCAAGCACGTGACGACGCGCGTACGTTACGTATGTGAAAATACGTGACGCTCGCTCTCTGTTCGTCTGCTGGACGGTAATGGCGGCGTGCCGGGGATCATCGTCCAAATGGTTTTTCACCCGGGAACAACTCGAAACCACCCCGTCCCGCCGCTGCGGAGTGGAGCCAGACAGAGAGCTGTCATATCGACAGCAAGCCGCAAATCTTATTCAGGACATGGGCCAGAGACTAAATGTGTATCCTTCAGAAGCGCTGGTTAACAGCAGGCCTGTTTCTGTCTTCTGAGACTGTTTGTATTGTCTTCATATTTATGATAACGTACCTGTAGTTTCTTTTTAACACGAGTATCTATAATAGCTCAGAACTCTGCTTAAATTGCTCGACGCTGTTATTCAGAGTCGGGTATGTTTGAAGAGCGCGTTTGGGTATCACGCGGGTACTGTGTGGTCAATGTACATGCTCTACGAACGAGTGACGTAACGTACAGTGTGTTTATATAACGTTATCTGTTAGTAAGCTTGAGATTACCTCCCCTGTCTTTTTACAACTTTCTCAAAGTAGTCATTTTACGTTGCTTTTGTGAGGCGCATGACAGCAGCACTCACGCGCATTGTAATGACAGTGGCACAAGAGCAGGCCGGTTACCGTAAGTATGAACGCCGTTCAGCATTGCCAAACGTGACCAGATTTGAATGATGTAATGGGTTAGGTGCTTTGCGTGCAATTTGTATGATTATGAAACATGAGTGCGTGCTTGTGTCAGTAATGGCTGAGATTACGTAATCCTGCTATTTCCTTAACTCTAAACACCAGTTCTCAACTCACAATAAATACTGCCATTGTTTACATGCACAGATTTTATATGTACCATTCTTTCACCAAGTTTCACAGAAATGTAAGTATTTTCATCCACCTACATGTCTTTTCAACCATACGAGTATTCGTGAGTCTCTGCATTTCATTTGGAATTTAAGCGCAGCTGTTGATGCACCTTTCAAATTTAAAGTGAATCGATGCAGAGAATAGAATGCTGTGTTTATTATTCTCCTTCATTTACCTTCTCAATTCATATGTATTTCTTGTATACTCCCATAAGGAACTTCAAACTATTTCATATTTCAAAAATGAACGACATGAGAGTAAATGACAGATATCAGAATTTTAAAATAGGCTTGCATCTTTTGACATGACCATAACATTTATTTCTCTTCCCTCCACAGACCATCTCCCCAACAACATTATTTCTGGCTGCAAAAGTTGAAGAGCAACCACGGAAACTCGAACATGTCATTAAAGTAGCGCATGCATGTTTAAACCCCCAAGAGCCTCCACTGGATACAAAGAGTAATGTAAGTGTTAGGTATTACTACTGTTTATTTTTTCCTCATCATGTACTTATTCGTCACACTAGATAATTTCTACTACAACCTGTGTTTAGATTCTGTTGCTACAGAATCAGGCGTCTCACTAGTCAACTCTAACGTTGTCCTAACAAGACATGCAATTAAAGGTGTCCTTTACATCTAATCATGTTTTTGTCATGACCCTCAATGACAGTAATGGTCAACATTAAGGGTGCTATTCTCTCCAGCTGGGAAAATAGACACAAAAGCTATGGCAATCATAATCTCAATATCTGCTTATTTAAGAAGAAAGTTTCTAATGAAAATATAAATATTATTTAGTGTGGTGATCTTAGCCATACTAAAAGTGACAGTTCATGAAAAATTTAATCATGACTTAAAATAAAGATATGTAAAACATATCAAAGAAAAAAAAGATTCAAGAGTTCAAATTTGAGTTCATGAAAAAAGATTACTTAGTAGGCTGTGTAAAACAATGAGATTTATTTCAATCCATTGAAGTTATTGATTAATAATTTTGATCTTCAAAAATAATACACTAGATTATAAATTCATGTAAAGGGAGTAAATTATACCAAATGCCTTATATAGTAGAAATGCTCTGAAACAAAATATTTTATTTAGGCCAGGGGCCACCAAACTTGTTCCTGGGGGGCTGGTATCCTTCAGAGTAGCTCCAACCCTAATCAAACATACCTGAAGCAGCTGATCAAGGTCGTACTAGGTGCACTTTCAGGCAGGTGTGTTCTGGCAAGTTGGAGCTAAACACTGAAGGGACACTAGCCCTCTTAGATCCAAGATTGGTGTCCCCTGATTTAAATATCCTGTTGAAACCAGTAATGCCTGAATTTTTCTTTAAACATTTTGAATGTGGAACATTAGATGGAAGGTCAGAAATCTCCTTCCATTAAAAATAATAGTTTTTGTGTGAACTATGTCTTTAAAATGGCATATCACATTGATGATGACTCCAGCAACAAAGTAAATGAGGCCCATATCTGAAAATGGACTAGTGAGACACTGACATTACATATCCAGTGTATCAGTCCTGGGACAAAAATTTTCCTTGAAAAGGAATGTTATCTTTAGGGGCTCCAGCAAAGTTTTAATTATGCAGCAAACAGTTGCTTTGACTGTAAACGGGAGGGTGCAAAGAATTGTTTATCGGTTGAAGATTAAAAAAAGACACATTACAAGCCTCATGTAATGATTGTCTATTGAACTTCAGGCATACCTCCAGCAAGCTCAAGAGCTGGTGATACTTGAAACCATAGTGCTGCAGACATTAGGTAAGTCTATGGAAGGAGGTACCTTTCAAATGAATTTTAGAGTGAACATAGAAGGTTTGCTGTCAGTGGTTCACCTTTTGGATTTTTAAACCAAAAAAAGCATACCAGTTTTTTTTGTTTTGTTTTTTTTGCCTGAAAAGTTGAATCATCATGGCTAAATTCACCTGAATGGTGCTCTTAATCCTTATTGCAAAGAAGGATTTTCTATAAATCTCAGTTTTGTTACATGATAAATGGGTATCCATGATTTTGCATTGTTCTTACTAATGCATGATTCTCTTTCATGTTCCACAGGTGTTGAAAGTAGTGTGATTCAGCTATGAATGAAATTCATGTGCTTTATATTTCAGGCTTTGAAATAACAATTGAACATCCACACACTGATGTGGTGAAATGTTCCCAGCTAGTGCGAGGTATAGATTTTCCTTCATTTGCTCAATGCAATCACTGTTAGATATAAAACAGCGCTGACTTAATCTTTGAAGCAAACTATTGCCTTTTGAACTATGGCTAAGCATGCAGGTTGTGGAGAGGTAACCCTCACCGAATTGAGTGTAATTAGGTTTCACTCTTATTTGCATACAGCATTTGTTGACTCATTCTTACTCTTTTGCCTTTCTGTCTCTGTTTACTCTTTTTCCAGCAAGCAAGGATCTGGCACAGACTTCCTATTTCATGGCTACCAACAGGTTGTTATCCAGAACCTCATTTGTTGCACTGTGACTGCACACTATAGCTTCCTTTACTGCAGGTTACCCTATCCAGTGCCCAACACCCCCCTTGCACCGGTGGCTACTGGGAAGCCCCCCCTCTCAAACAGGCCCTCAGATCGGGGTGGGGAGGGGGTCCGGCGGCACCGGCCCCGGTTGCAGTGCGGTGTATTGTACGGGGGATCATTGTTGGCACAGAGGGGTTGAATGCACAATGTGAAGTGTAGTGGTGCTCTTGAACCTCACGTTTGCTCGGTTACAGAAGTGCATTTGTCTAGAACAGACACTTTGGTAGCCTGCATAGCAGCTAAAGATTACACAGATGTAAACATTACATAGAAGTGCTCACGGTAAGTACCCAGACCCCTTTGTTTTTTTTCCTATGATTTTGTTATTCTCAAAGTGATAATTAAACCTTTGTTTTGGTCTTTGTTTCATATTCAAACTACTTAGAAGCTATTTTAATTTTTGTCATCCAGTGTCTTCATTGTTGACACATCTGTTGTTCTTCCATTGTGATGTATACCCATGGTCTACTCAGTCAGACCCATTAAGGACCTGTTTGAGCTTCTATATTGAGATTTTCATTGGCCAAGTCTTTTATACCCATCATAATGCATTCAAATGTTTCTTTTGGTCAGGTGTTTATCAAAGGGTCCTTAAAGGGTGTAATCCTCATTGCATTATAATTAGTATAATTTTATTTTGTCTGTTTGTTCCACCTTATTTAGCAGTTGTTTTTATTATTTTTAAATTAGATTAGCTGTGATTAGTTTCTGCCCCCTTTGCATACAGATACTGCAGCACTGTATGTAATGTCTGAACATGGGACGAGAGCAGCATGCACTCAACACATGGTCTGCACGTAATGTGGCTGGTTGGGGCTTATTTGGTTTGCATTTGTTTGTTTTTTTACCTCAAACAAGATTTTATTTAAAAGGGATGACTATAGATTTTGGTTTCAATAAAAATAAAAGCAGCTTTTTTAGTCTTTGACATAGCTTATGCAGTTTATTAATATTGCACTCATCTTTTGCTTTGTTGCATTAGGATTTAAAAGCTTCTCTTTCCCCATGTCCAAACATTGATTCTGTTCTGTCGCACAGGGTTACCATCCAGCTTTGATTGAAGCTTCAGTTTATCATTTCATTTTATTTTCTCCAAATATCAGTAAAACACAATTTTGTTCAGTGTGTACGCCCATACTTTCAAAAGATTGTTGCCATTTTTTTCAGACACTGAATTTTTCTGACCTATAGAAGGACAAGTGGCTTTGACTAATACTTTAAAATATAAACACTATACTATTAGCTTTTAGTGGCAAGTTCACTGAGTTATTCAAAAATAAGCCCTTATTTGGGTTCTTTGTTACACCTTTCATAAAATGGGCTTGGGGTAATTATGGATGGTAACCGTATGCTTGTGTGCTTTACTGTTCCCTGTGATTCTGTTGACTACAGGTCTTTTTTTCCTGTTATTGAGTGTACAGTTATGTCAGTGGTATCACCCTTGATTATGAGTAACAAACCTATTATTTTTTGGGGCTTGCACAGATAATTTTTTTTCTTTTGCTGTTTTTAATATTACATGTAAGGAAGTTACAATCAATCAGAATGCGCTAACTTAGGCCATGTAACCCATTTCCTCAAAGTGCTGTTTTTATATTGTTATATTTACATTGATTAAGCCCAGTTTTTCACACAAAAAAAATCTTGATCAGAGACTCTCTTCTAGTGTCTTTTGCCCTTAAAGTTTGCCATTTAGCTCTGTTTTTTTAACTCTTAGCTCAAAGTATGAACAGTATGTTTGGAGAAAATGTTTATTGTATCATCTACATTGTGATTTTTTTAAATTGCAATGCACTGTTTAAAAGTTTCTGAACTGTGCAGGCAAATTTTGGAAGCATGTTACTCAGAATTGGGGAATGTTTTAGTGGCATTAGTTCTATAATTTGAAACTGCCTTCTATCTCCTTAACTAATAGTTTTTGTGCACCTTTGCTGTCTTTTTTTCTTCCTACATGAAATCCCTCTCTTCAGTCTGCACCTCACCACCTTCTGCTTGCAGTACAAGCCCACAGTCATCGCCTGTGTCTGCATTCATCTGGCCTGCAAGTGGTCCAACTGGGAGATCCCGGTTTCCACCGATGGAAAGCACTGGTGGGAGTATGTGGACAACTCGGTTACGCTTGAACTTCTTGATGGTAAAACCTCATTTACTTAAATGACCTTATTAGGCATATTTTTCCATAGTTGTTCTGTGAATCAATTTATATTCATTTCAATTTTGTAGAACTCACCCACGAGTTTCTTCAGATACTGGAGAAGACACCAAGCAGGTTGAAGAGAATTCGTAACTGGAGGGTGAGCGATTACAATAGCCATGTCATACATCCATTGCCTCTAAGTTTGTTTATTCTGCTTAACTTACACAACGCTTGCTGTATTTTATTTTCAGGCTACACAAGCTGCTAAAAAGCCCAAATCAGATAATCAGGCCTCAGATAGCAGTTCTTTAGCGGGACCCTCATTAACCCAGGACCCTTCCTTGATGGATGCCCTTCCTGGGGTCTCTTCAAGTACAGCGTTCTCCAAAACCTCTACGTCTTTCCCAGTGTCGTTGTCAGGCAACTCAAGCAGCAGTCTTTCTCTTGATTCCATAGCCAACATGCAGGGAACCTCATACACTTACACTGCTCCCAGTGACTGGCCTCAGGACCAACTGCGCTCAGACCCGTATTCTGTCAAACAGCTTCCCTCGCACAGTTCTATGCACCCACAACGGCCTGATAAAAGTGCAGATTTGAACCCTACCAAACATGAACACAAAGTGAGTGGTGGGACCAAGCACCAGGCCACAACATATCCTCCACCTGCAGCACCCACACAGAAAATGTCTCTGGACAAGTACAGGGAGAAACACGCTGCTGAGCTGGCGGTTCAGAAACGCAAGCAGGAGCAGCAGAATGTGGAGACTGAGGTCTATGGTGCTACAGCACAGACAGATCACCGCAAGCACTTGTCCCACCTGTCTCATGGGCAGCAGGGAGCAGGAGTCACCACAGCCTCACCCCTGAAGATGAAGCTGCCTGTGCCTGGGCAGGACAAGCTTCAGGATAAATGCGAGAAAGGGAGCTCTTTAAAACTGCGTCTTCCGGTCCCCTCCCAAAGCGAGAAGGGGGGATCAAGTAAAGAGGAGCTAAAAATGAAAATAAAGGTGTCCTCTGAGCGACACAGCTCCTCAGACGAGGGTGCTGCAAAAAGCAAACATTCCAGTCCACTCGTGAGCAAGGAGAAACACAGAGACCACTCAGCCCATCGTCACCATCATAAACACGGCCATTCGCACACACACATGCATAGTGGCAATGGCAGGAGCAGCCTCGAGGTGCCCGCAACTGGTTCCGTTGCTGATGGACCAAGCTCAGCTTCCAGTTCCTCACGCAAGAGGGTGAACCCTGAAGCCAGCCACAATCATCACTCCAAAAAGAACAAAAGCTCCAAAAGTGGTGCAGGTAGTTCCTCTCATTGTTCCTCTGTTCAGCAGTGTGTGTCATCTCACAACTCTGTACTTAACCTACCCTTCCCCCCTCCCCCTGTCACATACCAGGTGGGCTACGGACATCTCAGCACCCTAGTGAAACTGGACAGGAAACCAGTGGAGAGCCATAGCCCTGAGGGTGCCTGCCTAGCTAATGGCCAACACACAGACTGCAAAGACACTTTTGTCATGCTTGATTCGCTGTTAAGTGCCCAAGCAATGAACTCTTGAACTGAAAGGAAAAAGAGGAAACATCTAGAAGAAAAATCAAGCATAGATTTCTTTATTAGGAAGAGAAAAAATAGAGGAATGTGAAGGGTAAGAGAAAGAAAATAAAAATGCTTCCCGATCTTCTGGCAGTTCGGTTCAGTCTCGCCATCACTGTATAACTGCTGCTTTTCTCTCAGTATTTCCTCATAATCAGTCAGTATGTATGTATGTATGTATGTATGTGTGAGCTGGTATATGAATTTCAGGGCCATTATAGTTCAACAAATATCTTTACATGATAACAGTATAATGCGGGATAGTTTTTGCCACCTTGAAAATTTATGAGACTGAAAGTACCCTTGAAAATGACTGAAGCTCCTCTCATTTGTTAAACAAAGTTGGTTGGAGAAATGCAGGATCAAGATTTAAGTTCCATAGTTTATTGAATGTTTCTTTGTTTTTTTTTCCCTTCATCTGATACCTTCTATTTGAGCTGCATGTTTATAACGAAAGGGACAAGACCGTTGTTTACAGAGAGTGGAGAAAAATGTACATACATTCTCGTATGTTAAAAGCTGTACCATAACTTCTCAGGTTTGGAGCTGCTTGTAAAAAATTTGAATATATAGATATATATATATAGATATAAATATATGGGGGTTGGGAGGGGGGCTATTGTGACTCAGTGTTAGAATCTATTGTTGGCATTTCTAGCACAGCCTTTCAGTGATGTGCTTTAGAACCGGTGTTCCTCGTTGCTACCAGGAGAGGGTGAACTAGCAGGCAATCCACACCCTGTGGTAATCCAATTACCTGGCATGTTGTCAGTGGCCATGCAATTTGTACCTTTTTTGACTTTCAAGATGACCTTAAGCTGGATGCCAAAGGCTGTGCCTCAAATTCTAGTTCTTTGAAGTTTACATAACCTTCGCTGTGAAGTGCATTTTATATATTTCTTGGCTTGAAGCAGTAGCCTATTTGTGCAACTCTGTAAGTCAATGTCGAATGACCAGAAACATAGGTGGGTTAAAGGAGAGTTCCATTATCACAGTGCTGACCCAAAGAAACCTGGGCTTTTATAGGCCCTTAACATTATTTCTGAAAGGATGAATGGTTTTGATCATTTGGTTTGGATTATTTTTAGTGTGAAGCATTGGTAAATGAGGCCAGCATTGTACAAACCATCGTTTTACTTTGGATCGCTAAACTGCATTTGGATTAAGGCAGGTGCAGACTCTGGCACTTTCTCTTTTCTTTTTTTTTCTTCTTTTTTTTTTTTTTTTTTTTTTTTTTGGTATTTTCCAAATTTTATTTAGATTTAAAAATAAATTCAATGGTTTCCACTACCTTAACCTCAGACTTTGTGTATGTGATCATTTATTGTGTTAAGAACCTATTGGCACATTTGTCAAATTACTATTTACAGAACCTCATGTGTTTTTATAAGTTATAAACTTGTCCATGTCAACATATGTTGGGTCACAGTGTGACTTTGCTTGACCTTTTGATTGTTAAATTGAGAGTTTTTAGTTTGTTGTCCTATAGCAGGCTTTGCTGTGATGAGAAATGAATGGATGTCTTAACAGTTCCTCTGCTGAAGGTCGCTGTCTTTGATCTCTGCAAATACAAATGTTGTTTCATTGTTACAAACATAATTGGAAACTGGAAAATACAGGTTACTGATTTACAGTGGTTTAATATCTTCGAGTAACAAAAAAATCAGATCGAATATTGGAGCAACACACATTACCTGGTTAAGCAAGCCTGGACAAAGTCCTTTGCATCTGTAGAGAAGTCATCAGACAGAGAAGGCATTAACCCCCTTCGAGCCCCAATGTAAAAAAGAGCTGCCATTTTATTCATGTGTGCGAGTGGTGGCTTTCCTGTGGCCATTTCAAAGACAGTGCAGCCAATGCTCCAGATGTCAGATTTTCGTCCATGACCAGTCTCATTTATGACCTCTGGTGCCATCCAGTATGGGGTACCATGGACAGATTTCAAAAGATCGCCCTTACTTCCAGTTGAGGTTTGAAGACAGCTAAGACGTCGAGCGCAACCAAAGTCAATTAGCTTGACCACTCCAGTGGGCATAAGCATGATGTTGTTCCCCTTCAGGTCTCTATGGATTACCCTGTTAGCATGAAGGTAGGCAACACCTTCCAGAATCTGTTGGCTGTACAGAACAAAGACCTTCTCTGGCAAGGGACCAAACTGGCTTAGTATATTTGAGATGGAGCCACCTGGAATATACTCCATGAAGATGCTTACAATATTTTCACACAGAGCTGTGCCCAAAAAACCAACAATGTTGGTGTGTTTAAGGTTCTTCAGGAGATCAACTTCTCTTTCCAGGCGATCATACTCTTTTTCTGCTATCTCTGAAGTTGTAGCATCCAGTGCCACCTGTTTTACTGCAATTAGCTGACCTTGACTGGTTAGCCCACAATACACCTATAAAGATATAGAACACAATAAGATGTTTTTTGTTTTGTATAAAATAGGGCTGTCCAAAAATTAATCGTGATTAATCACATCCAAAATAAAAGTTTGTTTTGACATAATATGTGTGTGTTATATATATTTATTATGTATATGTGACAAACACATTCATAGAAGCCAAAACTATATATAAAAAAGTTACATCAAAATAGTTACATCATATTCAAATGTAAAATTTGTGTCATACACATATATTTTTTAGATATCTAAATATAAACCAACATTTTATCAAGTATATGCATGTGTGTATTTCTACATTCATAATATAAATATAGACAGAGCACACACAAATATTATGTTAAACTTTTATTTTGGATGTGATTAATCACGATTAATTTTTGGACAGCCCTAGTATAAAACTTTGCAATTGATTGTGCTTGGACAATATTCTACAGATTTTTTTGTTAACTGAAAAAATCCAAATAGTTGCTTTTTAAAACTTACTGTTCCATAAGCTCCTTTACCTAGAACTTCTCCTTTAGTCCATGTTATAGCATCACCTGAGCAAGATCCAAAAGTGTAATGTAGTTTGCCTAATGAAACACCCTGCTGGACAAAAAGTGCTAAATGTAAAATATAAGACTGACTGATGTCAGGGGTATTTAACCTTGCTATTAGAGAGCCACTAAACTGTAGACTCCAACAACAATTAAACCAGCTTATATTGTAAAAGTGTTGAGGGTTATTTAAAAAAAATTGGCAGGCAGATATATTAAGTCTGCAAAACGGTAGCTCTCCCAGAGCAGAGTTGACTAATCTGACACCATGTTTAAGGGAAATATGTAATTAGAATGTTACCTCATTCAGAAGAATCTTGAATTTTGAAGGCAAGTCAGTGTCATCTTCCTTTTCGGTCTTCAGAGTTTCAATATCTCTTCTCTCAAGTAAGAGCAGTTCTTCTGCCAAAGACCGCAGCAGGTCATCAGTGAGCGGTCCTTCACCGACTCCCTCTAGAAACCTTTGGTACACGGGTGATGTTGTTCCATCACTTGTCCAGGTATTGATCAGTGGCTGTGCTGGTAATTTGGTCACATGCAATACTTCCGGCTCCCTCTTGGCATCTGCATTCGGTGGAGTCTGTTCTTGATGTATTATGTTCTTTATGAGATTTGTTTTGGATGCAGTGTTGGAAAGTACTTCTTCAATCACTGACAGTATGGAAGTACATTGCCTTTCTTCACTTGAAATGTCCTTTCCTTCGCCTTCAGGCATTTCAAATTTCTTCTGCTGGCTAGTTTCAGAAGCAGAGGTTACGAGGACATGGCGTTTACTCTCTGAAGAAGGTGGGTGTTTCTTAGTCACTTTGTTAATATGATCTCTCTGTTTGAGTTGCCTGCATTTAACTCGACTGGATCTCTCTGATGTTTTTTTCCTTCTGTTAACATCCACTGTTTTTTGGTTCTTCAGTTTCCCACTGATCTGTCTTTTAACTTCAAGTGGTGTATGGATCTGTCTCTTTCTCTCTGCAGAACTGTCTGCTCTAAGATTTTCATACAGTGGAGTTGCAAACATTTCATAGATTGCTGGACCTTCGTCTCCCTGACCTATCTTCAGAAATATGTCATTGTAAGTGACATAATCCACAGCAGATCTCGCTCGCTGTACTGGTCCCATTACTGCCTTTTTTGGTGCTCTTGCACTTTTAAGGTCTCTGTGAAGTTGTTTTTGATCATTTGACACCACATGCTGAACAGGTTCAGAGACTCTTCTTGGTGTGGAGCCTACATCTGTAATATATTTACAAGTTAGGTATTTGTTTGCAGTTTCTCCTATAGCAAGGTTTGTAGGTTTATTTCCTCTGAGTTGCACTTTTGGCTGAGTTGGTGAACGTATCCTATTCGATGAGATTTTCCCAGTACTCTGATTTCTGTGTGCAAGCACATTGAATGACTGATTTGTCTGAATTGAGGTTTTGCCTTTTCTCTCATTTCGTTTATTCACCTTAACTGGTTTGCTCTTGTCATGTGGGTTTTTTTCTTCCATATTCACATCGAGATTGGCTAGATATTTCTCACCGTCAATAATGAGATGGGATCTTCTTGCTGTAGGTTGTAGTTCTTTGATTATGTTACTGGGTCCTTCAGACACAAGGCAACAGTCCATAGGTGGAGACTTTTCCTGAAGATGCTTTTCAGGTGTTTTGGAAGACTTAATTTTAGCTTCAGACTCTGTAACAATGGGTGATTTAATGCAGCCATTCATTCTGTCTGAAACGCTAATGTTAATCACTGAACTTACTATATCCTGAAAATCCAAATAGCTTCTCAATTCAAGATTCATTGACTTCTCTGAGCCTACATGCCTCTTCAGTGTAACTTGAGGCACAGCCTCATCGTCTTCTTGGCTGCTACTGCTGCAGGAGTTGCTTTCTTCACTCCCTGCTCTGGTGCCTCTGGATCTTCTGGAAGACTGCCTGGAGATTTTTTCTAATCTTCGTCTGGACTGTGATAAAACAGGTAAAATGCTACTTTGCTTAAAGAGCAGTGGGTGCTCAAAACTTGAGTGTGCAGAGTTGTCCTTATATCTGCTGTCCAGTGGAGTAATACGTTTAGGTGTCCTAGAACATGGAGTCGGCAGCATCTGGCAATCGCAGCACAAAGTAGTATTAAGGGCAATCCTGTTTGCTCTTACTGAAATGTTAAAACAAATAAAAAAACTAATTCTCACCTTTTGCTTTTCATCTTCCCCAGTTTCAACACCTCTAAGCCCTGGAGTCAATTGAAAAGTTTTGTTTTATCTTCCTGACTGGCTTATCAATTACATTTTGATTCATTTATACTTACACATAGACTCTAAAATTAAAGGAAGAGTCATATTCATCACTTTTAACTGAGCAAGTAAACTGTATATTCTGATTTTGGCAATGCAGTAACTGCAAGGTAGGCAATGTGCTGTTAATTTGAAAACCACATTTTAAATGTCCTGAAGGGTTCTACCTTAAGAGTTGCACAAGATATTAGTAGTTGCGGAATGATAGATCTCATTTTACTCCTACTGTTTGAACTACGATTTCCAATTAGATTAAATATGCACACAATATTAAATTTTACAAAATATATATTTTAATATTACTTAAATGTATATTATTATAAATGTCTACTATTACTATTCCTATGTTTCAGCTAACTGAAAAGATACACTGTAGTTGTAGTTTAGTACATTGTATGTAATAACCAGCCTGATCTCATGAGAAAACGTAAGCATTTTATGTTTTGCCAGTTTAGTTCAGGAGTTCAGTCATACAAAAATGTACGATTTAAAAAATGGAGGCGTGGCACCCAACCCCACCCCTAAACCCAACCGTTATTGGTTGAGCAAATCTTACTAAATTGTACAAATTAGATCGTACGAATTCATACGAATTAGCCACTGAATCAAAAGTTACGAATTGCTGTGAGATAGCGTCGGTAATAGCATACCTTGCTAGCAACAGCAGTACTTCTCTTCTTGTTCATCTTATATGCAGGTAATATATCTGTTTGTGCTACCTGCAAGATGCTCATTGGAGTCTGTCTCATCAGCAATATTGACCTTTTTCTCCGTGTGCGAGCGAGTGCAGTCATTTGAATCTTTTTGGCTCAAGACTTCCGGTCTCATTCACTTCCATTTATTTTTAGATGTTAAAAACAGCTTGTTTAGCTGCTTGATGTTGCAAACTGATATTTTCTTATTATATTATTAAATTTTGTGTGTATAGTCATGCAATTACATGTTTGTAGAGCGAGGAGTTTGACTGTTTTCTGCAATTTATCATTCCTAGTCATGTCTCCCATAGGAAACTAAATCGGAAGTTCTAAAACAATCGAAAAAAAGGAGTGCACTTCAACATTGAAGAAGGTCAATAGAAGAGATTTTTCAGAGACAAGGTAACATTGAAGGTAGTCTTGGGACAAACTCCTTTCCAATGAACCCATGTCACTTTTGCACAACGTCTACTTGGTACATGATCTGTAGCTGTAGCTCCCAGCCACATTCCTCCAGTACCCCCAACACTGCACATATAAAAAAAAATATTGACAGACCCATTTCAGGGTTTGCTACTGTCACCTCTGGCTTGCTTGGTGTTGGTAGAGCTGCTCTTCAGTGGACCTTCTAGTGACATTTATTAGACTTGACTGAATCAGTGTTAATTGAATGTTGCAAAATTATTCACACAATTAAATTTTTAGTCAAAGAATGACTTTGCAGACAGCATTTTTATATGAAGGGACATAGACAAAATTGATTTTATACAGAAAGCTTTGCTGAGAACTAATCAAAATATCTTTGCTGCCTTGGAAAATTTGGAAATTTCCATTGGATCTGGATGTGCCTTTTTGTCTTCCTGCCTCTCTATCCCTGCTTCAGCACTTGTTTGGATGCAGATCTTGAAGTATACATGTTAAGCTAATCATTTCAATCACGTGTGCTTGATCAAGAAAGCATGCAACATACGCAGTGTTGTTGGTATCTCCAGGAACTTGTCTGGGAGCCACTGATGTGTAACTTGCATATCTGACAGAAGCCACTTCCTAGGTTAGTTCACACTACACTAACAGACAATTACCACATTTCATCAATGATTAGGCATCTTGCAAGCCAACAAACGCTGATTGTTTGGTCTGTCAATGCTAACAGTAGTAGACTTTCAAAAGAAGTAGCACTCTGACAAAACATAAGCATGTTTTGGCATGAGTCGGAATTTGTATTTTTGTTATGTAAATATGACTCATGAGACCCAGTTATATTTCAGCTGATATGTGTATGTAATCTCTCTAACCACATTTTTCATCTCGTGTCTTTCTGTGTGGAACTAATAATCAGTCTGTGTCATTTGTAAATACTAAAGAATTCTTGTATTTGGTTAAATATTTGGTTGTACTTACTGTTCTGAATGTTAGCCCGTGCTTGTAGCAGCCCACTTGCATGTAGAAGAGGGTTCATCAGGACCGGTGCAGACTTACTAAGCTGGTTAACAGGAGCAGCAGGAAGAGCTGGGACTGAGGAGGAACTGAAGGTAAGCAATGGATGCAAGTGCCTGGTTTTACCCCAGTCTTTTCTGCCATTCTGTAGGCTGGGTAAAGATGAAGTCCAACTGAGTGGGAAAAATAGCATGTTTATAATTAATTATTTTTTGGGCTGTGACTTTTGAAATAAAAAAAAAAAAATGGGAGAAGGGCTTAGCTAAATGTCTTTTTAGACAAGTTTTCCTCTCCCTCACTCTTTGTGGATAATGACACAGCTTGGAAGCACAGTCTTACGTTGACAACGGCTTGATCCTGTAACCGTACTCCTCTGTACAGTCATTGTGTTCAAATGAGAGGTAGCCACTGAATGGGCACGGGTTTTCATGCAGGCAGGTTGTTGTGAGGGCAGTTTGTTTATGCATTTTCTGTTTACACAGCTGCTGCTTTTGGTGGTGGTGGTGGTGGTGTTTATGTGTGATTAGTTCTGATTGGCTCTGTTCATCTCAATGCTAATTCAGTTTGATGAGAAAGTGATGAAATAGTGTGCGTGTGGTCAGCTGCCTAACCTGCTTCGTTTCCTTTCGTCTCTGCCATCTTGTCTGATGTCTATCTTTGGCTCCATATAACCGTCCAAGCAGATCCTGTTATCTTCAGAGTCATCAGTTAATACATTAACACAAGGGTCATTTGTAATTTCTTACATACATAAGAGATACAAAAGTTCACATCACTGTATTATCGCTCAAAGATACATGTACTGCAATTATTAAACGTATTCAAATTATACCCTCCATCAAATGAAGATCTGTGCTTTTATTGTAAACAATTGCGACAGGGTTAGTCCATTTCAGTAGCATTAAGCATTTAGTCATTAAAAAATATATATATATTTAGTGTTGCCATCTCAGGAATAAGTTGCACACGTTAAAATGTAACCAAGATAGATCAGTTTAAAAGGCAGTGGTTTTAAACAATATCTTTGCTCTTTTCGTTTTTTTACTGTATTTATAAGCCCAATTGCTGATCATAAAAATTGTTACAAAACATGTTTTAATCTTAACTAAATAAAGAATGTATACTAAAAGTACCTTTTGACAAAGTCAGTCCTATGTTATCCGAAGTTTCAATGAAACCAAATGTTTTACAGTTCTTCTGAATCTTGCGTAATCCTTATCTGCGAGTGACTGGCGACTCTGTAGACTGAGTTGTTTGAAACAGAGAAGCCCAAAAAGCAGAGTCAGACACACCCCTCTTATTGTCATGGATTCTCTGAGGGATGGGCTGAGAGACCTGTGTGTGTCTATCAGAGTGTGTTTTAGAAGCCTATTTGTATGTGTAATTAATGTATGTGTTGGTCGATAAGTTCTCATATTGAAGAAGATGATTTTTTATTTGTTTTTAAATTAACACTTCAAACTACTCACTTTAAACAGTTTTAATCTAATTTTATTAAATAAATTTGTGCAATTTACATTTGAGTACAAACGTAGACAACAAAACAAAGGATGCAGAGAGCATGCTGCTGCAAAACGTTAATTCTACAGGTATAACTTTCACTATCTGTGTCCTGTCTTTTTAGTATCAACAATGTTTTTCGATTGTTTCCTACATTACTCACCTTCACAGATGTCTGTGTGGCTCATTTCTGCAATAGTAATATTAGCTGAATATTTCTGTGGAAAATAAAATACATTTCAGCAACAGAAAGATTTAATGACACAGCAGTGATGCAGCAAGAACCAAACCTTAAAAGCTGTAAGGTTGACTGTCCCGTACAACACCCTCTCAGAGAATCACACTACAAATTCACCTGTTGACTGCTGACCATCTGGAGCTGGTCTATTCAGTCAACTCACACCATCATTAGCCAGCTGCGATGCCCGTGACCAAAGCTCAGCCAAATGGAACACCATAATAACGGGCTTAATTAAAACATTTCGAGAAAACTCTTTAACTGGCTTGTCTTTACAATACCTCTGAGACTTAACATAATAAGAAGTTTATGTCATCTTTATAGCTGTCTACTTTTGTTCAAATGGATTCTTGTGGGAATTGCTGCCAAGATTTAAGGCATTAATGAGTAAGACGTGTTAAAGCAACTGACCTTCATCTCATCTGAAAGTGGTGTGCAGAAGCCAGGTGTAGGAGAACAGCAGTGTGATATAGCAAGACAATAAGACACATCCAGATACATGAACATTGCTTCTCAAAAACATATTACAAATACTTATACGAGTCAGCATGTTTATGTGACGACTGTTTTCTAATAAATGGCAGTAAAAATATAGGTTCGTTTTCTAAAAAGACATAATTACAGTAAGATTGTGATAAGATCATTACACAATTTTTGATAATAAAACCTTAAAATCTGCAGTGTTTTACCTGTTTGCATTGAGGAATCTATTATATAGAAGAGTTCTTCCCTCTTGGTGCTCTTGAGATGAGAAATGTACCATAGAACAGTGTGACCTTTTTGATCAAAGATCTTCATGTCACTGAAAAGAAGAGCAGGTAAAAGAGTTTTTTGTTATGACTATTCATAAGGTTCTGTGGATCTCAGCTCCAGTCCTGGGACCAACCACCGTCCACACTTTAACCGACCTGATTTGAAATGAACTACGTGTGTGAGGTGAGAGAGCCTTAGAAAATATGCAGAATGGTGACTGGTGGTCCCGAAGACTGGAGTTGGAGTTGGGCAGATTTGACCTAATCAAAAAATTATAGTGTGATTGCTTTGTAAATTTGGTTCATTTATATAAATGTAAAAACTTGGACTTCTTCAAAGTATACTCTTAGACTCAGCCAAAGCCAACATGGACCAAAGAAATCAAAATAAACCTTAAAGGACAGGACATTCATTAAAAAAGAGTAAAATACTCAAGCACATCTGTCTTTCACAGATGCAATTTTATCCATTGTAATGCATCAACTTTGAAACGCATCATAAACTTGTGTGAACACACCGTTATCCTGTTTTACTTATCTCCAGGTTACCTTACATTTATTAAAGTAATTATTAATTATATATATTAATTATTAATAATTATTATAGATAAATATTACATTTCTGTTTTAGAAAATCAATGAAATCAACTAAATTAAATTGGTTTTCTTACGCTGTAAGAGACATAAGTTTCTTCACTACTTCCACAGGTTGATAGTCCCAAGGCAGCTCCAGTCCTTCAAACAGATCCACATCTCTTACAGCCAGCATCAGTGGGGTGAGTCCATCTCTGTTCTGTTTATTTAAGTCTGCCATGTCTGTCTGGCCCTGCAACATAAAAATAAAAACTCATTGGATGTAATTCTCTCCAGCCATTGCTTGAAGTGAGTAAAAATATCTTGCTATCTCCTGACAGATGGCCAATACGGATCCATCACCAAACTCCCTATGGAGTCTGGCCTGCTTTGTCTGAGCCTAAGGTTCATATCACATTTCTAACAAAATAGCAAGTGGAAGTTGAGGTCTGAGCTGGTCACCATCAGGTCCTGTAGACAGCAGAGGTCCCCCCTCCAGGCTGCTAATGAGAGCTGTCTCTGGTCAGGTCTTGTCATGGTCATCAACAGTTCCTCCTGAAGTGATGGTCGGCAGACGTGAAGAGCTGTCTGGTTGTTATGGTTACACAGCGTAGCATCGGCTCCTCTCTCCAGAAGGAAATGCATGACCTGTGTTCGAAATGTTTGTTTAAAGTGTCAGCAGTATATCTGAATATTAATTTTTAAATTTTGGACCAGGTATATGAAAGGTTTATAAGTTGATGCTGTTTGGTGCTTTGAAGTCTAACATCACTCTAAGTGAACTGTTAATGTTATGTAGCCTGCATTTTAGACAATATTGGCAACTTGTTGTTCTGTGCAAGTGCTGTTGTGTGAATGAATTGGGTTGTTTCTGAAATTATTACTCTTCGAATATAGAGCAGTGAGCAAACAAATTTAGAGCAAATTCTGCTGCGATTGAATGCTCTGGTCTCACACAGAAATACATTTGGGGTAAACCTCGCAGAGGGGCTGGTGTTGAGTATACACCGATTACATTAGATTAGATTCAAATTTATTGTCATTACACATGTACAAGTACAAGGCAACAAAATGCAGCTTAGGTCTAACTAGGAGTGCAATAGCAGCAAGTGCAGATACTGACAGAGCAGGTATAAATTATAAAGTGCAGTTATAGAAAAACTATGGTGATATTTACAGATGGATGTACTATAATCAGGTACAACACTAAAATCACTGACAGGTCAAGAGAAAAACATTGATTATTGAAATTAAAATTGATAACACCTTTTAAGGCATAGGCTGTCAGCTGGAATTAATTGTGATAGTGCCTAAAACAAGACATTTTGTGGGGTATTTCTTGGATATAGTGGATAGGACAACTGGTGGACCAGGGTCTAAATCATGGACACTCAAGTCTCACCAAAGGATGTGAACAGCAAATGCTAGGCTAGCCATTTTTAATGGTCTGATCATCCAAAAGAGCTGCTGTTGTAGGAAAAACAAACAAAACCTAGTGGCTAGGTCTCAGCTCTCTTTACAATATCTTCTTTTGTGTTCAACAGAAGAAAGAACTTTTTACAGGTACAGTAAATGATGACAGAGTTTTTAGTTTTGAAACGATTGTTTAAGGGCAATGAAAACCGCCTATTCATCACCATAAAAGTGAAATAACTGAACAAGGAGCGGTAGTAAAATGCTTTTTAGATAAATAAAATCAAATGGTGTTTAGAGGATTTAGCATCTGAGCCCTTTATTTGGACTGTATGCTAACACAACTGTTTAATTAATGCATAATACAGCAATAAATCAAGAAAACCAGTAGAAAGCCATGACTAACGGAAATATAATGCCCCATGCTATCACGATCAATACATTACAGCCCATTGTATTGCATTAGCTTTACTACACAGAAATCAGATATAGTTTCTTGTTGTGGTCATATCACCATAATGTCTCATACCCTAGTAAGGCCCCTGCTGCAGGCACTGATAAGAGGAGTGGAGCCCTGTGAATCAAGCGGCAGGTCAATGTCTTCCCAGCCATAGACTCCCTGCTCGAGCTCCAGAGCCACATCCTCAAGCTTTTCCTTCAACAGCGGCTCCACTAATCTGCTTTCTTCATGTGTACTCATGCTCCGGTGTTCTGGTAGATGCACAAACACAGAAAAATTGCTGTATTAAATACATTGCTCCGTATTTGCAGTCTGAAAGTCTGACAGTGTGAAAACAGCTCTGTTGCCCACATGTGCAATGAGAGTCATGCACGTGTACAATCTACGGTTTAATGTATGAAGGTATTTGAAGTACTTTTCTAGCATGCTTAATTGTAATATAGATTTTATTGCTTTGCTTCTTTGCTCAACACATTTTTTCTTTAGATTCACCAACAAAGAAAATAATTTGTGAAAAGAATGAAAACCGCAGCTCTTACAAGACAAAAGTCATAATGCATAAATGATCATAAAACTTCCCAACCGTTTTAAATGCTCAGTCAAGACAAATTCTATGTTGTAAGACTCTTAATTATGAAACCATGAAATGTGCGTAGTCACTTGTCAAAATTTCAATCAGTAAGACTTACCTGTGCCAGCAGTTTGTTGCTTCTCTGGATTGAAATGTGTATGATTTAAATGAAGTTCAATAGTTCCTGTGTTTATGTCCTTGTCTTTTGAGGGTCAGTCTTTTGTCTTTATTGCGTCTCTGCCTGAAGCAGCTTTGAGTTTACAGCCTGTTGTCAAGGAGACACAGCTTTGGCATGAAAACAGTGAACTCATCGTGTCGTGAGACCTTTGTTTTGGTTTCAAAGGGGAAGTGTGCAGTAATGTAAATGTGTGCATTTGCATTTGGTTGTTATGAATATATTTATTACTAGTAGGTGTATTACTAAGAGGTGTGTTTTTTATGTTCTGTACATATAAAAGATTAATTCATTCATTCATTCATTTTCCTTTCGGCTTAGTCCCTTTATTAATCCGGGGTCGCCACAGCGGAATGAACCGCCAACTTATCCAGCATTTGTTTTACGCAGCGGATGCCCTTCCAGCCACAACCCATCTCTGGGAAACACATCCATACATTCTCATTCACACACATACACTACGGACAATTTAGCTTACCCAATTCACCTGTACCGCATGTCTTTGGACTGTGGGGGAAACCGGAGCACCCGGAGGAAACCCACGCAACCACGGGGAGAACATGCAAACTCCACACAGAAATGCCAACTGGCCCAGCCTACAGCAAGAAATACCTTCTTGCTGTGAGGCGAACGTGCTACCCACTAGACCACCGTGGCGCCATATAAAAGATTAGCACAATAATAAATATCTTACTAAAGGAAAGAAAATGTAAAAGTATAATTAATGTATTTATTATATCCCATTCTCTGCAAAAAAAAAAAAAAAAAAGTCTGTGAAACCATCTACTTCCAGCTTTAAGCTGACAAGACCAGCAAACTTTTATAGACTTTTACAACTACACCTACACACAAACCTCCCAGTCAGCATAAGTTGTCTCTTGTAGCTTTACATTTCCATTGAGCAGAAGCTGTCTTGGGAGTTTTTCTGTGGGAGATACAGTTGCATTGATTGACCTTCATTGGAACCAATGGCCTTCAAAGGCAGAGTTACATTTTGTTCTTCTGCATTACAGGAATATATACTATGATGATCCTTTAAATTGATCTCCATCTAATTGAATCTTTGCTATACCTTTCACACTGCTTACAGGAACGCCTAGTAATAATAATACATTTTATTATTAATAAATAGCCTAGTAATAATAATACATTTAGCAATTTGTGAGCTTTGAACATTATCAATCAGAAAACAAAACTTGAACAATCACACAGAGCACCACGACCTCTAGTGGTTACTACGGAAGATTCTTCCTGCACTGAAAAAGAAATTATTTGAAATACTACAATTTTTAAAGGTTTTTTTTGGTTGCAAACAATTTATATGAAATAAATTTAAACAAGCAAATTAAATTTTGTAATGTTTAATTTGATTTGTTTGTTTAAATTCAGCTAATATGAGTACCTTTAAAAAATAGTAAATCCAATTAAATATTTTTTTCAGTGTGTGGTTGTACAAACATAGGTTTGTTTGCTGTAATACCATGTATATGTTCAGATACCACATTCGACACATGTCCGCCAACTTGGAATGTGTCAAAATGTCAATACTGCTCAGTTTTAATAGGTAAATATGTGGTTGTGTATTAATAGAAATAAAAAATCATTGTTTAATGATAAAATAAATCAAATAAACCTTTTTTTTAGCTCGTTTTATGTAATTAGTGAGTGGGGTCGGATTCTCTTATTCTAATTTCTCAAATAGTATGATATAGAGATAGTTGGATAACAAAAATGTATAGCTCACCTGTTTTCTCAGTGATGGGTTGCAGCTGGAAGGGCAACCCAATAGTGTCTGAATGCAGCCTTTATGATGTGGTCATCCGCTAAAACACATGCTTTATAAGTTGGCAGTTCAATCTGCTGTGCCGACCTCAGATTAATAAAGGGACTAATCCTAAAAGAAAACGAATTAATGAATTACTCACCATGCACTTGAAAAAACAGAATCAACATAGCAAAATAGCTTGTTTTAATCAGTTTCCACGCAAATTTAGACTTTTGGATTTATGTTGTTTTTACTGTGGATATATGCTCGCTTTGGTCAGATGTGCTGCATGTTTATGCTCTATAATCTATAATGTTTATGCTCTTATATCTATTTAAGCTCCATGTCACATATATGAGAAAACTAGGCTATTTAAAATTCATTGCGTAGAAATAGATAATCACAATTTTTTTTCTTTTTTAATTATCCCTGGTATCCCTGGTATATTATTATTATTATTATTATTATTATTATTATTATTATTATTATTATTATTATTATTATTATTATTATTATTATTTTACTGAGATCTTCTATTGACCTACTGTTGCAGTCTTGGTCAGCTCTGCTGAGAGGCGCTGTTGGGCAGCAGAAGCGCGTGTGGAAGGAGCGGCCCGTCATCACCATCATCATCACCATTCTCATCCTCCTCCTCCTCACCGCAGGTCCTCGGTCTCAGTCAGAGCGCGTGGAGCTGCAGGAGGAGGATCTGTTCGGTGCTGATGCTCTTCAGAAGATCAAGGTGTGCTCGGCTATAGATTCTAAGTCGACGACAGTTATATTACACGCATTTACAAGTCGTTGTCCAGGTTTCGTGATATTGAAACAGTGTCCGGGAGTTGTATTTTGAATTTTGTTTTCAGTTTCAAACCTATATTCGCCCAGGCAATGGGGATGGAGCGTACGGGCTGAACGGCTGGCAGCATCCAGACATTTTGATTGTTTGATTGATGCATTCCTCTGCAGACCTCATCTGCTGACCTGAGAGAAACTTTATTAGGATCAAACCAGGATCATACACGATGGTGGACGCGGCTGAATGTTGTGTGAAGGTGATGTGCCGATTCAGGCCACTTAACGAGTCGGAAATCAACAGAGGTGACAAATACATACCGAAATTCAAAGGAGAAGACACCGTGGTCATCGCGGTAAGCTGTCTTTACAGTCTAGAAATGTTGCTGAGACGGACACAGTCACTTGACCTCTTCCTCACGGTCTTCTTTTCTTTTCTTTACTTGTGCTGTGCTGGAGTTATCTATGATGGAACGGCCAGACAAGCCTGTTACTAAAACAAAATTATAATATGTGTCGAAGCATAGCTGGTCTGGTCGAAGCATATCAAGTAGTGTAGGCTAATTATTAGATACTAATCAACATCATATAAAAGACAGACTTGTAAAAAACTGATATTAAAGGGAAAAAGGACAATTCAAAAACATTAATGATACTACTTTACCTTCACTTTAATACTTTACCAAACATGAACTGTCAACAAGCAAGATTTGTTACAGTGTTTATTCATTTTTGTTAATATTAATTGCAGTTAATCATGTCATGTTATTCATGATATTCAGATAGACCATTTCATGTGAACTCAATTTGATAACATTATATTGACTAATTATTAAAATAATTTACATTTGTTGATATTTTTATTTAATTGCATTTATAATATTGAAGTTTTCAATTTAGTTTAAGAATATTAACAAATGGGATTTTTTTTAAAGTGTTACCAAAATAATTTTACTGTTAAATGAAGTTTTAGGAATCACTAAAAATATTCCTTTGTGAAATGTGTTGCCAGTGTTATCTTCAAAATTGCTCCTAGCCACCAGTTTTCCCAGGCTTTCCTAAAAGTAAATTAAAATGGCAGTTTTAAAACAAAAATTTCTTTAATGACATTGATTCCGCAAATGCTGGAAATGATTCCTTAGATCAAATCTTTATTACTTCAAGTAATAATTTACTCTGTTAAGAACTTTTTCATGCTTTGGGCAAATAAAAATAATAATTATATGGCAAAGCCCTTTTTCCTTTATTTTTTAACAATAAGGTGCATTGTCACTTAAATAATGTTGTTTAATTCTGGAACAAACATTACACAGGAAGGAAATCCTGCTCTATATTCGATTATCACCTTCTGCTTTGTTTTTGAACCATGATGTGTGCATGTCATCGTGTGCTTGTCATCCATGCGTAAGGCTCTAATTTTTAGGATTAGATTTATTTGTGGCTGTTCTGGAACATACAAGCTGATTATAGGTCATAGTCTTCATTTATCATTTAATTTGGTTTATATTGTATTGGTGGGATCAAATTAAAGAGCATTTGATATCTGGAATGTGAGTCTGTGTGTGTGTGTGTGGGTGTGTGTGACTTGCTATAAATAAGCCGGAGTGTCTACACGGTAAGATACTGATGGTTTTTATGTTTTACAGTAAACCTCCAGAAATCCCTTGTGTAAACACAATAGCCTGTGTTATCCCACCCATTGAAATGCTAATCAACATTACCATGCCTAATCTGCACAGAAAATGAAGCGTAGCAGGTATTAGACTTGTGTTTCTAATGTCGGTTGTGTGTAATGGTGCCCTGCAGTCTCCACTTAGCCTGATGATCTGAATGCCAGACGTTTGGCTTTAGGATACAAGTGGGATATTAAATGATCTGGGTAATATATGTGCATTTATTACCACCAGTATTTAAATACCTGCATCTCATTAGTATCCGCTGTCTAGTAGTGTGAATTTTTTTGTGTGGTGTCACAAAAAGTCTAATCTTATACTTCTAACGCAACAGATTGGAAATGGTCAATAAAATCATTATTTTGCGGGGGAAGGGAGACTTCACACCTCCTCCCCCTATAGCTACTATCTATCTATCTATCTATCTATCTATCTATCTATCTGTCTGTCTGTCTGTCTGTCTGTCTGTCTGTCTGTCTGTCTGTCTGTCTGTCTGTCTGTCTTTAATGTAGGAAACAAGTTCAATATCTGGTCCATTAAGAATAATAAATCTCAACTTCAACAGAGTCACCAATTCAATTTTCACTTGTAAATTAGCATCTGAATTATTGATGAAAATTTAAATGCACTAGAAATGGAATGTAAGATATGAAGAATGATTTAAAGTATTAACGTGTCTAGTACTTAATTTAAAGTGTTTTAATATTACATATTTTTGTTGTTAAAAAAATAATGGTAGTGTTTCTATTATTATTATTATTTCAAAGTTAATTACAAATTATTTTTACTCACTTATTTAGTAAAATAATTCAGATTTAGTCAATTAATGTAGTTGAATAATTTGGGAATAATATTTATAAACAAACAGCAACAATTTCGAAGGAACAAATATATTTACATGTTAATTATTTGTTATTTAAAAAGACTGTTGCGTGTAACATCCTTTTAATGTTACGTGAGTAGTAATTTATAATATGAAACTGTTCTAAATTAAACTGTTATTATTTAGTGACTCAAATGGGTAGCATATTCTGCAGCATGAATTATATATTTGCAAATTCTATTTATTTATTATTTAAAACAGGCAATATGGGTGAAGATATTTCATGATTTGTCCTTGCATATGACCTTGAATAGATCTTGAATGTGAAATAAATAAAATTGTGTAGAATTTAGCATTTAATTATAACATTTAATTAAATGATGATATTATATTATTAGTAGCAGCAGCAGTAGCTTTTAGATATATTTACATTTCTTCCCAACTAATCTATCAACAAAAATTCAGCAACTTGGTAAAAATTTTAATGGAAAAAATAAATTAACCAAAAAGAAGAGATTAAATGGTTTGTGTTTGTAGAACCCCACAAAAAGGGGGATTTACGGACCATTTAAGAGAGTGAAAAATCACTAGTCGTTTGCAGACTGTCAATATGTGTCAGGATCTGGCGTTTTATTAGCGTTGGTCGGGTCAGCAGTGTTTAATATGGATGCTAAAGTCTTATTATCTGTGCAAGGCCACAAAGAGGCCCGGGGCTCCTGCCTGTAATTTACGTTGCCGTAGTGACAGAGGTGCCATCGGAGAGGCCATGACTGGCAGTGAAAGGTTTGGCTGATTTAGTGGAATATTTAAGCAAGTCCACAGAGGATTGGGACAGTTGTTGTTGGACGCACATGCTCACTGCCTGTGTAAACCCCCTTCTAGCTGCCTTAATATATTTTTTCTCATTTATTTTGACATGACCTTACACACACACAACCTGGAACCCTTAGATTTAGTGCGTTATTTGATTTATCTGTAAATTGTCAGTAGAAATGTTGTGGTTGCATTACTTGTTCTTATTTCTTTCTTTTCGGCTTAGTCCCGTTTGCTTGTTCTTAATGAAAAAATATTTTTAGTTAGTATTTTTTCAACAACTTTTTTTTTCAAGGGGGCCAATAATTTTGGAGGACACTGTATTTATTTTATATACTGTTTTTATTAACTAGCAGTCTGCTATTTCTACACTATAAACCATGTAGAATGGAAAGGAAAATATCCATTATTCATTCAAGTATTTGTTGAGTAAGGAGGCATTATAGAGTTTTGATTGAAGGTGGAAAATTACTGAGCACTTAGAAAAAGCCTTGCTGGTCAGCAAAAGACAGATGCACTGGGACGGTTTATAAGAGTGATCAGATTCAATCCACAAATCAAATGTAATGCACAGATCAAAGGTAAATGACATATTTTGAAAACAAACTTGTTTATCCATTATCAAGTAAAATAACACAAGGTTAAGACAGAAACCTTACAATTTTACCATTTCTCAGTGAATATAGCAAATAATTGTTGGTGCATTAAAACAAAATAATGTTATTAAACGATTATATCCATTAGAATGAGAGTTTGTTCACCTAACACCTAAGCAATAGAAGAGATTTTTACAAAAAAGAAAAAGAAAAAAATATTCAGCAAAATTTTTCATCTTTTGTGTTTTTCTAGATTTTTCCTGCTCTGTTTATTAAAATGTTTCTACTGAATTCTATTCTACTGAAAGGAAAATATCCATTATTCATTCAAATATTTGTTGAGTAAGTAGGCATTATAGAGTTTTGATTGAAGGTGGAAAATAACTGAGCATTTAGAAAAAAGCCTTGCTGGTCCCCAGATAACAGCATAAATTATTGACTTAAAGAATGTGTCCTGCTTTTATGTTAAGCTTTTGTTTATCTTTATAATAGAACGTGATCAGAATGCAACACATGGATAAAAGTCTATGAATGTACAGAACACCTAAAAGTCTATGCAAGATTGGAAATGTCTTCTTTTAGAGACTCACTATTCAGTATCTTTGAAATAAAAATCTGCCTGTTGACAGTCGTTTTCTAGTCATTGCTCATTGTTATGTATTACTGTTGTAGTATGTCAATTAATCTAATCTGCAGAACTGATTTTATTTATCACACAAAAGATCTGCTGATAGAAAATGTGAGCAGTGAATTGTCATCAGTTCTTCCTAGCGATCACGTTGTTCTCCTCCCCCATTGGCCGGTAGACAGGTGCTGACTATCAGCCAATCGGTGCGTGTCTTTCGGGGTGAGATGTAGTTTCCGTGGTGATGGTCTGGGTTTGAGCAGCAGCCTTCATTTGTGTCTCAGCGGGGACGCTTGACCCCTACCTGCCAAATCAAGCACACACACAGAGGAATCATGTGTCTGAGTGAACACTGTCAGTCCTCATACACTGATAATCAACAGGGCAGATGCATATACGGGATCGTTTCATCTCTTAGTTACACTCACGGATGTTAAAGTAAGGTTTAGGATAGAGCTGGATCTGTGATGGTCTTTCCATATGGGAGAGTGTGTTTGTGTGCATATGGAGGATACAGAAAAACTGCTGACAACAGTACATGTGCTCCCCTTGATCTCTGCCTGCACATGTAAACAGAGCATTGACACTAGATCTCACACCTTGGTTAGTTGATTTTGAAGTGTAAAAGAACTAAAAAACTTGCCTATTTTTTATTTATTTATTAAGCATGTGTATTGGGTGAAGTTGTATTTAAAAAAAAAAACTCTGTGGTAATAATTATTTTGAATTCCTTTATATGTTAATTCAGAAATATCTCAAAATATCTGAAAATATTTCAGCATCATATTTTCACCAATAATAATTATAGTTATATTTTTATACTTTTCTTGATAAAATAGTTTTGATAAAATTCCATATAGTTTACACAATCGACATTAAACTGCAAACATGACAAAGAATGAAGCAGAGCTACTTGTTTGAAACGTGAGCCACATGGACTATTTATCAGGTCAGCCAAAATGAAAAGAGAGAACAGTGTGAGCTTAGAGTAAATGCACGGACAATCCAACGCTTTCTCATGGCAATTCGTAACTTTTGATTTAGTGGCTAATTCATATAAATTCGTACGATCTAATTCGTACAATTTAGTACAATTTGCTCATCACCCAATGACCGTTGGGATTAGGGGTGGGGTTGAGTGCCATGCCTCCTTTTTTAAATCGTACATTTTCGTACGACTGAACTCGTACAAATTCATACGAATTAGCCACTAAACTGACAAAACGTAAAATGCTTACGTTTTCTCGTGAGATCAGGCTGGACAATCTCAATTACAAGAAACTGTGCAGTGAGTACAGTATACTGTATAATACTGTAGTGAATACTGTAGTTCTCAAATCCAGCATAGACCTTTTAGAATAAATTTTTTGGTGTTATAAACTAATGTAAATTTTAATGAGAAAGGGCTGACGTTATCAACAAAACGAGCTGGATTTCCATCCTAACGTGAATCTTTTCAAAGTTCTAAAAAAAAAATCAGATGTGAATTAGGTGAGTTTCGAAAGTTTTTAACGGGGTTGCACACCGGATGCACTGCTCGGCACGACATGCCAAGCAGCTCCATGCATTTTAGAATTTTAAACATAGACTCAAGACACTCTTCATATTTCTGTCGTACCACAGAGCGCCATCTGAATAGTTACTTTTTAAATGACATGCGAAAGTGCACGTCTGGTGTGCGTTACTTCCAACTGTCATATGGGCGTTGCAGCGAGGCGCTCAGTGGCGCATCCAGTGTGCGACCTGCTTTAGAGTGGCTGACTGTAGTATTGGTGACCGTGTAACCAACAGTAAACAAGGCAAGAATTATGAAGACAGCTAATTATTCATGTGTGTGTAATGTCCGGTACATCTGAGTTCATTCAGCAAATGCTTTTCCATCTCCCATTATTTACATTATTTATTTTCACACAAGTCCAAAACCACCTCAAGTCAGCGAAAACAAAAATGGTTTTCACGAATTAAGGGATTGTAGTTTGAAATGTATCATTTACATCACTTGTTTCTCATGAAATACTTCAAAATGTGCATCAACACAAGATGATGAAAACACAGCTGTTGAGGAAGTTTGATATTTAAATATGTACCATTAGCCTACTCTGTCCTTTACTCTGTAAATCTGATATATATGTATATGTCCTAACCACTACAAAACATTCAATTGACAATGTCGAGATATGACACATTGACACAACCATACTCAAATTTCACATATTTTTTTGTGTAACGACTTTTGACCTTGATTTCTCACCGTATGTGGTACTTGTGTACTGCTAAAAGTATAATTCACATCATATGAAACACCTTAGCATATGTGTAATCTTATGCCACTAGAAGCAGAGTTCCAACATGTTTCTAGTTTAGAATGAATTATTAACTAGTACTTTTCATTATTTTTTATAACATTTCCGTGCACATACTTCTCTTTTTTGGGGAGTAGTTTTTATCGCTGATCAGTCACAGAGTCTCGAGGATAGATCTCACCAGCAGGCTCACACAATCAAAACAAAAGAAATGGATTTGTTGGGGCTCAATAAGATTGACTGGCAGTTGGGGGAAGGGCTGGTTTAATCATAAGGTCCCTCATATTTGTTCTTCAACAATGTATTCCACTGAAGTCCTCCGGGGAAGTTCATTAACAGCCATTTTCTGAATTTAAGCAGTGTCAGCAAAAGACAGATGCGATGGGACGATTTATAAGAGTGATCAGATTCAATAACCAAATCAAATGTAATGCACAGATCAAAAGTAAATGACATATATTGAAAACAAACTTGTTTATCCATTATCAAGTAAAATAACACAAGGT
>CAIGQQ010032765.1:10457255-10542323 GCA_903798035.1 Danio albolineatus
TGTGATTTTAAGTTGTTTAGTTCCAGTTTTGGCTTTGTTTATGTATATATATATATATATATATATATATATAAAGCATCCTATAGAAAATATTGATTTAAAAGAAAGTTCTGTGAGGGGTGTACACATTTATGCTGAGCACTGTACATTTAATCCATTAGTTTTAAGATTTAAAGCTTAACTAAATTTAGTCACATTTTGTTTGAGATGGACATGGACTACTTTACCTGTTAAATCACATTCATTACTTGTATCTTTATGTCTTTGCTTGTCTTTTTAGGGCAAGCCGTATATCTTCGACCGAGTCCTTCCTCCAAACACAACACAAGAACAAGTATATGATACCTGTGCCAAACAGATTGTTAAAGGTATTTTACATATTTGCATAAATACCTGTAATTATATTATGATTATATGTTTATGAAAACGTATGGACATTTGAAACATGAATCTTGCACTTTCAGATGTGCTGGATGGCTATAATGGTACAATCTTTGCTTATGGCCAAACCTCATCAGGAAAGACTCACACTATGGAGGTAAGGAGCTATTATGTCATTATATCATATCACATTTGGTTTCAAGTTCATGCTTCTCTATAGTTCAATAAAATAGTAACATTCAGCACATATACCTACTGTGAGGAAGTGTTATAAAATGCTCGAGGTGGATGAATGTCTCTCAGCATTTTTCATGAAATGACTGAAATGCCAAACAGCTGCAAAATGCCACTGGACTGCTGGCGTTTCCCTGGAAACAGCCTGTGCTTTCACAAATGCTTTGAATATAAAGTCAATAAATTCAGTCCCTTGTAAATTGTTTGTGGAACGAATTGCTTTTTGCAACCACTGAAAGATGCAAATTATCAGTATTTTCATATTTTGATGAAAATACTGACACCCAGGGCCAGAAATTCCTTTTTCATTAAAGGGGGACTGATTTCTACAACATTATTTTACATCTATTAGGGCTTTTTTTTTTTTTTATTAATGTAATAAATGTGTAATTCATGTCAAATGCTTAAAGGGATAGTTGAAAATGTTTTAAATGTACTCATTTACTCACCCTTAAGTGGTTCTAAAGCTTTATGAGAGTCTTTTTTTTCCGTTTGAGCACAAATAAAGATATTTAGAAGAATGTTGGATGCTGTTTCCATCGACATCCATAGTAGGAAAAAAATGGAATAGGAATGTCAATGACTGTTTTTTCAAGATAGACAAAGGAAACTCAAACAGGTGGTCATTTTTCAAACAGAATTTTATCTATGGGTAAACTATAGCTTTAAATGTAACAAATTACTTAGAGGTTGACCATGCTGCACCTCACATTACATTTTAATGTATCTAAAAACAAGTTTTAATGATACTAAAACATGGTTTGCTCAAAGCATTCTATAATTCTATGACAGTGCATTATTGATTATTCCTCATGTTGTTACCTTTAGCTGATTGTTGATAATGACAGAATACAAACAATGTTTTGTGTTTGAGGAAATTGCAGGCCATATACTGGCTACATGGGTAAACCAAATTATAAATAGTTTTTTTAATTATTTTTTTCACATTATAAAATTTTTGTAACTGTGTTTCCAAAAACTCCTGTTCTAATCTTTTAATCTAGCCGTAATAAAAAACAACAACAATCCAAATCTGTTACTTTTAGGGGCAGCTTCATAACGCACAGCTGATGGGCATCATCCCTCGCATCGCTCAGGACATCTTTGAACACATCTACTCTATGGATGAAAACCTAGAGTTCCATATCAAGGTACAGACCACTTCTACACAGACAGTAATGCATTGTTTCTTATCAGTTAATCATCTTAAATGCATTAAAACAAAAAGACGTTTACACTACATAAGATCATGCTACGCTACATTACAGAAAAATAGTTAGTACTATTTGCAGTGGCCACAATTCACTTTTGACTTTTCTCTATTCTGATCAACACACAATGCTCAATTTTTTAAAATAATTCCCTATTTTGTAGTGATAGACATGATATCATAAATTGGTTCAAATTAATCCAGAAATTTCATTTTAAAAGATTGCCAAATGTGATGACTTTAAAAAAATAGCTGAAATATGACAAGTGTCCATTAGGCAGCTGTACAATACATTCATTCATTCATTTTCTTTTCCGCTTAGTCCCTTTATTAATCAGGGGTCGCCACAGCGGAATGAACTGTCAACTTATCCAGAATATCTTTTACGCAGTGGATGTCCCAACCCATCACTGGGAAACATCCATACATTCTCATTCTCATTCTCAAACATCCAATACAATTCTCATTCGCCACCGCGCTACCCTGTACAATTACACTTTTGAAATAATTAAACTTTATATTGTTTTTAATAATATGCATATATTACCAAATATAAAAATCCTTAAGCTTAGCAGTCTAAATAGTAAATAAAAATATATTACAGGAATGTATTAAAATATAATTTATGTTTGTCATGTGACTGTGAGATGTTGTTTGATACAAACTTGAATCAGTTATTTTTAAGTATAAAGTCACTTTTTTTAATTTACCATTATTTTAAATAATATTTTATTTTAATTAACAAAAAATCACATCCCTCACTACAGGTCTCTTATTTTGAAATATACCTGGACAAAATCAGAGACTTGCTTGATGGTGAGATAAAAAAACAGTCACCTATTCCCTAAATGTTAAGATTCTAATAAAAAATATATGAATGTGTTTTCATGTATCAAATTTATTTTTGTGTCCCAATTCTAAAGTTTCAAAAACCAACCTGGCCGTACATGAGGATAAGAACAGAGTACCCTTTGTCAAGGTAGGACAGATGCACAGCACACAGTTTTCCAGTTACAGACCTTATGCAGACAGTGTGTTTTAATGCTCTTCTGTTTGCAGGGTTGCACAGAGCGCTTTGTGTCAAGCCCAGAGGATGTCATGGACGTGATTGACGAGGGTAAAGCCAATCGGCATGTGGCTGTGACAAGTGAGTGACTGTTCCCTGATAAAATACTGTACATTCAATCCTGATAGCTAGAACAGCCAGTGCTGTCATCTTGACAGTTTTCTCATAGTTTTCTGATGTTACATTGTGTTACAGACATGAATGAGCACAGCTCCCGTAGTCACAGCATTTTCCTCATTAATATTAAGCAAGAAAACGTGGAGACAGAGAAGAAACTGAGTGGAAAACTCTACCTGGTGGATCTGGCAGGAAGTGAAAAGGCATTGTTTTCATTGATATATATATTTTTAATAATTATTATTGGTAATGTAGAAATCAGTATCCTAGGGCGTTAGACTAGCATTTTGCTATTCTCTAAATTTGTGTTGTTTATTTGAAGAGTTCAGATGCAAAAGCTTCTAAAGTCCATCTGAATGTTTTTCCAAAATTAGCATTTTCCTCAGCATTCTGTTTATATTCAGCTGTTGATACTGCTAAGACATTTAACTGACTATAAGAAACTTTGCAAGTACATGTCAACTTACACTAACCCTAACCCCAACCTAACAGTCTACTTATAATCTAATGAGAATTAGTTGGCATGTAGATGCAATGTGACTTAATTCAACTAACGGACCATCAAAATAAAGTGTGACCGAAATCTTTTTTTATTATAAGATATATTATAAACCTTCACATTTAAGTGACAATATTTGCACAAATTCGATTACTTTACAGTTATTTGGAAATGATGTGGATTTATAGTTCAAACTCCCTGACATAATAAAAGTACAGTAGACTGGAGAGTGATATAATATCTCTCCTATTTTTCTCTCATCCTCTGTGACTTTCTCTCTTTCACAGGTCAGTAAAACTGGAGCTGAAGGATCTGTGCTGGACGAAGCTAAAAATATCAATAAGTCTCTCTCTGCTCTGGGGAACGTCATCTCAGCCCTGGCTGAAGGAACCGTAAGTGCTCAACTACGCTTTCTTTTTTTCTTCCTCTCTCCCTCTCTGAAATGCTACTCATCTTGTGTATACAATCTAGGCCACATATATCCATCTCAAACAGAGCAAAGCAATACGTTTTCATTATAAATTATGTATTGCCTTCTCTTTGTCATGACAGAAAACTCATGTGCCGTACAGAGACAGTAAAATGACCAGGATCCTGCAGGACTCTTTGGGTGGAAACTGTAGAACAACCATCGTCATCTGCTGCTCTCCCTCTGTATACAATGAAGCTGAGACCAAATCCACCCTCATGTTCGGCCAGAGGTCCACACATTTGATTACTCTTTATAAAGAATGTAGTTAACATTAGTCAGTTGTGTGGCAACAAATCGTCACCTTGGAATTATAAGGTTCTATCTGCATTCTGAATGATTTTGAGATATTAAGCTTCAAAGTTTTTGCATCCCATATAGCAGTGCGTGTAACATTTGTTTTTAAATAAAAATCGGTAACACTTTATTTTGATGGTCCATTTGAGTATTAGTAGAACGTCTACTTAATATCTGTTGATACTGACATTCAACAGACATTTAACTGACTATAAGAAACTTTGCAAGTACATGTCAACTTACACTACCCCAACCTAACAGCCTACTTATAATCTAATGGGAATTAGTTGCAATGTAACTTAAATTCAACAAACAAACCATCAAAATAAAGCGTAACCAAAAAGTTTTAAAATAAAACAACTTCTAAAACAACATCCCATAATGTAAATAAGTTGTCCTTTAATACGAATATGTGAATAACTCAATTTTGACAATAATGTCAGATAGAACCTTATATTTCTAAGGTTACGAAATATGTGCACATACAAATAATTTTAAATATTGCTTTGTCTTCACACAGAGCCAAAACCATCAAAAACACAGTTTCTGTTAATATGGAGCTCACAGCTGAGGAATGGAAGAAGAAATTTGAGAAAGAGAAGGAGAAAAACAGAAATCTGAAAATCGTCATCCAACGTCTAGAAAATGAGCTCAAACGATGGAGGAAAGGTAACACACACACACACACACACATTCTGTGCCATGGTTTACAGAAGACACCCAAAGGATTCATTCAGTAAATCAATTGTTTATATAGCATGTGAAAAGCAAGATGTGATACAAAATAGGACATTTTTAAATAAAGAAATAGTATATTTGTGTTTTTGTTTATTGAAGCGCTGAGAAAAGTTTTGGGATGATGCATATATCATTTTGTTTTGCTGGGCTCACATTTGCAGAGGCCAGTCAGTTTTTGATGTAATCGTTTTAACAAAAGCTTTCCTTTGAAATTTGAGTTCTGAAATGGATGGCATAAGGAGAGGAGGCAATTATTTTTCCTTCCTCTATTTAAGACTTATTAAGGCCAGGGTTGATTTGCGTTTTAGAGTAAAATAATGATGTTTTCAAAGCTGAGATGAAGTTATTCGATAGTATTTGTGAATATGTTGTTATACCAATGAGAACCTGACACTAATTGGCCTTCATATAAACCATATGTGTACTGATGACAAAAATCCACAATAATTGACAAAGATAAATACCAATTAGCCCTAATAACACAGATTGTGAAATAGTAAACACATAATGACTTTAAACAGACAGGCCTGTCATTAAGTGAATGCATCTTTGCTGCAAAGCTCTGTTGGTCATTAGCACTACTGTATATGTCTGCATGTATTGACTTTCTTTTCATATCCAACCTCCAGCATGTCCAAAGCTTTTTGTGTTTCTTCATCTGTGAATCATGTAAATGTTCTTGTTCCTCATTATCACTTCTCTCTCCTGCATCCCATGAATAGAGTTTTTTCTGCGTCAGTGTTATCAGCTTGCTCCACCTCTGCAGCACATAAAACACACACACAGATGCTCAGTTCAACCCTTCTCATCCATCTCAGCACTACAAAGCCCAGAGAAAAACTCTCTGTGCAGCTGTTCTTTCCTTTCCATCTAATCAGCTTTCTCATCTCTGTCTCCATCACCAGGTCTGCAGGACTATAATTGATTAGGCAACCAATATTTCCTGCACCCATAAATGGGCCGTTTTCATCTTGTGTAATGATATCCCCTATGAAAAGAAATATACCGTTTCATGAAGTATACTTGGGTAATGTTAAAGTGTATTCAAGAAGTATTTATTCAGTATATTTATTTAGTAAGTATTCTATGTACTAGTATACTTGAAAGTGCAGCACTTGAGTACTGCTTCGCACTAAATTGGCCCAGTTTTTAGAATATAAAAGTATGCATTTAGGAGTACCATAAGCAGGGTGCGAATTAAAGGTGGGTTTGGGGGGGATTGACCCCCTATTTATCGCTTGATTCACCCCTGAAGGACGTCTAAACAAGATGTATGGGGGGTCAGCTTTTTAATACTAAGAAGTATTTCACTTTGATATGTATTTTAAATAATTATATTAATAATTAAAATATATAATATAAATGTGCATTTGACCACCCCTATAACGGTTCAAACCATTGTGAATGCATAATTGGAAGAACTAGAGCACCGATAGACATTGTGTTCATAAGGCTGTTTTTTTGTAAAATAGTTGTTTGTATCTACATTTTATCTACCTAAAAGTAGTCAAATTACATGCATAACATTTGTAGTCTGACCTACAGTAACATCTCAAATAGCTAATCAGAGAATATTGTAGGTCAGAATACACTAAATGTCCCTCAAAAGGCTGTAAACTTAAATACATTTTATTAATGAACTTGATGTAATCAAAAATTAATAGATAAATGACTAAAGAATGTATTACACAAACTAAGCGAAAAATGTTAGTCAATTTATGATTGTTAATTTATAATTCTTACGCTGTCCGTAAGTATAAGAGCAGTGAATTTTAAAGGGGTGATCCAGAGTGTATTTTTAAAGCTTGATTGTGTTTATGGGGTGCAAAGCAATGTGTACTCATGCTTCATTTGTGAAAAAGCATGTTATTTTTTCATATATATTATTTTGATTACACACAGCTACTCTGCTAACATGAAACGACATATTTCCTAGTTCCTCCTAAAGCCCGCCCTCAAGAGACTCTGATTGGTCACCTAACACAATTTGCTGAGATTCGCGTTATCAGCTCCATGTCACCAGGAAGCGTCCTGCTATGACATTACAGTACATCTGGCCACGCCCCTTCGCTGCGCTGGGTGTATGCTTGTAAACTGATGGGTTTATGACATCATTAACCAGGAAGTATTTTTTTGTAGTTCACTCGCTGCAGGCTTTGCTAAGCTTACTCTGTAAAAGCCAAAAGCTGTGTCCCAAATGGCACACTATACACCATGCAATTATGCACTATGTACTTATGCACTTACATACTCAACAGCATAGTATATGTATGTAGTTCTGTCTCAAATGGAGCACTAATGGTTTTTTTAATAAGCGGAAATTCACACCGTTTCCCTCATGACGTTTGGCGGTTGCCAAATTAGTGAAATAAATGACCAAAATACCAAATAATACTTGCCACGAGTATAACTGCATTCACCATCAAGAGGTGGTATAATCACTCTCGTAGGAGAATTTTGCTCTTACAATCCAAAATAAATAAAGTTATCCAACATGTGCGCCTGATAGCTCCGCCCCTTCCGCTACGTGAGCAAAGCTGCGGTTGTTAAGTGCGTGAAGAGTCCATCATTACACACTTTTGTAATACTTGTAGTTAATAATAATTTTGTGAAGAAAGGAAGAAAAGAATTATACTTAATAATTCAATGAACAGGCCAAATATTTTTATATCAGTACTATTATGTCCTCCTATAGCTTGAGTGTCCACATACGTGGACAGCACATTTTCGCTCTAGTGTTTTATATTTTTTGTCAAGACATACAGTGTTATCCTGCAACTGTTTTGCAACATATGAAATGTCCCAAACACTATTTGTAACTGTCCAAGTTGGGAAAACATGTTGTTTTTACTCTCTGTTAGTCAAAGCAATTAAAAAAAATCTATGTTAAATAAGCATTAAAAAAGTCAGGAAAAAGGGTTTTATGTAAATTTAGACCACAGTTCACATACTGTATATGGACATACTTTTTCTCTAAAAGTACATTGTATCAAAAGATGATACTTAGGTTTTATTCTAATTAGGTTCCAATAAGCCCAAATAGCAAAGAGAAATAAAAAATGCGGTAACACTTTATTTCGATGGTCTATTTGAGTATTAGTAGACTGTCTACTTAATATCTGTTGATACTGACATTCAACAGACTTTTAACTGACTATAAGAAACATGTGTGCAAGTACATGTCAACTTACACTAATCCCAACCTAACAGTCTACTTATAATCTAATGAGAGTTGGTTACAATGTAACTTAAATTCAACAAACGGACCATAAAAATAAAGTGAGACCAAAATGCATGTAAAAAACACCTTGGGCCTTAAGTGGGTATAGTTAAGTGCAATTGTATGTATTCTTCTGTAACTACCTTAAGTGCATTTCAGAGAAGTACATAAAAAGTAGACTGAAAGTATTTCTTATTTATACGTTATGCTTATAGTACACTTGAAAGATATGTTAAGGGCTGTGAGGAATGAAAACTTCATATTCTGGAGATACTTGAAACTTGTAGTATGGCTTATTAGGCATCTCTATTGGCTGACATACAGTATTTGACTTGTGTTCATCTTTAGGTGAGACTGTACCTGTGAGTGAGCAGCACAGCAATAAAGAATCTAAAAACTGTGAAGCGGCTCCTGTAATTGACACTTCGGCTCCGCCTCCTGAGCCTCTGTCTGATGCAGAGAAAACTCAGTATGAGGAGCTGATCAATGACCTGTATCAGCAGCTTGACGACAAGGTGAGAAATACCTCTCTCAAGCCTTTAGAAATGTGCATAGGGAAGTGCAAGCATCACAGTTCAGTCCCTCTCCTCTCCATTTTCTCTTTCCTGGCAGGACGATGAGATCAACCAGCACAGTCAGCTGGCAGAGGACCTGAAGCAGCAGATGGTGGATCAGGATGAGGTGAGTCCTGCTCAAACGCAGTAACACTCATGCCCACCACCATTAATGATGTCACACATGTTGTCCCATGATGCTTTTTTCACAATGCATCTGAAATTAGAAGCAAATGATTGTATTTAAGCAGCTTTACCTGTGTAAACGTGTTTACCTGTGACTGCATTCTGTTGGAAGATTTATCAAAACAGTTTAAAACAAGCTCTTATCAATTGGAAGTAATTGGTGTTTCATATTGAGCTCTGCCAGCTCTCTTCCTGTACTTATAATTCCCATCAGGTACGAGAGTATCTCTCAAGCAACAGCAAAGCAAAATTGCTCATAATTACACATGTGGAGAAATTTAAATATAAATGTTGTTTCCATGGAAACAGTACTGCAGCATCTTAGCTGAATCTTCTTTTCTTTTATAACACATGGATAGTAGTCTGTGTAGGAACTCACAATTCTGGTGTCAGTTTTTGCTGTTCATTTTGATGAAGTTTTTAAAGCATTCTAGGGGTCACGTATTGTATGTTGTTTTGATGAACTGACAGATCTTTTTTAATCATTTTTTTAATGATTTTTTAAAGAAGTCAAAAAAAAAAATTCTTTACTGAAGATGTGTATAATGGGATATTGTGTAATTTAATATATTTAACAAATGGATCTTATTTCTGTCATAATTCATTCATTCATTCATTTTCTTTTCGGCTTATTCCCTTTATTAATCCGGGGTCGCCACAGCGGAATGAACCGCCAACTTATCCAGCATTTGTTTTACGCAGCGGATGCCCTTCCAGCCACAACCCATCTCTGGGAAATTCTGTCATAATTCAAAGCTAAATTTTCAGCATCATTACTCCAGTTCGTAACACTTTATTTTGATGGTCCATTTGAGTATTAGTTGACTGTCCGCTTAATATCTGTTGATACTGACATTTGACAGACATTTAACTGTCTATAAGACACTTTGCAAGTTCATGTCAACTAACACTAACCCTACCCCTAAATCAACCCTAACCCCAACCTAACAGTCTACTTATAATCTATTGAGAATTAGTTGCAATGTAACTTAAATTCAACACAAGGACCATCAAAATAAAGTGTGACCCTCCAGTCTATAGTGTCACATGATTTCTTAGAAATCATCATAGTATGCTGATATGATGTTCAAGAAACATTTCTTATTATTAACAATAACATAACAGTTGTGCTGCTTCGTGTTTTTGTGATTATGGTTGATAAGCCCAATTTTTATGTTTCCAACAAAACACACTACAGGCATTTCTTATGTCCATGGGTCCACTAGCAGGGATGGATTGTGTGTACCAGATTGCTCACCTAAAATTGTAAACATGATTTCAGGAAACAAGACGCAGATCTGGTTGCTTCAGCAGCAGAATTCATCTAGTTAAAACTTATTCTTCCGTTAATATAATTTAAGAAACATTATTTTAAAGTCAACAAATTTTCATAGACCTTTTTTAAATGGTAAGTTCATCAAAATGATAATTTGCTATTAATTTATTCACCCACAAGCCATCCAAATGTTAGTGATTTTTATGTCAAGTAGAACATTAAAAAATATTTATAACACTTAGAGAATCAAAACACATATAGGCCAAAGAAACTAATACCTGTGGCTTATGCAATCATTGTGTCGAAGAAACTAGACACTATAACCTTAATTTATAGTCCAGAGCTTTGGCAAAAGCTGTAAACAAAGTCAGTCCATATGTGCACTTGCATAGATCAATGGTCTTGCTTCATAAGACCTCAATATATCATCGGGGCAATGAGTATTTAATTTGTTTTGCCTTTTTTTTTTTTTTACTCTCAAATGATGTTATGACCAAACATTCCAGAAAGTGAAGTCATCATCTTCTGACCAGAATATATATCTTACATCACCTTCTTGCATCCATACAGCTGCTGGCATCCACACGGCGTGACTATGAGAAGATCCAGGAAGATCTGAACCGTCTGCAGCGTGAGAATGAAACAGCAAAGGAGGAGGTGAAAGAAGTGCTCCAGGCCTTAGAGGAGCTGGCGGTCAATTATGACCAGAAGAGCCATGAGGTGGAGGAGAAAAGCAAGACAAACAACCAACTCTCAGATGAGCTTGTGCAGAAGAGCGTAAGTAGAAAGATGGAATATAAATATGAGGAAAGCTTGTATGTATGAAGAATGCATGTATTTAGTCCTGTTATTGTCTCCTAGAGCGCTCTGGCTGGTGTGGAGCGGGATCTGTCATCCCTGAAGGAGCTCAGCGAACATCACAGGAGGAGATCAGCTGAGATACTCAGTCTGTTGCTCAGGGACCTCTGTGAGATTGGCAGTGTTATTGCCTTAAATGACCACAAGGTAAAAATACACAGCTCATTTAGAAACTGAAACTACACTACTAACAGGCCTGTTTTTCTATGAACCACTAAACACTTTATGTTTACAGTGTAAATTTCACCTCATTTTTAATGACCATAAAGAGTATGCATCTCACAAACACATACAATACAATTAGATTTCAATGGGAGCATATACAATATATATATTGTATTATAGATCATTAATATGATTAATAGATCATATAATAAATACAATATGCTCAGAAAACGTTTATTATTATTATACAATGTTGAAGACGGCAGCGTAGCTTAATAATTTTGGAAAAAACATAAATGGAAGCAATATTTAGAATTATTTTAGGAATAGGACATTATTTGACATAAGCATTTATTTCACCAGTTATTTTTATAATGTGTAAACTAGAGTAGACTTCGGTTTGGTTACGATTATCATGCCATCGATTCGGTTCAATTCGATATCTCGGTGCATCACGGTACATTGACGATGCTTTCCATACACAGTTTTATATTTTCTTCACATCACAACAATTCATGTATTAAAATGTATAAATATATTTATATACTATTTGTAATACAATTTGGTCCTTTATTACAAAAAGTCAGATATATAAACTACCTTTAAAAACTCAAGTACATGCGCAGAACAGCATGAGCATTTATAGCAAATAAGCAAATATAAATATCACGCTCGCGTGTAAGTTCGTTCTTACACCCCTATGATTGGTCACATGCTCAACAGAAAAAGGCTGAGATTGGCTGTAACGTCCTGGCGCTGTTCACTGATGATAAACACTGATAAACGGCAGTGGCAATCACAGTTGATTCATGATAGACGTGGAGGAGAAAACTCTGCAGACACACACTCATGTCTGTATCCAAAAGTATCGCTGTAACCACCGAGAGGAGAGGAAAAGTTACACTAGCAGGTCAGATGGGCCAGAGAGGGAGAGAGAAAAGGAGTACTTTCATTTTCTCAATCGCAGTGAAATGGGGCTTCTGCTGTAAGCATCAGTGAAAGACTGTCCAGCAAACACACATGCTGTGAAATTGTGCACATTTTCTGAGTTTCTAAGTAGTTGGAGAGTTTTAAATACTCGCTCTCGCCATCCTCGCCATAGTAAGCTACGGAGACATAGCGCTAATGAGATAAATGACGTCAGTACATAATAACCGGTTATGATCTATTACTGAACCGATACCAAAATGTCCGCGTCTGCATCGTGGTACACCGAAGAAACAATTAATTTTGACACCCCTAGTGTAAACGTTTTTTACTTTCACCCAAAAACGCAACATTTTTGTGAAAGGGATGATAGAGAAGATACTTGGTGTTAATTTTCTACTGATTTTTGTGATTTTATTTCTCTGATTAATTCTGAATGTAAGTTTATAAATGTATGTATTCCTCAAGCTAAATGTATCATTTCTTTAAATTGGAAAATTGTTTGCACACCAAATATAGGACATTGGCTGAAAGAAATGGTTACGAATATGACTATGGAAAAGATAACCTATATATTAAGAGATAGCAACAATGTTCCATAGGGAGTTTGGGGACCTTTCAGACTGTTCATAAAATGTGGTGGAGTAGGAAATATGTTGACTTATGAAAAAGGAAATGAGGTTTTAAAAATATAAAACATCATCCAAGCTGACTGTTAACATTATTGAAATGATTACAGTGATTTCTAACTGCATACTTTTGAACTGTAACTTACATGAGTGGACTCGGTTTTTACTTGAATTTCTGCTGTTTCTCTGTCTTTAATCAGTTGTCAGAGCTGAACGGAGGAATGGAGGAAGAATTCACTATGGCACGACTCTTCATCAGCAAGATGAAGTCAGAAGTGAAGTCTCTGGTCAACCGCAGCAAACAGCTAGAGAGCACACAGAGCGACACCATGCGTAAAATGCAGGCCAACGAGAAAGAGCTGGCGTCCTGTCAGATGCTCATCTCTCAGGTACACACGAGCAGTCAACTGCGCCCTCTAGTGTTCAGTATAGAGACATAGGGGCGATTCTTCTCTTTGATCTCCTGATGATTTAAAAAAAAAAAGAAAAAAGTAACGGGTAGATTGTAAATGCTAAGTTAATTTTATTCTCACGGCTTTTTTTCCACAGTTTAAAAATAGTAATATATTGAATTTCCACAGATTATTTGTTTTAGGCTTTTATATTTTGTTACATTCATGAATTGTCATTTTTTCTAAATGTTCTATTCCATTTATATAGTACATTCTCAAGCACGGTAATATAAGCATTGTTTATTGTGTTTTATGTTTTTATGTGTCCAGCATCAAGCAAAGATCAAATCCCTCACAGACTACATGCAGAACATGGAACAGAAGAAGAGACAGCTGGAGGAAAGCCATGACTCACTGACGGAGGAACTTGCTAAACTCCATGCAGAAGGTTTTTGTAAATAAAATTTTGATAAATCTGTCACATAAGAAAAAAAATGTGGTACTGTGAAAAGGAAAAACAAGCACACTTAAAAGTAAGTTCGATATACTGCTATGGAAAAAGCTTAAGAGGCCACTTAAAAATTCTATGGAATTATATAAACAATAATGCCAGTCATAAATGTTTTCAGAGATTTTAGATTTAATTTTACACAACAAAATACCAGTGTTTTAATTAGTACTTTAAAAAGAGTAAAGAAATTAATAACTCTCATTTTCAATCATCACAAATGAAAACATGATTTTTTTTTAAATCTCTAGATTGCTTTAAATGACAAGACTTTCATTTGAAATCAGAAAGATATTTTACTCAACCCATATCTAATAAATCTATTAAATCCAGAGGAATTTTTCAAGTGATCTCATAACTTTTTCCATGTCTGTAGATTAAAAAATATTCAGAAATCTTTGCCGTCATTTTGGTTGTTACAGAAAGGATGCATGAGGTTTCAGTCCTGGATAAGGAAAAGGAACACATGAGCAGAATGCAGGACGCTGAGGAAATGAAGGTGATGAACGCAAACACTGTCTCTTAAACCTCAAACTTCTATGTCCATCTCAAATATACATATAAGCATACACATCTTGGCTAAAACAAGGCTACATTTGGGCTCTCAGTGAAAAATAATAGATGTCTTAGAATAGCCCGAAACTAGACTAATCACCAAATAAATAGATTAGAGAGACTTCACATGTGTAGTCATTCATTCCTGTCTATTTGATGACTAGTCTAGTTTTGGGCTATTTTTAGACTTCTATTAGATTTTTACAGACAGTTCAAAATTAGCCGTCTTTTTAAGAATCTGAATATTGATCTTACTCTACAATGTGGAAGTGCTCTCGTTCTCGTTTAGAACGTCCCATTCATTTGCCTATGGGAGAAATGACTAGGAATAATAAACATGAGTAAGTGGTCAAATCACTTGCTCTGCAAACAAGTGTATTCATGACTATACATAAAAAGGAGAATAATATAATAAGAAAATGTAAGTTTGCGACATCAAGCAGCACAACAAGATGTTTATAAAGTCTAAAAATCAATTGAAGATAATGTGAAGAATAATATCACTCCAAAGCATATGCTGCTTGGGATATACGATGAGATTAATTTGAACAAACATAAAAAACTCTTTGCAACTTCCTGAAATTTTGTGCAAGAAAATGTATTCTCCTAAACTAGATAAAGGACAAACCTCCTACAAAGTGGATGGCACAGGATAATACTTGAATATGTACCACTGGACTAGTTAACTTGTGTTTTACTGTGTTAACTTGTGTTTTACTGTAAATCTGTGTGACAAAGATATTTATTTCATGAGAGGTGGGATCCATTTTTGTTGCATATGGGTTTAAACATAACCTTCGTACTCATTAGAGGGTTGATTTAATGAGGTCAGATCTTGTGAAGGTTTGTGGTGTATGAATATGCAATATCTCTAATTTTATAGACCCTTTTTAAAATTTAGTTTACTATTATTGTTACAATTTCTTTTTATCTCCCCATTGTTCTGTTTACGTGTTTGTTGTTGTATCTGTACTGCCTGAAAATGTAATAAATACTTTATTTTTTTTAAAAAGAATAAGATCACCCGGACGTCAATAATAAGATCAATAAGCTCTGGATGCTTCGTCAACAGTTGTTTACACAATACTCCAAACACTTAACAAAACTGAAACAAAGAATTTTAGTCTTCACCCTTTAGATATGCATACATTTGCTTGTGCAGCTCAGAAAACTATTTTTTTAAACAGTATTTTGACAACACAATTTCTCTTCTGGGCCTCATTTACAGCTACATTCTTTAAAGGGTCAAAGTATATGTTGCTTGCTGGAAGATCTGGCATTTTACAAATGTTTTACAAACCTATGTGGTATTATGTAGGAGATTGACGAGTCATTTCAGGCAATTCAGAATCAATAACTCAATTTGTTGAGCATTTTGATCTTGTAAGCCATCATATGGACACTTTAAATGTAATAAAATACATGACAAATATTCAAATAAGTAACAGTATGTATAAATCTGTGTGTCTGCATGTAGAAAGCCCTGGAGCAGCAGATGGAAAGCCACAGAGAGACTCATCAGAAGCAGCTTTCACGTCTGCGGGATGAGATCGAGGAGAAACAGAGGATACTGGACGAGCTAAAGGAGTAAGTGCTTTTTAGTTTAAAACACAATATTAATTCTGAACGTTCACTTTTGGCTAAGTCTGCTCATGTCTGGCCTTAATCAAAATAAACCAAGGCCTATTAATGCAGTTTGATTCATTCAGTATTTTCATGCCATGTGATGACAGTGTGAACCAGGCTCTTGAGCTTGAACAGAAGAAGCTCATGTCTGACTATGAGAAGCTCAAACAGGAGGACCAGAAGAAGGATGAGAGATTGCAGAAGCTTCTGTGAGTCAACTGCCCATTAATAAATTTATCTAAATCATCTGCTCATTAAGGTTAAAGGGATCATTCACACAAACCCCAACACAAAAATGGATATTTATTCACCCTTCACTTCAAACCTTGAGAATTTCTTTATTCTATTGAAAATAGAAGATATTTTGAAAAATGTTGGAAACCGGTAGTAGTTGACTTCCATTGTAATTGTTTATGCTTTTATGTATGTCAATGGTAACTGGTTTCCAACATTTTTCAAAACATTTTTTGTGTTTAACAAGAAAAATAAGAAGGTTTGGAAGCACATGAGGGTGGGTGAACTGTCCCTTTAAGGATAGATTTAAATTAAAATAAAAATCTTAATTAAAATTAAAATTAGATTAAAAAAATTGAAAGCAGCTACAGTATGTGCAATTCCTAAAGACCTTTCTAGTCACATAGATTATTGTTGTTTTAATCAGCTTTTTGAATGAGAAGAGGGAGCAAGCTAAAGAAGATCTGAAGGGTCTGGAAGAGACTGTGGTGAGTAAGATGACGTTACACAGCCAATGGTTTTTTCTTATCCTGTGAATAGACGTTCCTGTGAATAGTCATTTTAGATAACTGATCATGCAGTTCTCTCTTCTACAAGGCCAAAGAGCTCCAGACTCTCCATGACCTGCGTAAACTGTTCATCCAAGACATCAATAATCGCATTGGCCGAGTGAGTATCCAAAACAGCTGCTGTTCTCTTATACATATAGCCTACTTTTTCTCCTTTTTTTTGGTCATTTAATTTTCTTTATTTTACAACTAGCATTTTTGCCCATTTTGCTTCCCTAAAGGTATAGTTCACCCACAACTGAAAATTCTGTCATCGTTTACTCACCCTTTACCTTTAAGAAGATATTTTGAAGAATGTGGGAAACCTTTAACTAACTGATTTCTATAGTAGTTGTTTTTCCTACTGTGGATGTCAGTAGTTACAGGTTTTCACTTTTCTATCACTTTAATGCTTAATTATTGTTTTAATGCTTTCAGTAAAATTATAACATAGGCAATGTCCTGAATACATATACTGTTAGATTTGGTCTACTACAATTGCTTCTAGAAATTTAAATATTAATATATATTTAAAGGCTGTTTCATCAAAAAAAAAAATTCTAATGAAAAGAACCACTTCATTTACATACACCAATTTTTTATTTCAATTCCTGTCTGTATCATAATGTTTCTATTATATAAAATGAATAATTTGTGAATTATTTGCCTGATTTATAAAATATTTTATTGGTAAAATGTGAAATCATTATTTGACTATTATTTTTTATTTTACTGATTAAAGTAATTATGTTGTATTTTTACCCTAGTGCCTTGCCTTAACATAGTTTAACTACATACAGTTTAACTTGTGGTGGAAAAAGCTTGAAGTTTAAACTATTTTTTTTCTGTTTTGTAGAGTGTTGAGCTGGACACTGATGAATCAGGTGGAAGTCTGGCACAAAAACAGAAAATTATTTTCCTGGAAAACAACCTGGAACAACTCACAAAAGTCCACAAGCAGGTTTCTGGGTTGTTTTTAAGCTTTTCACTAAAAAAAATGAGTTATAAATACATCAAAAATATTAATATAATATAATATAATATAATATAATATAATATAATATAATATAATATAATATAATATGTATCCATAGCTGATATAATATGTATCCATAGCTGGTACACGACAATGCAGACCTAAGATGTGAGCTGCCCAAACTGGAGAAGCGTCTGCGTGCGACTGCTGAGCGTGTGAAGATCCTGGAGTCTGCTCTGAGAGAGGCCAAAGCAAGTGCCATGAGAGACCGCAAGAAGTACCAGCAGGAGGTGGATCGCATCAAAGAAGTCATCAGAGCCAAGAATCAGTCTAGGAGGAGCCACACCGCACAGATCGGTAAGAGCTGCCCCCTCTCCAGATTTCAATGTGCATTTAATACAGTAGAGGGCGCTACATACTCAATAATACCAGCTTATCTCCTGTCATCCAATGATAGATACTCTCATGCATTGCAGTGCCTATATTTTGTGTGTAATACTCAATGTTCTATTCATGTATTTAGATTGTTTAAAAATATATTTTGTTTTGTATTGCTTTGTTTCTTATAGCTAAGCCTATACGTGCTGGACATCATCACCCAGTGGCTTCTGCTTCTCCAGGTCACGGTGTGAGAGGAGGCACGCAAAGCCCCCGACGACACCACCAACACCAACCACATCAACAACACCAACCACACCACCAACCGCAGCAGCAGCAGTACCATCACAGAAGCAAGTGAAAAACACACCACGTAAGTTTGTTTCAGCACACCCAAATTTTTCTGCTGCAACAAAATGTATTTGAAATGCACTGAATTGTGAGGTTGAGATCTTTTCTTGTTTTTTTTAGGGCTGGGATGAAAAATTTATGTTTTGTGATTTGTTGCTTGAATCTTGATCTGTTGATTGACTTTTGGTTTGCATTAGGATATACGCTAGAGCAGGGGTGTCCAAAGTTTTTGGGCTGAGGGCCAGATGCAAAAAACAAAACGTTGTCCTGTGTCCACAGACACGCATATATATATATATATATATATATATGTGTGTGTGTGTGTGTGTGTGTGTGTGTGTGTGTGCGTGTGCGTGCGTGCGTGCGTGCGTGTGTGTGTGTGTATTATGGAATTATTTTCTATATTTTAAAATGATAATATTTATTTTCCTCACCATAAACTCTGTTAATGTGAACAGTGATGTTGTGCTTTCGATTTCAGAATTGAAGTCAGGAGTGAGTCATGTAGTAGATATACGTAGCCAATCACAGAGGTGGCTGTCAGTTAGATTGGTTCTCAATTAACTTTTGTTTAGATTCATCAGTGAAATTGATTGCTCACATATATATGTGGAACCAAACAGACTCATCATCCTTTTTGAATGGCATCCCATCAAGGGAAATTCGGATGAATCCAAACTCATGTAAACCTCGGACATTTCCTGCACTCACTGTTGATTTTCTTTTTCTTGGTTGCGCCATGGCTCGCTAAAACGTGATTATCAATTATGTTTCCTTCAGTTTGGTCGGTTCGTTATACATCATAACAGAAAAAGCTGCCTGAAGACATGTGATATCGAATTACATTTATTTTTGTACACGGGCCGCAGTTTGGACACCCCTGCGCTAGAGCTTAGTTTTTAACAGCAGATGACGCTCTAGGCTAGTTTTTAATTGTACACTCTTAGTGACAATAACCTTCTGTAAAGTTTTGTCCTTCAACAGGGGTGTCAGCTCAGTTCCTGGAGGGCCGTAGACCTGCAGAATTTTTCCCAACGTTGTTTAATTTACTAGCTTGATCAGGTGTGTTTAATTAGGGTTGAAACTAAACTGTGAGGAGCTGCAGCCCTACAGGAAGTGTGACAATCCCTGTTCTACAACATACATTTCACAGACATGAACCCCAAATGTTCTTATATAGTTACTCATTAATAAAATAGATATACTGTATATATAAAACCTGTCAAAGTAAAGGCAACAATGCAAAAAAAAAGTACATTTTTCACAAACAAAGGAATAAAAAATTGCCCATGACAGTGCTGGAAAGCACATTATAGGAGAGGAGAAGAGAACAAAGAGTATGATGTGTGTGCACATTAATAAAAAAAGAGATGTGCAAAGATAAATCATTCATAATACATAATTGAATAGTCCACAAAAATGTGTAAATTTAAAAAAGAAAAATCATCCATCATTTTTCTTATTCTTTTTAGAACCTTAAGAAGTCAGAACAAAAATAGAGGAATTGATATGGATTTATTTTCTAAGTTTTGGGTGATTTTTATCGTAAATAAATGGATCTCTCCAAATGTATAAAAAAAATAGCATTGTTTATGTTCTTAATTTGATAGAAATTTTATGGGTAAAATTATAGAAATTTGAGAAAATTAGATGACAGAACTTACTCTGAGGTGAACTTCACTCCTCTAAACAGTGATACAATGTTTTTTTTTTCAATATCATTAATGGATGAAGAACATTGAATATTTATATCCATGGCACATTTTCATTCCATAAAAGGTTGTTTATAGTGAAAAAAATAATATTTTTTTTAGATTATGAAAATATTATTCACAATATGAAAAAAGTAGTTCTTTGAAGAAAATGTCAAGGTTCTTCTATGGCGTCACTTTGAAAAAAACTCTTTTTTCTTTTGCTTCTTACTGGCACCTTTATAACCAAGAGTGTAACCATCTTAAAATCAGATCAAAAATGAATTAAAACAAGCATGAGCCTTCAGGTGCATATTTTTTTCTTCTTAATTTGATGTTGGAACAAACTGGTGTGATTCTGTTGAAATGAGTGCTAAAAATGCTGCTAATTAGGTTTCAGCAGCATGTGATGCATTTGGGAAGCACAAGTGACTTTAGTTGAGAAGTTGTGGTGTAGCATTACCGTGCCAACTGTTTGACAAAGATGAAGTGATACTGTTATAATAGCTACAAAAGACCTGTGCCCCAATGCTTGGGAACTGTGGACAGTGTCTTTTGCCATCTGGCATTTGCTGAAATGTTGTCAAAGTTTATGGATCTATTTCAGGGCACGTCACTTTTGTTGACAATTTTCTCGATGTTCTGGGTGGCAAGAAAAGCTGTTTGTCTGTAGTGCAGAGTTTAACTCCTAACACAGCATGTCTAACTTTTCCTATTTCCAACAGGGGACATAAATGATTCCCGTCTGCACATTCCTTCCATTCCAGCTCTGTGTGGCAACAAGAAAACATTTTTTTCCAATGCAGTCTTTTCTATTCAATGAGAAAGGGGTAAAAAAAACTACGATCATCTTTTACAGACTTTTCAAGTTCACTTCCTGTCCTTCGGTTGACCTCCACTCCATTCAGCCTGTTTAAGTAAAGTCCCTTGTTCCCTTCGTTTATTCATCAGTCCTGAATGGAGATGTGAAATCATCAATGATTAAAAAACAAACCCAGACTCAGAAACAAGACTAGAGGACATTGTCTTTTGCAACTTTTCCCTCTCTTCTTCTTCCTCCCCTTGGCTTCTTTATGCCCCGAGTTACTTTTGTATTTGGAAAATCTCTTCTGTGTTTACATCATGATTACAGTAATTCAGCTCATCTTTCATCACTGATGCCATGTTAGTTTCCAGAACCTTCAGAAAGCAAGTTGTTCCCCCCTCAGGAGTTACATTAGGACTTTTCTGTGGTTCTTTTAATTGGCACTAATTCTTTCAGGCGTAATGGCCACTGTGAACGTGCAGTGACATGACTGGAATGTCATTTAAGAACACACACATCGCTTCAAGCTTAATTCATCACTATTTATTATCAGATTACTGAATGTTAAGTTTTATGTTATTTATTTGTTTATTTATTTTTATATACTTTGTGAAGTTCATTATTTTTTCTTGTGTATATATATATATATATATATATATATATATATATATATATATATATTCTTTTTTATTTCATCAAATTAGAGCCAGGTCATCAAGTGTACACAATTTTATACAGATATGGGTGCTTTCAAAATAGTCTTTACTGTAATTTATATCTTAAGGTGCTCTGGAGCAAACAACAACTGTAAAATATCAGTTGTCATGTTACACAAGTGGTAAAATCAGGAATAATTTGAAGATTTTGTCATTTTGTATTCTTGTTACCTAATTGACTTGTTTTTAAACGACATGACATGCAATCATCTAAAGAAAGCCAAAGTCAGAGTCATGCAGCTTCACATTCTGTAGTGAAGATCAGATTCGTTTATGAAAGAAAATAGGTGAGATCCTACAGCTGATTGTTTATTTGCGAATTATGCTGAATTATATCGCATACTTATTATTTCTTTATTTTTGTATAATTTTAACATTATTTATGGTTTTTATTTAATGTTTTTAAGGGAAAAGATGTAATTGATTGTTTCATCAGGTAATCATGTTATCATGCCAGAGCTATTACAATCTTTTGCTAATTGTGAAAGTCTTGCCTTCTAACTGTAGTGTTGATTGTCTCTGGTAAACCTTACTTGTAACATCATGAACATGTTAATATGATGAAAACTGACCAACTCCATGAATCAGTAAGTGTTGTGAACTGATGAATACATGAATAATCATAGAAATCCATCTTCATTAGACAATCTTCTCTGTTAAATGAATTCTCCTGTTTTTACTCTATAAAGCTTTTCTATGTGAAGTGCTCAAACCACAAAACTGTCCTTGTATCTGTCCTTGTATGTTTATTTTTCCATGTACAGCTCATTGGTGGTGAGATACTGTACTGCACAGAGACTTCTTTAAATCGTGTGTGTCTTGTTCATAAGTGTTTCTGAAATGTGCTTTGAACTTTACCTCAGCCGTGTATAAAGCATCTATAGATGAGATATCAGAGAACGTTGAATGAACTTCAAATCATTCAGTTGCATCAGGTGAAGAACGTGCCACAACATAGCTATGAAAAGGTTTAATGTTTGTTCCCAGATGACGTTTAAAGCACACATGTACAAGAACAGGGTTTCAGCCACAGAGTGTGATGCTCATTCATCAGATATTGATGTGGAATAAATAAAAGTTTACTAAATGCATCTTGCCTGTAATTTGATCGTTTCTTCTCGGCACATAATTTAAGCTTACTTTTTACTTTAAAATAGGCACAAAGGCCTATAAAAATGTATATTATAAAACGTTGTATAATAATAATTGATAGCAATCATAGTAATTGTATTACAAACAATGGACTAAAGTGTAAAACGTGCTTTGTGAACGGTGATGGTAAGCCGAAGCACTTCTTGCACTTGTGTGACCAAGAAGATTTGTTTGACTCATTGAAGGAGAATCGAATCCTTTGAACAGTTTGATCCCAATGTAGGGGTTTGGTTTCCAACACTTCAAAATATCTGAAGAAAGAAACCCATAAAGGTTTAAGGAGGGTGAGTACATGATGAGTAAATATCGTTTTCAGCTGAACCATCACTTTAAAAAGCGCTCTGAGAGAGTCAGACTTGAGAAAGGATTGATTAGTTAGTCAGTCCGTTTTCAGTTTTGTGAACCAGTTCAATCGATTAATTTGACATCTTTGACTCAAAAGAAGAACTGGAATTCTGACGCTGGTTCCCCGTCGACCAATTGTTTGTGCGAGCGGTGAGCTCTCAAAAACAAAACGCAAAAGTAGAGGAAAGCGTTGTGCTCGTACGCGGACAGTGGTTGGGGGTGACTTCAATTTGAGAGTCGTGCATGGTCTTCACCACTTGATTAAGTCAGTTTTATGGTAAGTAGGCTATTAGCCAATGTTTCTGTTTTACAAATCCTCAAGATGTCAGAAAAAATCAGTGTACGGAACTCACGACGACCAATTTTAGACAATCACCACTGTCGGATCGGGGATGTTAGTTTTTTTTAAAGAATGAGATGTAATGAACAGATCTAATGATCACTAATGAACAACGTATGTTGCTGTCATCGCAGTGAAAAAGCTTCAGTGAGAATGAACACAGTTTTGAGTTCCCTGTTATTTACAGTGTGTCCTTTACTGTATTTGATATATTTTGTCTCATTATTAAGTTTTATGCTCAATTTAATTTTAGCACATATGTAGAAAACGAAGTTTCCTAGATGTGTTCTTGTGTCTGACTTTTGATTATGGTAAAGAAGCACCTGTTTTGCAAGCAGCTGGTGTGTATAATTGTAGTGGTTACACAGCTGCTGTGCAGTCATTCACACAAAAGTCTCGGTTAAATATATCTGTAATATATTTAATATAGAGCAAATGTCTTGATGTGATTTTTCCATACTGTCTCTAAAATAACAGCTGCAAAAGTTATAATTGTAATAAAATACAAGTTTTATTTTAAAATGGTGAATTTTGAGTAGAAGTAGATTTCTAGTTCATGCTTTGCATCAGAATGTACAGTAGGGAAACAAAGTGTTCAATTTAACTGTTATTCTCAGTACTATTTTGTCACAAAGAGAGTGGGAACAAGATCTGTGAAAATTTAGTGTTTAGGGCATACACCCAAAAATGACAATTTACTTATTTACTCACACTGAAGTAGTTTCAATGAGTTTCAACTGAGTTTCAGTTTCTTGTTTCTGTTGAACTTTAAAGAAGATATTTTGAAGAATGTTGGAAAGCGAAAACCACTGACACCCATAGTAGAAAATACTGAATGGCTACTCAGTGGTTTCCAACATGTGTTTTCCAAAATTTCTTCTATTCTGTTCAACAGAAGAAGGAAAAAAACAGGTTCAGAACAAGTGAAGGGTGAGTAAATTATCACAGAAGTTTCATTTTTGGGTGAACTATCCCGTTAAAACGAGACACCTGTAAAATAAAATGTTCAACCAAATAAAACAGTTAGTTTGCTCAAATCTTTTGAGCCAATCGTTTTTCAAAATGTTTTGAGGAATCTTACAGTGCACCTGCTGGTATTATACCTGTATAACACTGTGATGATGAGAGGCTGTGGTGGCCTTCAGTCTTTCCACGTGTTGTCTTCTGCATATCTTCCTGCATGTGTAATTTCTCCAGTGGCTGCGCAGTGAAGGAGACTCAGAGCCCCTCGGCCATCACTCATCTCTGCTCTCATGTAGAACTGGAGGACACTGGCAGATCACAGTCAGGATTGTCCTCTTTGATGTGGCCCTCAGCTCCTCCAGATATCATCCAAGCTCCTCCTCTGGCTACCATTAAGCTTCCATTAGTCTGTCAGTGAAAGCTCTGTCGAACCCGGGGATCAGATTCGGCTGTCAGCTGCCATGTATCTGTGCAATCGAGAGGCAGACACTCATTATCGGTGTGTTGCTGAGTCCATGAGATAGAGATGAGCTGGTCACGGCCTGTCATTCAAAGCCTGGTGTGTGTGGCGCGCTTCGCTGAACACAAAGACTGAAGGATTCTTAGTTAATCACGCTTTGTAGAAACTCTGCGTGTAATTTGGATTGTGGTATTTGCAGTATATTTAAGGATCACTCTTTTGTACACTAAATTTTACACTTAATCGTTTAGCGTTTGGCAGATGCTTTTATCCAGAATGACTAACATCTGAGCAGTCAACATGTGGCACGCCTTAATTAGTCCAACACACTGTGTAATATGGGGTGTGTGTGTGTGTTTATAATAAAAAGGAAAAAAGAAGCGCTAAAAAGCAAAATAAGGTTTCCTTATGCCTTGAATCAATATTATTTTAGTGTTTCCTAATATTTTTTGAACAATGAAATTAGGGCTGTACAATATAATGTTTCAGCATCGATGTCGCAATTTATCAGAATCAGAATCCATTTTATTGCCAAGTGTGCTTCACACACACAAGGAATTTGCTTTGGCTACAGAAGCTTCCAGTGTACATAAAGTGACAAGTGACAACAAATATAAATATTTAAAAAAAGAAGACGATAGACATAGTCACATTGCAAGGCATGCAATGTTGAGTCTAAAATATATCTGACCAGGAGCTACAGAACACATCTGATTTGTAAAGTCACTGCTAAGTTTAACCATAATAGAGTAAGTTTATCATTTGCATGTGTTTTAAGGCCTGTGATTAAGCATTACAATAGAGTTTTGAACATTCGAACACAAAAAAGTATGGTGTTTGAAGGTATAACAAAGATTAATGGTATTTGATTATTTATATGCAGTATGATTTAGGCAAAAAAGAGTTTTCTTACTTAACTTTTTTGTCTTGTTTTTTTTTTTTGTCCAAATATCTACATTTCAAAGTGAAATTACAATTATGTTAATTTCTCCATTGGCAGATAATTTAACTTGTTTTAAGGAAAAACTCCTAAATTTGACATTTCTTCTGAAGGTGAAGCCCAAGGATATTTTTACTTGATCAAAGAGTTTTAGATATTTGGACTAGAAACAGGACAAAGCAATGTAAAAAAAAAGTATTTTTTGCATTGTGATTATTGAATTTATGTACCTGTAGACTCCTCAGAAAACTGTCCAATAGTGCTATCTTCTGAAACCGTTTTCATACCGCAATATTTATTGCAGAATAATAAATATCGCAATATCAGATTATTTCAATATTGTGCAGCCCTGAATGAAATGTAATTTTAGTTTTAGTTACCAATAACTGTACTGGAATAGATGTTAGGCATGGGCCGGTATAAGATTCTGACGGTATGATAACCTTGGATAAAAATATCACGGTTTCATGGATTGACGGTATTGTGATTACTGCTCTAATATATGCTCTTTTTAAATGTCTGGGTAAAAACCTTAAAAACCTTTTCCCCATTAAACACAAATTATTTTATTTTGAGAAACATTTGAAATATTTTGGGTTGGGTAACATGACAGGCCGAATAATTATTCTTCTGTCTTCATTAGTTTTAAAAACACAGATTTCTTTACAATATGAAATGCCATTTTTGCTACTGGAGTTACTCTTGTTCTAAAAAAAAAAAAACCTGACATATACTATAGGAACGGTATTGGCAGTTTAAAAACTTTGACTTTTCCAAACCGCGGTATACATTAAAAAAGGGTTATCGTCTCATGCCCAATAGATGTCCGTTCGACTTGATCCTTATCGTCTTCATGTGTTTTTAAAAAAATTGAAATGTTAGCTTATAGATATTTTGTTTTTGAGTAGTTGCTCCATTGTTGAGTGATATGTTTTTTCTAGGTGTTGGTTACATTTATAATCAAATGACTCATTCTAACAAATTCTAATTAATAATATAAAATCGTCTCAATGTCATAATCATCACAGGGGTGGCACGGTGGCTCAGTGGTTAGCACTGTTGCCTCACAGCAAGAAGGTCGCTGATTCAAGTGCTGGCTGTTCAAGTTGGCATTTGTGAAGTTTGCATGTTCTTTCCATGTTTGTGTGGGTTTCCTCTGGGTGCTCTTGCTTCCCCCACATTCCAAAGATGTCCGCTATAGGTGAATCGAATGAACTAATTGGCCATATAGTGTAAGAGTGTGTCTGTGAATGAATGTGTATGGGTGTTTCCCAATACTGAGTTGTAGCTGGAAGGACATCCGCTATGTAAAACATACGCTGGAATAGTTGGTGGTTCATTCAGCTATGTTGACCTCTGAAATAGAGACGAAGCCGTAGGAAAATGAATGAATGAATGAACAATATGTGTGTACTGTTTATATTTATGTATAAAGTATGTATAGACACACATTTTTTGTTTCGGCTTAGTCCCTTTGTTAATCAGGGGTCACCACAGCGGAATGAACTGCCAACTTATACAGCATATGTTTTACACAGCGGATGCCCTTCACTGGGAAACACTCATACACTCTCAATTACACTCATACACTACGGACAATTTAGCTTAACCGATTCGCCTATACCACATGTCTTTGGACATGTGGGGTAAACCGGATCACCTGGAGGAAACCCACACGACCACGGTGAGAACATGCAAACTTCACACAGAAATGCCAACTGACCCAGGCAAGGCTCGAACCAGCGACCTGCTTGCTATGACTGTGCCACCGCGTCACCCTACAAAAAATAAATAAATAAATATTTTTAGACATATTTATATACACAAAAAATACATAGTGCTAATATATTTTTAAATTATAAACTTATATTTTGCATGCGATTAATCATGATTAATCATTTAACAGCATAAATTAATAACAATAATGATAATACTACTAATATTTAATTTTCATCCCCCCAAAACTACTTTAATATGAAAACTAAAAATGCGTCCTCACATTTAACAAAACACATTCTTTTTAATTTCAACATTAGTGTTTGAATTGCATTTTTTGAGTTTATTAAAGTAAATAAATGACAAAATTAATTCATGATGTCATTAAGCTCAACAGTAATTCCCAGAGGCTGTTTCTAAGTAATTGTAAAAGAAGCAAAGCCATCTCCCTGCAGAGGCTGGTCATTGTTTCTAATTGATAGTCAGAAGTACTTCGGCCTGCATGTTTTGCATGAAACTGTTTAGATCAAAGCCGCATGACTCGGCTGTTTTGGTCCTGATTCAAACCTGTGCAATTACTGTGGAATTTTAAGAGTGACTGCATAATTCACCAATTATGTTTTTTATCACTTGCACAGAGAGTAAGAGGCCTGTTTGTTGGCCCTGTTTGATTCAGAAGGAGCGTTGTTGCTGTGGACGGATGAAATGAGACAGATGGCATGAGGACTTAATGATGGCAGCTGCTGTCGACTGACCTAACCAGCATTGTTCTCGATGTGTTCTTTTCAAGTTTGCATACCAAAGGTAATTTCAACTTGCTAACCCTTCATGTTTATGATCAGGGAAGGATTTAACACTTGGTTTTTAGATGTGCATGTTTATTTTACATTTTGAGTGGGTTTGTTGCTTTAAAAGTGACGTGTGGAGATCTTTGTGTTTAATAGTTGTTTGGATGTCCTTTAAACACAGGGTTATTTTACTCCCTGAAGTGGTGCTTGCCATAGCTAAGAGCTCAGCTATTTCCCTGCAGTCTATCATTAGTGTGAGTCACGACTATCAGCTCAGTTGACTTGAGAGGGAGCTCAGAGCTCACAAGTGGGCCTTCATCAAACTTTAAAGTGCACGCTCTTGGCTTATATCACACGACTCTAGTTATGTCATGTTGAACTCGGGAAATGATGTAAAAATGCTGTTTCAGTTCATAGAAAGGTTCTGACTTGTATTTTTGCCCCAGATTTTCTTTTAACGACTACCCTGACAGGCTCACTGTGGGCATGTTTAGACCGAGACATTCTGGCATAAAGAAGCCATTTGGCCAAAGTAGATTCTTGCTCTTCTGCTCTGTGATTACATCCTGAAGATACCAGTTCTGTTTGTCCAACTGGACATTTTTTAGCCAGCACTTAAATGCATTTTGCTTTGACTGAAAACTTTTTTTTTTTAAATCTGAACTTTAGCTGGGTTCACACTGTTTGATTTTTCAGATGTGATTTGGCACTTAGAGACAGATTTAGCAAATCCTGAGTGATTGGTCTGTACCTAAGCCAAAATTGGTAGTATTTAATTGTAAATTTCACATGTTCAAAGTGTCAAATAATTACCACTGAGATCAAATTACACTTGTGTTTCTGCCAGACCAGCACTTGTTTTTCTAATCCATGTTTGTTTAACAAAATGCCCTCAGTGTGTGTTAAAGGGTTAGCTTACCCAAAAATGAAAAATATATAATAATTGACTTACTTTCATGTTGTTCCAAGAGCTTTCTGATCCTCCATAGACAAAAACAGTCCTGACTCATTCAACGTCCAGAAAAATATATTAAAAAAAAAACATTCTCAAAGCATACAGTGTATAGAATAATATTGTTAAGCTACGAGAATTCTTTTGTTCACACATAAAACAAAAATAATGACTAATTCAAGAGTCTCCTCTCTTCGGTGTCATTAATTTACTTTTTTCATTTACTATATAGCAGGAAAGTGTGCTACTTTAGATACACTAATAGACGCGCCACCACGTGCTGGCTTATACAGTTGGAGTCAGAATTATTAGCTCCCCTTTGAATTTATTTTATTTTTAAAATATTTCCCAAATGATGCTTAACAGAACAAGGAAATTTTCACAGTATGTCTGATAATATTTTTTTCTTCTGGAGAAAGTCTTATTTGTTTTATTTCAGCTAGAATAAAAGCAGTTTTTTTAAAAAACGATTTTAGGTTCGAAATTGTTAGCCCCTTTAAGCTATTTTTTTCCGATAGTCTACAAAACAAACCATCATTATGCAATAACTTGCCCTAACCTGTCTAGTTAACCTAATTAACCTAGTTAAGCCTTTAAATGTCACTTTAAGCTCTTTAAAAGTGTCTTGAAAAATATCTGGTAAATTATTATTTACTGTTATCATGAAAATAAATCTGTTATTAGAGATGAGTTATTAAAACTATTATGTTTAGAAATGTGTTGAAAAAATCTTCTTTCCGGTAAACAGAAATTGGGGAAAAAAAATAAACAGGGGCGCTAATAATTCAGGGGGGCTAATAATTCTGACTTCGACTGTATATATATATATATATATATATTGGTCAGTACAACACACCTCTTTAAAGGCATCTAAACTAGGACTATAGATTAATTTAAATGAAATTGCAAGTGAAATTGATCATACTGGAGATTGTGATTCACATCTTGTGATTGGAAGTTTTGCGTTCAGTAGTGAATGTCTTCTGAAGGCCAGAGGGTGTTCTCATGCTGAAACCCATGGAAAATACATTATTTTTACTTTTTATGTTTAGGATTTATTTTAAACATTGGACTGAAGTTATGAAGTGAGTTCACTGAGAAGCGACGCAAACTGTGATTGTCACAGAACAATATCTTGATTTCCTTATGGGCTGATTAAATTGAATTATATTCTAACAATTATTTTCCATAGCCTGCTGTGTACTGTTATTCTGTGTTGTAAATTCTGCTTCATCTAAAAGCATCTGCTGGTCTTTTACTAGAACCAGCATTTTTTTTCACGCATTCATTTGCACCTGTGTCAGAATGTCTTGATGGACACCTAAGTCTGGGGATTTAAGAGTAGCAAACTACATCTCTTTAAGGGCTAGAAATGGAATATTAATCAATCTTTTTAAAATCATTTAAAGCCCAAATCTTTTATTTAAATGGTCTAACAGCCCCAGTGCTGATGGTCAAGCATGGAGATAATCTTGACCCGAGGCTCTGTGTTTCAGAACTATCACAGTGTCACCAAGTAGAATGACAGGGGAGGGTCACCTGCTGCTGCCCTCAAGGTCATAAAGACAATACAGGTCTCCTGGGTCATCGATGAGAGACACATGCTCTTTTATGTCCCAAAACATGAGAGGAAGCATTAGTAGAGTTTCTAGAATTCTTCTTTATATAGGTGAAGAATAGGTCTTCCTTTTGAGGAGCATTTGTTCATTATTTACTTAGATTTTTACAAAAATATATTGGTGTCTTTGTAATAAAGAAATAGATCAGGTATCCCCTACGGCAGGTATAGACTGGGAGGAATTTTTTTTTTGAACCAGGTAGAAATATAAATATTAGCATTTTTTCATATAACATAACTTATTTTTATTTACCATTATAATTTTTATCATTTTATCTTATGTAATGATTTTAAAACTATGAGAAGACTTAACTTAAATTGAGGAAACCTGTTGCTTTAAATGGATGTAAATGAAGTTAATGAACAAGGTGCATGATTATAAGAAATTAAGTCAAGTCAACTTAACAATTTCAAGTTACCACAGGATTACTCTTTTTTTTTTTAAGTAAGGTTAGCTTGTCACATTTATGGCAATAGGTTTGCCTACTTTTTATGCATTTTATTTATAATTCAGGTTTCTTAAACACATATTAACTAATAGCTTTTTACAGTGTAATGTATTCATTCATTCATTTTTATTTTCGGCTTAGTCCCTTTATGATCCGGGATTGCCACAGTGAAATGAATCACCAACTTATCCAGCATGTTTTACGCAGCAGATGCTCTTCCGGCTGCAACCCATCTCTGGGAAACATCCATACACTCTCGTTCACACACATACACTACGGACAATTTAGCACACCCAATTCACCTGTACCGCATGTCTTTGGACTTGTGAGTGAAAACGAAGCACCCGGAGGAAACCCACGCGAACGCTAAACTCCACACAAAAAATAACAGCAAAAAAAATATTACAAGACTATTGTAGCTGCAATTGCCATTTAAAAAGCATAAATTAAGCATTTAATACCATTATAAAATGCAAACAGAAAAAAAACAGTCCGAGTCGAGTGCCTTGGGTTGGTTTTTGCTGTTTATTCTGATGAATCCCTTACCCGAAGAGCACAAACACATTATTTAAGCTAACCCTTAGCAATTTTTGTTTGATTTTGGATTATAAGTGAAGTTTCACAAACTAATTTCGAGAGGAGCACGTGGTAGGATTGACTACAGCTGAACCCTATCACTGATCACGAACCAGCCAATTGGATCATTCCAAATTTAATATAAATATCCAGCCTATACTTCATTCCTCATCTTCGTTTTGGAAACTCCCCATCCATCCCTTCTCCCTCCTCCTCAATTCCAAGTTAGGGCGACACAGTGGCTCAGTGGCTAGCTGAGCCAATCGACACACTTTGTGCGGAGTTTGCATGTTCTCTCCATGTTCGCGTGGGTTTTCTCCGGGTGCTCTAGTTTCCTCCCACATGCAAAAAACATGCATGCAAGTTACAAGCATCAGTCAGAGATCGTTGGTTCACACACACTTCTGGGAAATACAGATTAAAGAACTACATTTCCAGTCATGCAGCACACTCACACTCCTGTTCCACATCACGACTGTTGCGCACACACACCACCGGAGGACTGTCTGTTAATGATTACACACACTACAAAAGCAGCACACACACGCTCAGTCATTGCTGAGTATATCGATCTGTTAAGTGACTTTACAACATGTTTTCTTTGTTCCTGTTTGTCCGTGTTTTGACCTTAGCCTCGTTATTTGATTATCCTTGCCGGCCGCCAGCCTTTTGACTCCTTGCCTGTTCTACGATTACGATTTTGATTATCTGTTTGCCCTGTTATCGCTGCTATATACTGACTTTTAATATTAAACTCTGCACTTGGATCCTCGCCTCCGTTGTCTTCGTCACACCACTGCAACACATCTACTATATACAAACTAGTGCAGTTGGCGATCTATTCCTGGGAAAATATCGAGAACTAGCCGATCTCGTATCCCTCCTAATGCTTATTGACCAGGTGGGAGCTTTGGGCTCATCTATCTCTAAGCTCAGGATTTTCTCCCGGGACAGCATGTCAAACTTGCTAAAATAGTCAAGCATTATCTAAGTGTGAACTCTTGAAAATATATTTTCAAAAACCATTTCATCACCATCACATTCTTTAGTGGTATTACTGGGTTTATGCTGGTATATCTGTATGCATATGTAATGTAGTCTGTAATATTTTTTTTAATTAATATGTTTTTCACCAAGACTCTACATTAGTTTTTCCACATTTACATTTAAATCCATTTAAAAATAACTAGAGATTTACTGACTCAAGTCACTAAGTGAGAAATGCTGTACTTTGTAGCACAGAATCCCATTCATAACAGGACCTGGTTAAACAAACAGTCTGAATCTGCAGCTCACGCTCAGCTGCTGGATTTCCAGCTCTTTCTCATTCTCCTCCTAAACTACGCATGACCTCTGCAGTATTATAGCACTTAGCAGAGACCGCATTCCATCTCATTGCTCCCTTCAATAAGAGCACTGTAATCCGCATCTGATCCTGAGACTGCAGGGAGACTCTCTCACACAGAATAAATGTCCAGGCATCTCTATTCACTTACCTTGGCCACAGTCCCAGGTGAGACAGCTAAAGGCTCTTTTTAATCTTAACCTGACGAGAGCACTTTGGAAAAGAAGCCAATCTCTCATCATCTCAGGAGATTAGATCTGCACACCCACAAATCAGCTGCGTCGAAAGCAGCGACCAGAGTAATCGGCGCTTAGGCCTGCGCTTCTGATCGCGGTGTGTCTCTGACCAGTTAATTAAACATGAATAGAGACCTTCTGGAAGAGTAATGAGTAGCTTTTGACAAACTCAAATTATTCAGACCAGTGAATTACTCATCTACATCCAATTAATGCTTCTTCTGTTAAGACTTATGAAGACAAAAAGGCACAGTGTTTGCAGAAAGGGTAGTGTAGTCTTTATGCATAAAGACATACATTAATTCATATCTTAGTGATTACAAAAGCATTTTAGGAAAGTTAAGTGTTACGCCCTTTGGGGCTTATCTGTTTCTCTGCAAATCCCCAAAGTTATTTTGGCACATACCGTTTCTGCCATTCACTGCTAACAATTATCCATTCATGATAATCAGATGCATGTACCTGCAACTCTGCAACTATGTATTTTGAAAGACACTAAGGCTATACATGTTACACCCTTTTGCTGGCAAGGTTTGTTTACAGTCTTTTCTCTTTGTGAGTTTCAAACCTACTGTTGTGTGAAGGCTTGGCTTACTGCATTTCCCGCTGTCTGTATCACTTCTTTTGTTGGGATTTGTGTAGATAAGGAGCCCATCACATTGTGAAGCAAGCAGACTAGCTTACTTTGGTTTTCTTTTGTAGGCTGCCAGTGGATGCCATCTTCTTTTTTTGGTCAGGCGGTGTTGTCACAATTTCTGCGGCTTCACGTTGGTCTGTCTTTGACCATTTTTTCTAAGTTTAAAAGCAGATTTTTTGCTCTGAATCCTGAGTGTTAATTATGGTTTATCACCAGACTTTGATTTGGGAAATTAATTTGTTAATAATCAGAAGCTCTTAGAATTTAGCGAACAAAAGCCCAAATTTAACCTAAAATTGGGGTATACAGTGCATCCGGAAAGTATTCAAAGGGCTTCACTTTTTCCACAATGAATTCAAATCATTTATTTCCTCAAAATTCTCCACACAATACCCCATAATGACAATGTAAAAAAAAATATTGCAAATTAAAAAAAAAAAAACTGAAAAATTACATGTACGTAAGTATTCACAGCCTTTGCTCAATACTTTGTTGATGCACCTTTGGCAGCAATTACAGCCTCAAATCTTTTTGAATATGATGCCACAAGCTTGGCGCATCTGTTTTTGGGAATTTTTGTCTTTTCCTATTTGCAGTATCTCTCAAGCTCTGTCAGGTTGGATGGGAAGCGACGGTGTACAGCCATTTTCAGATCTCTACAGAGATGTTCAATATGATTCAGGTCTGGGCTCTGGCTGGGCCACTCAAGGACATTCACCAAGTTGTCGTGAAGCCACTCCATTGATATTTTGGCGGTGTGCTTTGGGTCACTGTCCTGCTGGAAGTTGAACCGTCTCCCCAGTCTGAGGTCAAGAGCACTCTAATGCAGGTTTTCATTCAGGATGTCTCTGTACATTGCTGCATTCGTCTTTTCGTCTATCCTGACTGGTCTTTCAGTTCCTGCTGCTGAAAAACATCCCCACAGCATGATGCTGCCAGCACCAGGATGGTATTTGCCAGGTGATGAGCGGTGCCTGGTTTTCTCCGAACGTAACGCCTGGCATTCACTCCAAAGAGATCAATTTTAGTCTCATAAGACCAGATAACTTTGTTTCTTATTTGTCTGAGAGTCCTTCAGATGCCTTTTGGCAAATTCCAGGCTAAGGTGTGGCTTCCGTCTGGCCACTCTAGCATACAGGCTCAAATGAAAGTAAAAATTCCATGCAGGATTGAACATCACACGTAACAGCATTGATGTTGTAAAGTAATTCAAATACATTCAGTTAAATTTACTTAAGCATTCATTTAGTTGTTCAACCATAAATCGAGATGAAAGGCTGTGTAAGCTCTAGCGCCATCAGTACCAACAGGCGAGCGCAGAAACTCCATTGAAAATACTGGGATAAAATAAACTGTCACATTTTAGACATGGCAAGGAAAATTGGAATTTAAAGGGCACCTAGGTTACCCATTTTTCTAGATTTAATATAAGTCTTTTGTGTCCCCAGAATGTGTCTGTAAAGTTTCAGCTCAAAACACCCATCAGATTATTTATTATAGCTTTCAGTAGTTTGTATTTTAAAGCTTTAAACAGCTTGTTGCTGTTTTTCTGTACTGGGCCTTTAAGGCTAGTTCTCCCCGCCCACCGTTTCGCATGCCTGTCAGCATGCCTTAATCTCCGCCCTCGGCTGCATCAGACAGTAGACAGACGTGAAGGAAGCAGATCTCACGTAATGTTGGTGAGAAATACAGGTAAATGTCCACTGCTGTCTGGATATCTGTTATGTTAATGTACAAAATTGCACTGTTATGTTAATGCACTGTTTTAAAACATTTTAAACTTGTTGACCTTAGCGAACTGAACAGACCTTTTATTCCCGGTTGGTTTGCGGACGTTCTGTCTTGTTGATATGATTTTACGCATTACTATGGAGGCGTTTTAATACGCAGCTTTCAATCAATTCAGTGGACAGGGAGACCGCACTCCTACGTCAAGTTGCGGTCGGTCTCAAAACCACTCCAATTGGTCCACCGTTTTTATGCTGTTAAATTGAAAAAAAAAAAAAGGACTGGGTGTGGTTATATCACCCCAATATGACGGCATATACACTATACCTACACATATGTCTGTCCAAACAGCTTAAAAAAAAGTCGATTTTTCACCATAGGTGCCCTTTAATGCAGTGCTTCTTGTCCGGTTTAAGACCCACTTCATATCGTATATCTTTCCGGCAGTAAAGATTACTGATTTTTTACGGAAATCAGACCTTAAACGTGGCGATTTTATAATGGAAAGACCGGAAGCCCTGGGGTTGGCTGGCTGAAAATTAAAAGTTTAGGTGCATATACCCCATTAATATGATATGTTTTATCTTTTACAATTACCAAAAAAGAGTAAAGTCTGTTAAATGGTAAAACTGAAATGTTGCGACAGTTTGATTTAGGATTAAAATGAACCATTTCTAAAACCACAGGCAAAAGCATGCACAACCACACTTGCATGGTAAAAAGTTACTATATTGTGTCAGTTTGTTTCAGTGTTTCTGTTGTTCTGTAACTGTTCTGTTTTCTGCATCAGGATTGTTAAGAATGTCTGTCATCTTTGGTCTCATCTGGCTAAATCACCAAGACATTTGTGGTTTGTATCAGAGAGCTCTATACTGGACATGAGCACTGGTCACTGCTCATGGGGCTTATTGTGACTGCAGCATTGATATAAAATCATTGCTGGTTTATGCAGCTCTTTATAATTTTTTAGTGTCTGTCATAATCCCAATATTATGCCATGTATATACCTAATATGACTATCTTTATTTATCACTTCGATCACGTGTACGATGCTAAATAGTGTAAAAATGTTTTCAGCTTTTCTACCAGATTGGTTTCATACTGCAAACCAGGGCTTCATGATGTCCGGACTGCGGAAAAGTTTTCCTGTGTGACGCTGTTGTAATGACATCTGTCAGCATTGTCGCAACCGGATGACCCTAGTCACTACAGGATGGGTTCATTTCTAGAATAAAATGATGATCAAAAAAGTACCTACAACTTGGAAAGGGATTATATCATTTATTACTATAAAATGATGGCACTAATCGATTCATCCCTTTTCCAAATAAAATCTGTGTAGAAAGAAGATCTGGACAACAAAACATAGACAACTGCAGTGCAAAATTGTACATTGTACTCACTCGAAAAAACCTAAAACTCTCAAAGCACTTTCATTTATATCCTGCTTGTAATTGCTGTAATTCCACCCCAGCGACTCAAGCACATATGTTTTGGTCTTGTATAAAGCTCAACTTGTATAAAGCTCAACTGCTCAACTACTACTGTAAAAACTATATCTCTTTTTCGGTATATCTATCTCCAGTTGCCCACTGATTGGCATTTTTGGGATTTTTCCCATGTCATATAATCTTACAAAGATGCGATCCGATTACATAGCTTTTATTGTGCTCCCAGCCAAACTATTAATATTGCTTAGGTAAAAAGTGGATCTGTGATGTCCTCTTCTTCCTAAAGTTGTCATATCCAAGAACATGTTTTATTGTCAGATATAGACATAGTCCTTGTTCCAGCAAAATGATTCTTTTCTTTTTCTAAGTTGAAAGTAGAGTGTGTTGTGTGATACAGATTGTATTATTGAAGTTCCTGTTAAGCCACATTATTATTATATTTATTTGTTGGTATGTTTTTTTAATTGTTGATACTATCTATACTTTTAAACTGTAATTTGCCATAAAATTCATAAATACAAAGTAAAAAAAGAAGAAAGTTGAAAAAAAAAATAGAGTTTTCAAAGATGAGGGGATGGAGAGCTATGCATTCATTTTTCTCCAATTGAGCACAAAACTGTTCTGTTTGATTAGTAACATCATACGTCACTGTGAAACACAAGTTTAGTCAGCTGATGGTATACAGACACTGGCATTTGTAACGTTTGACCGCTTTGTATTTTACATCATGATTATTTTTACCTACATCTGTGCTTTGGTCATAAGAATTCTTGTCGTTTTTGTCACGTTTACACTTGTTATTAATGTATTTTTAAAACAAAAGGCACTTAATTTTTATTCATTCATTCATTCATTTTCTTTTTGGCTTAGTCCCTTTAATAATCCGGGGTTGCCACAGCGGAATGAACCGCCAACTTATCCAGCATTTGTTTTACGCAGCGGATGCCCTTCCAGCCACAACCCATCTCTGGGAAACACATCCATACATTCTCATTCACACACATACAGTACGGACAATTTAGCTTACCCAATTCACCTGTACCGCATATCTTTGGACTGTGGGGGAAACCGGAGCACCCGGAGGAAACCCAGGCAACCACGGGAAGAACATGCAAACTCCACACAGAAATGCCAACTGGCCCAGCAGAGGATCGAACCAGTGCTACTCACTACGCCACCGTGGCTCCCACCGCACTTAATTTTTAAAAATATTTACTTAATGTATGGACATGTGTAGCTAAATCAAGGCTTGCTATAATCAATTTTTCCAGTACATCTTCAGAACCCCTGCTAAATGCTCATGTGGTTGTTTTATGTGTTGAAAAAGCCACAAATAAACACTTACCTGACCCAACATAACATGTTATTACATTATTACATGTTGTGACAAAGGACACTAAAACAAAGTATTTATACTTCGCTATATTGTACTAAAACACCTATCATGTTAAAAGTTGTCACCCACATTTTTTTCATTCACTTGATTTCCTGTTCACTCGTAACATTGATTCGAATTACTCATATCACACTGAGCGATCCTATAGGTGAGTTGGGAAGGCTAAATTGTCCGTAGTGTATGTGTGTGAATGAGTGTGTATGGATGTTTCCCAGTGATGGGTTGCAGGTGGAAGGGCATCCACTGCGTAAAACAAATGCTGGATAAGTTGGCGGTTCATTCTGCTGTGGCGACCGCTGATTAATAAAGGGACTAAGTCAAAAATAAAAAGAATGAATGAACACTGAGCAATCCACAATGGCAAACACATTTACAGACAAAACCCAAACCCAAGTAGTCACTAGATACATTTAAAAGCATTTTACTAGATGGAAACAGTAGTGCATCACAGCTGTCTATGTTGTAATAGCAGGTGGTTAAAGTCAATTGTGAGCTAAGTTAGTTTATCGACTTTAAGAATGCTTTTGGCTTCAGTGTCAGTCAGATCATTTGCAGAACATCACAGCCCTGTGGCCATGATGCGAGAGCTGGATTTTTCCAGATCTGGTCTTGTTGGATATCAGTTTAGAGCCATATGCTTCACCTGCCGTTAGTGATACCTGAGCCCAGGTTTCTCCCCGGGCCTCAAGCAGCCCTCGCTGTGGCCTCAGAGGCAAATGGACAAACTCATCTCCATTTCCCAGACCAGTGAAGCACACAAAGGCAGCCGTTGTTGCGGGGCTCTGATCTCTGTGAACCTGCAGGCCAGAGAACAGGAAGGCTTCAGAGAGTCTGCGGCGGGACGGGGGGAGGCGAGGAGCGTATGCGCTGTAATCAGTTGGCCAATTAAACAGACCCTGGTCTCTCACCCCCATGTAATGAGAGAGGCTGACACTCAAGGGCTCCTTTCTCAACATATGAACCCTAGGAAGGGATACTGCGTCTGTTAGCATGCACAGATAAGCTACATACATGCTTGTTATGCACCGCTCACCGTGACGTTGTATTAAAATGATCTTAGACCGACAATTAAAATGGTGTTTTTCTTGCTAATTATTGTTGCGGCCTTATGTCTCACATGGGACAAAGAGGATTAAGTTAAGTAAGTGTGCTAATTGTGGAATTAAAGCTAAAAAGCCTTTAGGACTAAAGATCAATTTATGTGTCTGCTCAGGATGGGCATTTGAGAGTAAGCTTTTAGAAAGACCCACCTCCACATTAGTCATTTCTACTAGTTGGATGGACTAGGTCAACTAGAATAAATCGAGACACCAAATGCAGGTTCTTGGAATTTCTTTAAGTCTTTCTAAGCTGCTTTTAGGTGTCGAGTGCCAAAAAGTAATCAATACATGGGCAAGGATCCACAAAGAAATCTGAAGTGAAAGATGAGATGTGTAATTTTACCAGGGTGTCTTTTGAGCCCTTAAAATTGCTGTTGAAGAGATATGTGGGTTTCCTCTCTGAAACCTTTTTCGCTAGTCAGTGCTGTTGCTAAATACTGTGGCATCAGTTTCCACTAAAAATATTAAGCACCACTACTGTTGTCAGCATAGAAAATGTTAATAAATAGTATTTTCTGCAGATTATAATGGCTTCTTAGGGATCATGTAATGCTGAAGACAAAAGACTTAAAAAATAAATGCATGAAATACCCCAAAAAGGTACCCGCAGATCATTACTTAATTTTATACTCGCCCAACCATTTCACTAAAATGTGCTTTGTTAAAGTTTCATTTTCTACATCAAATGCTATCAGATCAGATCTGGATCGCATCCAGTTTTATGTACACACACACACATATTAACTGTTAAGTATTAGTTTTAAGTATTAGTATTGTTTATATGTGATTTTTAATAATCAAGTCAAGTCAAACATTATTTATAGAGCACTTTAAAAAACACAGAAGTAAGGCAAAGTGCTGTACAGAAATACACAACAAAATAAGCATAGTAGTATAAAAAAAACATAAAATATTAGGTCAAATATAAAAAGGCATATAAATAAATATAAGATAATAATAAATGGGCCCCACGGTGGTGTAGTGAGTAGCATGTTCACCTCACAGCAACAAGGTTGCTGGTTCGAGCCTGGGTCAGTTGCCATTTCTGTGTGGAGTTTGCATGTTCTCCCCGTGGTTGCGTGGGTTTCCTCCGGGTGCTCCGGTTTCCCTCACAAGTCCAAAGACATGTGGTAGAGGTGAATTAGGTAGGTGTAATTGTCCGTAGTGTATGGATGTTTCCCAGAGATGGGTTGCAGGCGGAATGGCATGCGCTGCGTAAAACTTCTTAAATATTCTGGATAAGTTGCCGGTTCATTCCACTGTGGCGACCCCAGATTAATAAAGGGACTGAGCCAACAAGAAAATGAATGAATGAATTATATTATAAATATCGGCATATAATAAATATCAGCATCTATAAATATATATAAATAATTTTTATACTGCATCTACAAATGTAATGTTATATTTCTAGATTTGTTTATTACAATTATTTAATTATTCTTAAGGAAACTGAACAGTAGGTCTGGACTAAGTGTCATATTATAATGTTGTCACAAGGTAACATATTTTTAGTTATGTTATTTTATCCACTTTAATCATCGCTTCTTTTGTTGTGGTTTCTAAGGAAACTTCTAATAAAACTCTTTGCTTTTACTTATTCTCTTTTTTGTAAAGCATTTGAATAACCACTGTGCATGAAATGTGCTGAGTTGTAAATGTCAATAATTGTCTAAAACAGTATTTTTTCTGCTTTAAATTTAGCTAAAAACATGTAACTGTTTAAAGTCAGACTGAACAACATTGATAGGCTCACTGAACAACTGACTGAACTGTATATTCATTTATTCATTCATTCATTTATGTTTAATGTTCCAAATGTTTAATGTCAAGTCATTAAAGTATATGTATGAACAGAACCTCACCTTAAAAATGAAACCTAAAACCATGGAAAATATTCACCAAATGTGTGACTGCTAGTCCAGGGCTTCCCTATACTGTTTTCAGATTAGATGAAAACGATCCACCGTCAGCTACTTTTTCTATCCTAACTCACCATGACCCTACACATAATACACACCTAAGGGATTTTCCACACAAATCTCACTTAGGCACGACTAGACCTGATCGAGTAACAGAAAGGCATTATTCTGAATTTATTACTGTACGTCACCTCCGTTATCCACATGACATAGCCTGAAGGATATAATGGAATCTTTACATGGCAGTTTTATATAACAATGAACAAATGCCAGTCTGATGTTTATCTGTGGATGGAAAAGATTATGCGAGGCAGTAATAGATTTGCAGACTGAACATATTTAACCTTTTTAAAGCGTGCATCCTTCCCTGAAAACTCATTTTGTCGTGAAGCACTTCCCTCTGAATTTCACTGATTTACAGCAATGAATGATGAGCCAATCCGACACTGCAGAATTATTTTCTTTATTTACTTTTTTTTTTATTAGGCAGTTAATCAGCATTCACTGAGTATAGATCTCACAGAGGTGCAGCTTGGCACATTATTGTGGAAGGATATGGAAAACAGTTATGTGGTTTGCATGAATCCAAAACATATAAACAGTCCGGAAAACACAGTTGGAACAGTTTTTTTTTTTTTTTTGTAACACTGTGAATAAACAGACCTGCAATTAATTAAGGTTTTCAAAGAAACGGCATAAAAAACTGCATTTTCATGATCTTGATTTCTTTCTTTTCTTCTCAGTTTAGTCATTTCTTTATTTATTTGATTATTTGTGCTTGTATGCGTGTTAGGGCTAGGGATGGGCGATACCAGTATTTTTGTTTCCTATATCGATACCAATACTTGAATTAAATATTTTATAGTGATTTTAAAAAAATGGTTATCACCTTTATTATAATTATTATTATCATCATCATCATTATTATTATTATTCAATTAAACACAAAATAGGGCGCCACGGTGGCGTAGTGAGTAGCATGTTCGCCTCACAGCAAGAAGGTCACTGGTTCGAGCCTCGGCTGGGTCAGTTGCCATTTCCGTGTGGAGTTTGCATGTTCTCCCCGTGGTTGCGTGAGTTTCCTCCGGGTGCTCCGGTTTCCCCCACAGTCCAAAGATATGGGGTACAGGTGAATTGGGTAAGCTAAATTGTCCGTAGTGTATGTGTGTGAATGAGAATGAATGGATGTTTCCCTGAGATGGGTTGCGGCTGGAAGGGCATCCGCTGCGTAAAACAAATGCTGGATAAGTTGGCGGATCATTCCGCTGTGGCGACCCAAGATTAATAAAGGGACTAAGCCGAAAAGAAAATGAATGAATGAATGAATAAACACAAAACACATGATTCCTTTTTACAATTATAAAAATAACATAACTAAAATTGCCTAAATGGTATCATAACAAAAAATAATACACTGCAGAAACCTTGTTTAATTAAAAAAGTACATCTCTCCCAGTTATTATGTGTACCTAAACTTTTTATTTCACTTGATAAACAAGTTTATTTAAAACTATTAAAACTAAACTACAAAAAATCTACATGTCTTTACTTGAGTGGTCTGCAGTCTATTATTCTGAACCCTGTGAAATGTAACAGAAATCTGATATATGCCAATTTACGCAAATAACATAAATGACAGAGTTTCGAGTAGGATTCCCCCTCAGCTTTGGCATATTAATATTACAAAGAATCATATATAATGATTCCCCCTCAGCATATTATATTTATAGTGTGTGCATCTGTGTGTTCATATGAACATATATCAGGTAAAACTTAATATAAACTGGCTGTCTGTATTGAACTCGACTCGACTTTTTAAAAAAATAATTCCCAATTGGTTAGCTGGATAATGACCGGATTTCTTAAAGTATTCTGCCAAAGTTTTACAACCTGCGCTGGGTGTGTGTGGTGTCTGTACTGAGCCGTGAGCTAACACTCACCCATTAGCGGAGATACAGTGGTAGGATATTATAGTTCCCATTCGTGTTCCTATTTAAGTAAATACTTATATAATATGTGGCGCTATAATTATTGAGATATGTTAAAATCTCTGATCACTCAGTAAAAAAAAACCCCAGAAAAGATCGATACTTTTACTTAAGGATCAATCCTTTTGATACATTCCCAGTATCAAAAATATTGATACTTCAGAATCGATCCGCCCATCCCTAGTTAGGGATATATCGTTTCAGCGTCGATATCACAGTGTGAGCATCCGCAATAGTCAGATCGCAAGATATGCAATGTTGAGTCTGAATTCCAGTTGACCAGAATTGTATTTATTTACTGTATTTTTGCGGGAATTTATATGATTTATGAAAAAAAAAAACTTGTCTTGTTTCTAACCCTATCTACATTTCAAAGCAAAAGCAAGATTATTTTACTTGGCCCACTGACAGATAGTTTTGTTTGTTTTAAGGAAAAGATTAAAGAAAAGTTGAAAACAAGACAATATTTTAAGAAGATCTAAGAATTTTTAGATATATTTGAATTAGAAACTCGACAAAGCGAAGGAAGAAAAGCATTTTATTTTCAATTTATTCAATTTCTGTACCTGAATACTGTTAGAATCCATAGAAAACATAGAAAGTCAAATAGTGTGTTCAAACTATCCTATAAAACTATTCCTTATCGCAATATTTATCGCAGAAAATTTAAATGTGGTAATATCAGATTTTTACAATATTGTGCAGCCCTAGTTAGTGTAATTGTCTAGTTCATTTTCTGTTGGTTTGTGGGCTTTTCTGTTTTGTTTTGCTTCGCTTTGAATTGATTTTGTTGTTTGCTTGTTTTTTGTTTTTGTTTTTGTCTTTTTAGATTGGTGTGGTTTGATTTGTTGGCTACTTATGGATTTGTGTTTGTCTGTTTAAGTTTTTTAGTTGTTTCTTTATTTTGCTTTTGTTTGATTTTTGCTGTTTGTTTGTTTTTCTTTGACTTGGTTTGATGTTTTTGTGCTTAAGAAAGAGCTGAAGCGTTACTTTTGAATATTTTAAATCTAACTGTACTTTAGTCCCTGCTCTATCAGGGGTCGCACAGCAGAATGAACCACCAACTACAATTACATTTTTACAATTTAAAGTTTTTACACTAAAATATTTTACTTCTTAAAGTTTTATCAAGGAAGTTTTATCTGCAAGCATCTTTTTTCAGATTCAGGAGTGTATTGTCCTCAGGGTCCTTGTGTTTTACAACCTCCATGACTGTGTGCTGACTTGGTCAACATTGATAAATGAGCGGGAAAGCCACCAATCATAAATGAGCAATAAAAGCACTCACACAAAGCCCCCCTGAGTTTATATCCTTGACCTGGTGCTTTTATGGCGGTCTGTCTTCCTGTGAAGGTGGGCTCACATACCTATCCAGTCAGTGACAAATGCAAGACAAAGGACAAATAAATGTGGTGAGACTGTGTAGGAAAATTCCAGAAGTCCTTCAGTTCAGAGAGGAAACGAAGACGCTTGTTCAGTAAGCAGTTTGGATTGGCTTTATTTATGTGGTTACTCAGCACTGTTTTCCTTTTTATCAGCCTTTTTATCAAGGAGAAAAGTGGTTAAGAGAGGAAGAGGAAGTGTTTTACCCTCTTCGGGACCTCAAGAGGAAATCTCAGGTAACTGGAACATTTGATTGTTTGTATTGTTGGATCAGTGTTGCTAAGCTGTGGTGATTCATGAGCTTGGTAAATATGCACACACTCGAGTGTGGCGCACTTGAAACTCTGCCAGTGTTATTGTGTAAGGTCTGATAAATATGGCTACCCATATAGCAAGAGAAATTTGATTCCTGAAAGCTTTCACTTGATGAAAGTGTCCTGGAAGGAAGGCTGTCAGGTCTTTAAAGCGTATTTATTTTGGAACTCATGCTAAGCTCTCAGTGGTGACATATTTCAGTAGGCATGACATGTGGGTTTAAGTGTTTTTCACTTGGACGGTCAGGATCTGGGTCTTACAGGTGCTCCCAAATGTGGGAATGTTTTCTTTTCTTTCTTACCCTTCATGTTACGACAAATTGATTTTAAATTGCTAGACTTAGGATCCTATTCACGAGGAGAGCATTAAATCATGCCGTTTGTAGGACAAAAAAAAAGCTACTAAATGATTTCTGAGTTGGTACAGTACATCTAAAGATTGGTCTTTTAGATTAGATTTCATCTGACATCATGTGTACTTTCGGCCTCCTTTTCTCCCCCGGGCAAATTTCCTTGCATTCCTCTTTTTTCAACTGTAACCTCAATGTAGTAGAAATAGATGGCTGTATAATATAATGAAATGGTTCTCCGGGCCCTCAGGCCATCAGAAAAGCCCTGCGGCTCTTAGAAAGGGCGGACCGTCATCACTTGTAGAAAAGCACATCACGTTTTCTGTTTTTCTGTCAAAAGATGATCTTCTGGTTTCAAAACAAAGTTGTAAATCTGTCAACAAATTCCTCCAGTAAAAGGGTTGAATGAGCAGCACACTATTCCTGGATGTATAGAGTTATTTTTTATTATTATTATTGAAGTAAGGAAAGATTAAGCAAAACTGCTAATTTTAATTATGATCTCAGCCTGCCTCTTACATTGATCATTAAATATGCTACTATAAGCCACTTTTTCAGCACTTTTTGAGGAGAATTTTTAAAAAAGAGAGTATTTTCACTAGAAAAAAATAACTCTAATCATTAAAATGAATTGTGATGTGTTAAATCCTGACATTGGCCATTGGTCTTTGTGCATAACTCTGCGTTAATTAAAATGTGTGGCATTTTTTCTGATTTAATGATAAAGATTACTGAAATTAACTGACATTAACAACTGGATAGAGTACCACGGTGGCGTAGTGGGTAGCACGATCGCCTCACAACAAGAAGGTCGCTGGTTCGAGCCTCGACTGGGTCAGTTGGCATTTCTGTGTGGAGTTTGCATATTCTCCCCGTGGTCGCATGGGTTTCCTCCAGGTGCTTCTGTTTCCCCCACAAGTCCAAAGACATGGTATAGGTGAATTGGGTAAGCTAAATTGTCCGTAGTGTATGTGTGTGAATGAGTGTGTATGGATGTTTCCCAGAGATGGGTTGCAGCTGGAAGGCCATCGGCTGTGTAAAACAAAAGCTGGATAAGTTGGCGGTTAATTTCGCTGTGCGACCCCAGATTAATAAAGGGACTAAGCCAAAAAGAAAATAAATGAATGAATGAATGAACAACTGGATATATATTACTTAAGAAAATAAATTGATGTTTCCTTGATACTATTAATTTGATACAAATAATTATATTTTTGTTGTTTTATAATTCTTTTATTTATCAAAATACTACAGATTTTTTTGTATTTTATTTCTACATATTTTTTTTGGCAAACCAACTAGGTATTTTATTTAGAATATTTTAATCTGCTGATGGTCTCAAATGTTAATTATAATAGTGATAAGGATAAAGGACAATTGAGTTTGTTTTGCATTTCTTCTCCATGTTTGCATTTCTTATCAATGCATGATCTTAATTTACCGTAATTTATTTTTGTTATGTTTATTTTTTCTCCCAGTATTCATTTTAATTGGTTATCTTATTGCGGTTATCTATAAATGCAGTCAAACCTAACTATTGTTATAAGCAAAATCCAGTACTGATCGGTCAACCTCTACTTTTACTTGCATCTAGACGCTTTTTACTGCCTCTAGGTGGATGACCATGTACAGAATATCTTTTAATTCTAGTTATGATCTCTTATTTCTTTGTGAAAAATTATTTATCATCAAAAGCAACTGGTAATTTTACTCTTTATATCATGTGTGGGTTGAAGTCTGATTCAGTATATTAATACAATATGCGTCCCTTTTCAAAGTAATGTGCTTTTAATATATTTTCCAACTCATGAAAATGAATGAATTGACTATTTTTAAGACTAATTGAACTAAGACCCTGAAGTCATGACAATTTGTACCTGATTCGTTCCTTTCAAATCCTGTTGAGCCTCATTGTTTTGAAATGGTAGCTGTGGAAGACAGTTTCCCTGGAGGCGACACTCTGGCTCGTTTGCATTCTCCACCAAAATCTGTTTAAAAGACTGTTTCTCAATTTTTTCTAACCACGTAAAAAAAAAAAAAGAAGAGTAAAACCTTCACTTGAAAGACATAAATGAGAAATAGCAAACTCTTATTGCCAAAAGGCAGTCGTGAAACTTTCAGGAATGTATTTGAGATTTTATTTGGATATTCAAAGGGATGATCCAACATTAATTTGAGGGATTTTTAAAAGCTCTGGTTAGTCTGGGAACATTCCTGTAATTCTAGCCCTGTCAGCACATCAGGCTTGTATAAAAGCTCAAAGGATGCACTAAAACTAAAACGGTGCAATATTTACACAAGACTTGAAGATTTCACAGCTGTATATTTACTGTGACAGCCGTGAGGGACAGCTAGAGCTCAAGATATCACATGAGCAATACTGTATCATATTTCACTGATATCCTATGTGCATTTTATGAGTCCTGGCGGAAAGCCATATTATATTTGATACAACGTAAAGAAGAGTGTATGAATTTACTAGCCGTGACATTTTCTTTTGTCTCTCGTTGAGCATTAGAGAGTGAGTTGTGCCTCCTGGATCTGCTGTTTCTGTGATTTAGATGTGATTTGTCTGTCAGCAGGGTTTTCTTCACTTCACTGGCTGTTTATCTCACCTCCCAATGGCAGCTCTCCATTGACAAATAGCACATGCAGTGTACTATTGCTGCTGCTAACAGTTGGAGATGTGCTTGTGTTGAAAATGTTTCTAATTGAATCACTCTAACTAAATTACATGAAGGATAAATTCAATTTGTTATTCATTCTGAGTATAAAGATAATAAATAATGAAATCAAGCCCAAATGTCCTGCATAAAGGTTCAATGGTTTAAAAAAATGTTTATTTTTTCTCATTTTATAAGTACTGTACATTAGTAAAATACTGCTTGTAAACAACTTCAATTATTTTGTTTTAATTACTGAGCACATTCAACAAAAATATTTCTTTTTGGTTGTTCAAACTACTTATTTAATATGAGCTGAAACAACACAATTCTTGAGATTTCATTTGGTCAACTTATTTTTTTTTATGTTCAGTTCATATACATTTGTTAAAAGTGTTAACTTAATCGATTTGTGTTGGGTCAACATGAATGTATTGAGTGGAACCCTGCATTTTTTACAGTGTAGGTGGTTTATAATAAAATACTGTTAAGACTTTATTTTCATGGTCCCCTTTGCACATTTTGTTGACTAAAAGTTGCATTGCAACATGCCAATTACTTCTCATTTGAGTATTAGTAGCCTGAGTGCTTTATATCTGCTGAAACTGCTCCTTCAACAGACATTTAACTGACTAGAAGTAACTTTGCAAGAATGTCAACACACTAACCCTAACCTCAACTTCTACTTATATTATAAGTGAAGTTTATTTTATAAACTAATTTCAGGAGGAGCACGCACTTATGATTGATAGCAGCTGGTCCTCATTGGCTAATGCATGATTCCCCAATCAGACGATACCTAATTTGCTGTAAATAACCAGAGTATCTTACCTTAGCCATCTTCGTCTTGAAGAATCCCCCCTTCCACCCCTACTCCTCCCTTTTCCTTATCAGGGCAGCACGGAGGCCCAATGGTTAGCACCATTGCCTCACAGCAAGAATGTCACTGGCTCAGATCCTCCCTGGCCAAGTCTGCCTTTCTGTGCGGAGTTTGCATGTTCTCCCTGTGTTTGCGTGGGTTTTCCACGGGCACTCCGGTTTCCTCCCACAGACCAAAAACATGTAACATAAGTAAATTGACAAACTAAATCGGCATCATAGATAAGCGTAGAATTCAGCATACACTCTCCAGAGCCATTCATAATCTACATTCGCCAAGCGGGGGAGTTCTCGAGACCTACCTGAACTCGGACTCCCCTCTCGCCCTGCAACGGGGGGGGAGCCCCGGGCTCGAGGATCCCATGAGCTCAGGGCTCTCTCCCGGGACAGCATGCCAAACATGCTTTATAATCAATCATCGGCAAGGGCAAACTCTTGAATGAGAATAAGTTGGCATGAAGATGCAGTGTAACTTAAATTCAACAAAATGTGTTAGAGGGACCACCAAAATACCAAATAGGTTTAATGGATAAAAACACATACAAATAAAAACAGTAAAACATTGTGTCAAAAAAGATATATCCAATAAAAGCAATTAGTTTTTTTACATAATATTATTATTTACACTGTAGAAAGTATCAGTTTCCACTAAATATTCATATTGATATATATAACATTCATACAGATTAATAAGATGAATATGAAATGTTTCTTAAGTGTCAAATCAGCATATCATAGGGTTTTTCAAAGGATTGTGCTGCAAAAAATCACTTTGCCATCACAGAATAAATGAAAAATTAAAAATGTATGAAAATAAAAAACAGTTATTTAAAATTGGAAGTAAACAGAGCCTCGGTGAGCATTAGAGACATCTTTCAGAGCACAACATTTGTTTTACAAAGCCCAATCTTTTGAATAGTAATATATATTTTTATGATTATGAAGTAATTTTTTTATAAAATGTGCAATCGGCTTTATGCTCAGTTTGTGCTCAAGATCCTCATGAATTAACAATAAAGCAATTGACTTTGTTCCACCTCCAAAGACCATCAAGCTCTTCATATCATTAGCAGGCTTCTGTTATTGATCTCTACGGCTTTAGCAAAAATCAATGCAGCATTCAATCACGCAGAGCGCTGAAGACCCTACAGACAATCTAGCAGAGTGTCACGTTCTTTGTTGAGGCTCTATGGCTGTGTGTGCTAAGTGCGTTTGTGTGAATGCTAATTACATGGGCTAGACTGGCTTGACACCACACTGTTGGCCTCACACAATAGATAGAGGCTCCGCCCGCACAATGCACCTGCTGTCCAATCAGAAGCGGGGGTTGTCAGGAGGTTGGGGTCGCTGATTTTTCTTTTCTGTTGTTGAGAGAGAGAGAGAGAGAGAGAGGGCTGAAATGGAAGTGACTTTGTGTGCTTTCTCTTTCCTTTTCCTTTGATAGTCCCAGGAAAGACAGGAATCATTTTCTCAGGGAATCTAAACCTCTAAGCTTTTACATAAAAGGGTGAGTTGTTTTGGTTTATGATGACTTTCGAATTGATTTATGTTTTGTCTAATTGTTACTTTGTGTGGTTTTTGCCTCATATTATTTTCGATTTGACATTTTAGATGCTTGTTTAGTGGCTTTTTAGGCAAATATTGAATGTGTAAGCAAACTGAATGTGTTTAAGGCCTCAGTTAGGTTGCAGTTTGACTCTCACAGTTGTTCTTTTAGGAATAGTTGTGTTAAAGTCTTGGTTTTCTCAGATCACTGAAGCAGTCAACAGGCCTCTGAAGTTCTCAGACCAGTCAAACAGCACTGGCCTCTTTCAGCTTATCTACATCACATTAATTCCACCCAAAGACTGGCTTTAAACAATGCATTTAAATATCAAACTAGACTGGTTGTGATCTTGCAGCTTTCAGAATGTGCATAAGTTTGTGTTAATGTGGGTTTATGTTCAGCGTAAATGTGACAGCTTGAAATATGCATGCAAACAAGCATTTTACGCTCTTCACTTTTAATGAACCGCTTTTAAGACTCTCTGTGTCCGCTGGCTGGTCTGTGACCTCATATGTTAGGAGCTGTAAGGCTTGGGACCGCAGGCCCCAGTATGTACTTTAACCTTTGGGTCAGTGGAGCTGATTGCTGTTCTGCTGTCAGTCATTATATATGTGTGATCTCTCTTTACTCAGTTAGAGACCCTCAGGAGTAAATGTCACGGCCACAAGATTAATGACACTCGTCTGTTTGCTTTAAAAACGTATGCTGTCTCGAGATGAAGTAGAGCCTGTGGATTTCCGATCTAGAGAGCTTGATTAAGTCAAAAATGAAATGGAAACTGGTCACACTTTATTTTGATGGTCCGTTTGTTGAATTTAAGTTACATTGCAACTAATTCTCATTAGATTACAAGTAGACTGTTGGGGTTAGGGTTGGAGTTAGGGTTAGTGTTAGTTGACATGTACTTGCAAAGTTTCTTATGGTCAGTTAAATGTCTGTTAAATGTCAGTATCAACAAATATTAAGCAGACAGTCTACTAATACTCAAATGGACCATCGAAATAAAGTGTTACCTGGAAACTTATTTATGTTCCAAAATTGTGATTCCGTTTAAAGAAATTGGTTTGAAGTTTTACTGATTCGGTCTCATGTTTATTCAGGTAGCAGTGCAAATATCCACTATGCTAAGATATGATCTGAATATTCTTACTTCCATTTTAAAAAGTAAGCTATAAACTACTCAAATAATATTATATGAACTGAGTATTACGTCAAAATTTATAGCACTCCTAAAACAGCCTACAAAAAGTACTCAGATGTAGGTAAAAAAGTACTTCCAGATAAACACTGAGGCCTCATGAGAGTGAAGAGACTCAGACAGAGATTGGCTGTACTTATATTGCGTTAACATTTCAGTTTAAGCACCAAATTTCAATTACTCGCCCTCATGTTTTTTCAATCCCCCAAGATCTTCGTTCATCTCAAATGAAAATATTTTAGATTAAATCTGAGAGCTCCCTCATCCTCCTTAGACAGCAATAGTCTGAGACATTCAGTCTAGAAAAGGAACCAAAAACATTGTTAAAACTTTCAATGTGACTTCAGTGTTCAACTGCAATCATTTAAAGCTCCTAGAACACTTTTTTTGTGCTGAATTACTGAATTAATATTGTTCACCTCTGTCTTGTTTTCCACAGCAATTGTCATAACGCCCGTAGTAAATGCACACTCTAATCTGACGCACAGAACACAGTTCTGGGGGCACAAATAAGTATTGTCGGAGGTTTATATGATTACAGTTGGACCACTGAGGCCACATGGTGGATGAGAGAGAGCTCTCGTATTTCATCTAAAATATTTTCATTAGTGTTCTGAAGATGAACAAAGGTTTCAGGAGATTGGAAGAGGCGTGAGGGTGAGTAATTAGCTGCGAAATGTTCATTTCATTAATCCTACCATATGCCAAACTTGCCACTGGCCTTTGTCAATGATGGCCTCAACTATCCTCATATTTTTCAGTTTGCTGTATCACTTCATCTCCCCTCTACTAATAAGCCCAGACTCAAACTGAAGTGCAATGGCGCTATATGTCAACGCACTGCCCTTGAGGCTAGTATCTGCGCTGATTTTTGTGCCAGTGTAAACATCTAGTGTAAGATTCTGACGGTATGAAAACCTTGGATAAAAATATCACCATTTCACGGTATGACAGTATTGTGTTTACTGCTCTATAGTATATTCTTTTTAAACGTCTGGGTAAAAAACAAAACCTTTTTCCCCCTTTGAACACAATATATTTTATTTTGAGAAATATTTGAAATATTTTGCAGCAGTAATAATTCTTAATAATAATTTAAGTAAGTCATTGACTTGTTTCAAAAGCACAGATTTTTTTTTTACAATTTACACCTAAAAAAACACAAAAATTCATAATAATAATAATAATTCTATTTTTTTCTGTTATGCTTTCAGGATAATATTGTATTATGTTGTATCCGACTGTTTGCGTATTGTGAAATGGCCTTTGTACCCCCTTTTATTTATTTATTTATTTTTTTGTTTGTTTGTTCTATTTATGACAAAAACAATAAAAAGATTAATGGAAAAAAAACACAAAAGAAATGTAATTAAAAAATCTTACACATACCTTAGGAACGGTATAGCAGAAAACTTTGGCGGTATGAAAACCTTGACTATTCCATACCGCGGTATACTTTAAAAATGGTTATCCCATGCCCAGTGTAAACTCAGCTATAAACTATAGTATAGCTGTAGTAAACTCAGTAGTTGGGAGATGAAAGGGTCTGTGACTGCAAAGTGTGATGCCAACTTGTCTCACATTTTTCTTGATAACCAATCAAATCACACCCTTGACATCATTGAATTTCTGTGGCAGTGAATCACTGTTTGTGAATGCCATTGAAATATTATGAGAAGTGTTGCTATCTGTCTGTGACTTCTCTTATGAGCAGCATTTTCATGTAAAGTCTAAAATAGATGAATCCAAAACAAATGTTTAATGACAGAGATGTTGCAGATCATTAAATAATAAATTCCCCACAAAACTTTTTTTTCAGGTCAGTGAAGCCACTTTTTTTGTCTTTAAAAAAATACCTCCATTTCAATTTCATACTGACTGACTACACACATTCATATTATGTCCACTGTATTTTAATTTCATCAGTTTCAAACAATAGTTAGCTTTTTTTGATGCAGTAATTGTCTGAAGAAGTATAGTCTGGCTATTTTACAGTTTGACAATCATTTTTCAGGTGTCTGCATTTCAATTTGACAAAAACAAACGAATGAATGAATGATTATCTACACATAAGCAGTACCTGTCAACCTCAGGAAATAAATGACTTGTGAACGCGCTAGTCTAATGTTTCTGCACACACAGAGATTGTCAATGCTGCGTAACTGAACACTGTTGGAAACAAGCACTAGAGCATGTTAATGTGTTCAGCCTTAATGATTAACCTTGAGGTCAGCGTGCCTTACTGCTTCTTCAAATGCCAGGGACAGGTGTGGGCCTTTCCGATATGTGGACACCAGGAAGACGTAGATGAAGGCTTTAGCCCATTGTCATCAGTTATATGGCTTTGTGCAAAAATGAGATGCTTTTAACTTGAGTTCCAGAGGGCTTTATGCAAATAGACGTATTACTGTCTCCTGTGCATTCAGTAAATTGAATAATGCAGGAAATGAATGCAGTTTAGATTCAAATTCATAGGTCGTAGTGCTTACTCTGCTTGTAGAATATGAGCATTTACCTATTGGCCATTACTTACAGTTCTATTCTGTTGTTGAGGCATTTGTTATTAATCTAATAAAAAGACTGTTCACCCAATTTCTTTTTAATTTTCTGTCAATTCCAGTCATCCAAAATGTAGGTTGAACGTTAAGAAGAGTTTTAGATGAAACTGTGCTCCTTGGTGATACATGAAATGCAAATCAATGACTATCATCAGCACTTTGAGAGAGAGAAAAAAACATGAATACCTACTCACAGTACACTGACGTCTTATGCAATGAAGAAATCAGTCTGAGAAATAAAATTAACACCATTTAATAAATTATTTGATTTCATCAAACAGTCCTGTGCCTGTGCACTGACTACATAGCAATATATACACGAATATTCTGAGGCTTTAACATGTCTTTGATCTTTTTTTATATTAGGTGTCACTAACAGTGTCTCAAACATGGCAGCAGATCTGCTCTTTGTCTCTGTTCTTGTCCTGCTTCTTGTTGATTTGGTAACAAGTGAGAACATTGATTTCTACAACCTCAGGCCTGCTATAGAAGGTGAGTGTGTTTATTTAAGTCACATGACTTCTTTTATTTGAATGTACACTATTATTAACACATTTGAGGTCAGCAGAGATGCTTTAAATGAAGAGGCTTTTCAATGGTTTCAAATAAATGCATGATAAATTGTCATGATTTCCAGAAAAATGTTTTCAACATTAATAATTGAGCATCAAATCAGCATGTTGATCTAATTTCTGAAGGATGAAATGATGCTGTAATCAATAATGATGCTAAAAACCCATCTTTGAATGAAAATCATTTAAAATGTATTCCAATACAAAACTGTCATCATATTTTTTTTACTGTTGTAATAATATTTATGTTTTCACTCTATTTCTGATCAAATAAATATGGTCTTAAAATATACATCTTTTAAAAACATATTTGTAATTGTACATATTTGTAATTATGTACATATGTAAATAACTGTACATATTTGTAATTGTAATGGTTGAAAAAAAAATATATGAAATGTGCCATTTTTGCAATATTTTGAAGTATATGGTGCTTATGCATATATGACATACATTTTATGAATGCAAAATCCAAAACCGCTTGTCATATACAGTGCTTATAGAATATCATCATACCCCTTTGAAAAAATACTTATTTGTCATACAACTATAAATCAAATCTGATTCCATATAAGATTTCCAGCCTTTGAAATCCAGCCTTCTCCGAACTTGTGCCTTTCTACACCTCTATCTTAAAGGTCTTTTAAAAGCAGGGTGTAGTGTAAGTAAAGGTATAGATTTTCACAGGGTATGATGATTTTCTATAGATACTGTATGTAATTTGCAAGAATTTTTATTTATCAGATTTCTAAATGGAAATACAACCCTTAAATAATTGAATTTACCCGTGATCTATTATTCTGTATCGTTATTATTATTATTATTATTATTATTATTATTATTATTATTATTATTAATGTTATTATAATTTCCAGTTACTTTGTAGCTCTAACGCAGTGTTTCTATCTGTACAGCCACTCCATACCCTAAAAGTTTCAAGTGTTTCACATGTGAACAGGCCACAGACAACTACAGCTGTAACCGCTGGGCAGAAGATGTGTGGTGTCCTCAGAGTGAGTCTACAAAACACAAACCTGCAGCTCTCAGGCCTTCAGTTATCTCTTGTTAATTTAACATAATTGTGAGCTGAATTGTTCAGGCTTTTTGGGAAGTAATACATTTTCTTCGTTTATAGATACCCAGTACTGTATGACTATACATCACTTCAACCATCACGGGAAAACAAAATTTGTTACCAAAAGATGTGCTGTTCATGATGAATGCCGATTAGCTGGCTGTAGACATCACAAAAATACACACCATGTGAGTATCCACTATTCCACTCTAAGGCCCTGTTACACTTGTCATTAAGATGTATCTTGTTCAATTGAATTACAAGTAGATGAGGGAGACACATTACCGTTTACACCTGTTTTAATGTCTCTTGTGTCCACGCTTCCTCATTTCTCTGAGGGGTGGGTCTAAGTGGTCAATGTATGTGCCTTTAACTGATCTTTTGACTAATATTGTGAAATTAGCAGAGATGAACTCAATAGGAAACAATAAAAAAAGCAGTCAGCAACTTTTGTTTCTACTCTGATGTTGGAAAACTACACTAAGCTGTGAGTTTTTTGTCGCGAAATGTTTGAGAATGAGGATAGTAGATGAGTCTAGATGTTGTGTTTTTTGCATCTGTTTGAATGCATTTGACTACATCAGAGTTTATATTATGAAAGTAACTTGATCAGATTTAAGCCAGTTCTGGTGGTTTAAAGTGGACAAGTGAAAATATTTTTAGTTGCCATTTACACGTGCAGTATTTAGTGCTGTCCACTTATAAAAAATAAACAAAAACACACCTTAACGCCACACAGCAAAAATTCCAGTGTTAAATATACATTATAGACAATATATATATATATATATATATATATATATATATATATTTTATTTATTTTTTTTGGTATTGTTCAGTGTTAAAACCGGAATACATTTTAATCTACGAGTGTGAAAGAGTGTATATTTAAGAGTTTTTTTTTTTTTTCAGTTATAAACCTTTACCCTATTATGCAGTGTATTTCCCACTATGGGAAGTCCTTTTTTTTTAACTCGAACCGGTTCTTCCAGACAAACAGTGATCAAACCACACTCTAAAAAAAAAGGTTCTTCAGTGGTTCTTCAGAAGTTCTTTGCGATATTTGAGGTGCTATTTAGCACTTTTACTGTGTAAAGAACCTTTAAAGCACCATAAAGGTTCGTCAGTGGTTCTTCAGTGGTTCTTTAAGGTGGTCAGGGTGCTATATAGCACTTTTACTGTGTAAAGAACCTTTAAAGCACCATAAAGGTTTTTCAGTGGTTCTTTGGGGTGTTTAAAGTGCTATATAGCACCAATACTACTGGTAAGCACTTGTTCTTATAACTAATTCTCATAACTCTTATGCCGGTTTTATTTGCGGAAAGGGTAAAGTAACATAATGAGCACCTTAAAATATAGGTGCTATATAGCACCATTTGACAAAAGTACTATATAGCACCTATTTTTATAAGGTGCTGTATAGCACCAAAAAAGGTTCCCTCCTCGTTACGACCAAAGAACCAGTTTTGGTGCTATTTAGTACCTTTTTTTTTTTAGAGTGCAGTATGTTTTACGAGTCCTAATGATATAATAAATGATAAGACGTAATAAATTAACTCTCATCAGAAGCAGTGTACTATATGCACTCATTATATACACATGCATAATCTATGTAGATTTATTTGTTATTAAATAAAGTGATTAATGTACAAATTTCACATATTAACACTTTGAAGAGTAACACACACTCCAGTTTGATGTCAAAAAAATAAACTCTTACTGTGTTAAAAGAGCTCTGTGAGTAATGTACAATTTTCACACTTTAGAAAGTGTTATTATGACTCCAAAATGGAGGGAGTCATGTTCACCCAAGGAGCATTAAGTTAAACTCAAATTGAGTTAAAAGTACACTTTTTTAATGTGTATGTTTTAATGCTAATCATGAGCTGGTTTAGGGTGGTTCTTAGCTAATTTATACTTTGACATGTGCTGGTCCTGGTCCTGAGTCATTTGCATAGGACCTCTACATGCCCAGCTAGGAGTTCACACTGTCCGACAAATGCCTGAAATTGGTCAACTGGAGATTGTTCACATGAGTGACAGACATGCACTATGAAATGTCAAAGACATGTTCAGCAAGAATCACCAACCTGTTGCTGACATCCATGAAATATGTGATATGCTATATATCTGGACCTTTTGGCGGTTAAAAATCCTGCTATGTGAAATGAGGTCTGGGTGAGGAATTATCAAGTAATAATATCGAGAAACAATGGTTCAGTTCCCGAGAAAGTCTCCTTATTTGTCCTTTTTAGACCCAAGAAATGGAGAAAACTTTAAGAGGAGCACCCATGTCTTTTTGATGCTCTGTTTAAGCTCTGCCACAACTAAGTACCTAATCCAGTCTTGTGTGAGAACTCCATTACATTATTTCCTTATCACTGCCTGCATGTGCTTGATTGTGAAACTTAGTTTGCAAGTCAGAGAGAAAAAGTTGTCTGCGATCCTTTCTATAGTAAAGCCACACAGTATCTATCATCCTGACACTAATCTATCACACAATGTGAACACTGCAACAACTGTTTACTACCCCAAAACCCTTGTAGTGTGAAAATGTATATTTGTTATAAATATAAATGTATATTTATAACAAATCTGTACCTACATTTCAACATCCAGATCTTTTGGACTGACTGCATCTCTGTTTAATGTCCATCGTCTTTTTTCATATTTATTCTGTGTTGTCACTTGTCACTTTATGTACACTGGAAGCTTCTGTAGCCAAGGCAAATTCCTTGTGTGTGTGTGAAGCACACTTGGCAATAAAACTGATTCTGATTCTGACAATGGCGATCCCAGTTTTTGAAAATCATTCAGTGTGAACTCACCATTAGAACCAGCTAAATACCCAGATTAAACCAACTCATGACAATCTCATACCAGCAGCCATTTATCAAAACACATCTAACCAACCTAACTTCCTGTATTTTTTTGCCAACAGAGAAAAAAAAGCGCTTGATAAAATATGATTTTGTCCTGCAGGAGTGTGTATCTTGCTGCGAGGGAATGGTTTGTAACGTAGAGCTGCCAACCAATCACAGTAATGCAGTGTTTGCTCAGAGGCGAACCCACAGCTCCGCATCAGCCACTTTCAGGAGCTGGCATTCAGTGATCCTGCTGATTCCCGCTCTCACTGGACTCATGCCACTCTGATCCCGAAGCTGCTCGCTGCTGATAAACAGACAAAGGAGATGTCATCCACACTGGAATATTGTTACAGATGGATGATTCTTCAAGGCCACAGCAATATCATGCTGGAGAAAGCTATCCATCAGCAGGATGTCGCAGGACTGAACGTGTGGTCAGGATGTTATTTGAAATTCACCGTCTTGATTATGGGCTCAATGATGAATGAACAGTTACTAATCAAATGGAGTTGCAGGAAAATCACATCAAGGCGGTGGCTCCATATGAAGGTCATCTCTAGTGGATCTGGATCTGTAATATGAAGGACAAAAAAATACTTGTTTATTGTTTATAAACTAGGGTTTGTGAACACTGAGGCCCTGTTTACACTAGTGCGTTTCAGTTTTAAAACGGCGTTTTAGCATGAAAACGATCTGCATCCACACTAGCGTTTCACCCAGCGTTTCTCAGCATATCTCCATCTACACTACTCCACCAAAAACGTATATCACGTGACCATTCGCGCACTCTGGGCATGCGCGTTCAAGTATAAACAGGAAGCATGTGTCTCGCTGGTTCTTACCGGTGTAACCCAAAACCGGCGTTCTAAATAGGGCTTACGCTGCTTGAAACGCGAGCGATTAGCGAGTGCTCGAACAATAGCTTGCCTCTTGCGAATATAAGCAGCTGTTGTAGTAAAAAAGGCAGAATTTAACTGCACAATAGCGCCTAAAACGGACAATAGTTCAAACAACGCTTCCATTTCTGTGTCCAGCAGCCACGCCTCCGTTTTCAAATGTCTCCGTTTTACCCCATCCACACTGAGACAGAGCAGCAGCGTTTTAGAATGAAAATGGCCTCTCCAGCGTTTCCAAAACACTCCGTTTTCGGGGCTCGAAAACTCCGGTGTAGTGTGGATAGATGGCGTAACCGTATCGAAACTTATGCATTTTAAAACGAAAACGCATTAGTGTAAATGGGGCCTGAGTTGTTAAAACAAACAGTATTTTGAGTGCGTCCAGGCTTATTTGTCTAAATTAGACTTTTTATGCTAAGGTTTCATCATCAAAGATCAGTATCACAAAAACATCACTGGCCGAGCAGAGCTTGATTCTTCTTGCTGTGAGGCAATCATGCTAACCATTTAACCACAGTGTTAACCACATCGCCCTTAGCTCAAAGTGCTCTTGGAATTGTATTTGCGCTACTTATATTTTGTATGTTATATTATATATCAATGCTGAAACAGTCTCAGAGACATTTTTAAATGTTGTTGTTGTTGTTTTACTTGGCATATGAGCACTAAACTATTCATACTAGTAGTGTCTGTGCATTTTCTGACTAAAGGATTTATTAATCGTTCTTACTATTCAATGATCGCAAACTGTCATAGTTTATTAAAGATGCAAACCCCTGACTGCATGTCAGCTGCACCTTCAGCAAACCTCCTAATACCTGCAGCACGAGGACGTTTATGATTATTTATGAGCGTAAAAAAGTGGCTGATCTGTTCAGCGAAATATAGTTAAAGAAATCTCCACTGGGCTGAGCAAGAGTGCTTCTTTTCTGTTTAACTGTTGAGCGCATCATCGATGACGTAAGCGTGCTTCGCCTCGGATGCAATGCGAGTACAGGCCGTCGGGGGAGAGGGGTGGGGGGACAAGCGTGCTTTGGCACGGTTTAGAGCAGGGGTCTCAAACTCAATTTATCTGGGGGCCGCTCGAGGCAGAGTCTGGGTGAGGCTGGGCCGCATCATGTTTTCCACAATAAATTAATTATATTAATTATTATTCATTTCTCATTTGTATATTTTTTAATCTTTTTTTTGTGCTAAATTAGTGATTTGTGAATATTAGAATTTTTTAACACAAAATAAGATGAAAAAAAATCCACTTAATGCTGAATCAATTTAAATAAATACCGGAAAGCAAAAAACGAATATTTCGCGAAACAGAATCTGGCTCAATTTAAGCACTGATTTGTATACATTTATCTGTGTGTAATGTCCCGCTGCGCAGCAACTTAAAAAAAATGTGTAAATGAAGTGTTGTGAATATAGCGTGCTGGGGCGAATGTCTGCGTGCGGCCAATAGAAACGAGGCATGAAAGAAAACACTCGCTGTTGTAACTTTCACTCATTGAGAAATGTTTCTCTGCCTGCGTCAAGCCGTTGTCCCGCCTACGAGAGCCATATACCCCACCGTGATTGGTAGGTTCATTCAGCTCTGCACACAACATTGTAAAATGCCATCCATATCAAACTCGCAGGCCGCACTGACATTAAACATTCAAATTGAGGCATGGGCCACAAACTCGTCCCGCGGCCGCATTTGGCCCCCAGGCCGTGAGTTTGAGACCCCTGGTTTAGAGTAACTGTTCCCATCAATATACTGGGGCGTTAGGACCCACACAGATGCCAGATTGAGTGCTCCCTGCTGGTCTCACTAACACCACTTCCGACAGCAACCTAACTTTCCCATGTGGTCTCCCATTCAGGTACTAACCAGGCACAGCTCTGCTTAGATTCAGTGGGTGACCATGTGAGAGTTGCAGAGAGTATATAAATTCAAACTATACTTTTTATGCTAAGGTTTCATCATCAAAATTCAGTTTCACAAAAACATCACTGGATGAGCAGAGCTTGATTCTTCTTGCTGTGAGGCAATCATGCTAACCATTTAACCCCTTTGCTCAGTGCCCTTGAAGTGCCCTTGAAATTGGTTTTGCTCTACTTATATTTTGTATGGGTGCCACGGTGGCATAGTGAGTAGCACGTTCCCCTCACAGCAAGAAGGTCACTGGTTCGAGCCTCGGCTTGGTCAGTTGGCATTACTGTGTGAAGTTTGCATGTTCTCCTCGTGTTCGCGTGGGTTTCCTCCGTGTGCTCCGGTTTCCCCCACAGTCCAAAGATATGCGGTACAGGTGAATTGGGTAGGCTAAATTGTCTGTAGTGTATGTGTGTGAATGAGAATGTATGGATGTGTTTCCCAGAGATGGGTTGTGGCTGGAAGGGCATCCGCTGCGTAAAACAAATGCTGGATAAGTTGGTGGATCATTCTGCTGTGGCCACCCTGGATTAATAAAGGGACTGAGCCGACAAGAAAATGAATGAATAAATATATTTTGTATGTTATATGATATATCAATGCTGAAACAGTCTCAGAGGCGAGGCTCAGAGGCTTTTAATTGCTCCTTTTGTCAGAAAATGCACAGACACTACTAGTATGAATAGTTTGGTGCTCATGTGCCAAATAAAACAACAACAAATGGAGTATACCTTGAGCTTCAGTGCAGTATTACACTTTTTAAAATGCTCCAAAAACAGTTGGACTCAATAATCAAAATTATTGAAATATTTCATATGCAGACTCTGGCTCTAAATCCAAAAGATGACACTGGCCAGATTGGGATATCTTATGTGTAATTTTTCTGTGAAATGTGCTGGAGATGCATCATCCATCTTTATTTTTTGTTTGTTTTTGCAGTGTGTGGTCCTAACCAACAAAACTGTTACTCCTCCAGTCGGAAAGCCATGTCACAAAGGTCTGTCAATGGAAATCTGCTACAGCTTGTGGCAAGTGCTTACTAATGTGGATCTAAGTAGGACAGAAAAACAGACATAGCATTTAGCAGCAGAAGCAGTGGATTTCACTCGTGCTGCCTCAGTGGATTTGTATTGAGCAAATTGAGGCTTACGCTGAGCATTGGAAGTGTCTGTGTGGGACGTCCTGTGGCTTTGTTCCCAGATTCTGTCACACAGGCCAAGCGCATCAATGAGAGGACGCGGCATAGGTTGTTCTAGTTGGCTAAACAGTCTAAATGTCTTTAAAAGAAGTCTGGATTGCTGCATAAATGTCAGTGCTTTGAGAACATGAACCTGCATCACGCAAAGCACTAATTAATAAATTAAGGATATTTTGTTTTGACTTTTGCAAACAGTTTCTATATGAGAAAAAAAAGGCAATGTTATTTAATAAATGTAAAAAAATAACTTCACAAATTGTAGTGTGTCCTATTACCATAATTTTTTTTTCTTCAGTCAAGCAAGCATGAAATGAAATGGACCCTGATTTTTCTAAAAGTATGTTATTTATCGTACTGCAATAATAGGGTCATCTGAAGGCACAATCCTCGACAATAATCTTGCCAATGCTGTTTTGTTGTCATGCCTAGAGACTGAACATGTAATACATACACGCATGATGTTATGTTTTCGATGTGACCATCAGGAAGAATGCAGCATCTCATTTCTCAGAGGACACGTTCTCTTTTCTCACGGTCTTCGAGTTTGTTCTTTCGAGGTGACCTGGCAAGACCGGTCTTCACAAAAACACAAGTCCGTTCTCTGCGTTCTTGGAATTAAGAAACAGTCAGAGTGATGAAGCCAATTAAGATATGGGGATGTGAGGAGGCCAGAGGCCAGTGGGCAAATTTGGCCAGGATACTGGGGTTAAACCCCTACTTTTTTCATAGGACATCCTGTGATTTTTAATGACCACGGAGAGTCAAGACCTCGGTTTAACATCTCATCTAAAAGACAGTGCTCACTGAGCAGTATGGAGTCCCCTTCACTATACCGGGGCGTTATTACCCACACAGACATCAGGTTGAGTGCTCCCTGCTGGTCTCACTAACACCACTTCCGGCAGCAACCTAGCTTTCCCATGTGGTCTCACATCCAGGTACTGACCAGGCACAGTTCTGCTTAGCTTCAGTGGGCGACCATGTGAGAGTTGCAGAGAGCTAGCTGCATAAACATTATATTATATTTTAATATTATTATCATCAGATTTCCTCAGATTTAGATCACAATATGAAAGAAAAAATAAGCCAATGTTTTATTCACTTTTAAAATGTAAAGAAAATCACATTTATGTTATCTCTTAAAATTGCAAATTTCGTTTTAATTTACAAAAAAATATATTTCATTTATATTAAAGCCACAAAAAGTTATTTCATTAGGTTATTTCATTAAAACAAAAATACATTGTTACTGTTTATGTTGCTGACTTATGTAATTACATTATCTCAAATGTTTCAAAGAGAAGTGAACTAAGCAATTTAACTAGCAACATGGAGTGTGTAGTGATACTAATGAAGTTACACACACTCGATTTTCAGTTTGGTTTTATAGAAAACAGGCAAACACCAAAGACACTTACAGAAATGCACAGAGCAGCGTTATAAAATGAACTTAAAATGCCTTTAGCATGATAAAACAGCTAAGCTTCTTCTCCATGTAATCATGACCAGAAGAACTGGAAAAGCTCTGCTGCTTGCATGCTGTTTTTTTACTCGTCTCTGATCAATATGTCTTCAGCAGTTTGCTACAGCCTTCAGCCGTACTCTGCTTCATACTACCACGATAATAAGTTCTGAATACTATAGTTCATCCATGAAAATTATTGCTGCAGGAGTCACATATAGGATGTAATGAAGACCACAACTCCCATGATTCCACACTCAGTCACTGCATCATAAAACTATGGCTGCGTCCGAAACCGCCTACTACTCAGTAGGTACTGCATTTTAATTTAACCGTACTGCTCGGCCGTTAGAAAAGTACGTTCTCTACAGTATGAATGTGAGAAGTATGAATGGAATTCGGGTGTATTACATCCGCCATTTTGTCATGGTCACGTGACCTACCTGCGTCAGTTGCTTCGCTTCACTCCCATTCATGAATTCTCTCGCGGGGCATCATGGGACAGCGCAGCGTGCATGGGATGCGCACTTCAGAATCTCGCCGGAAGTAGTAAGTCATCCGGGTATTTCTCGCATACTGATTTTCAAATTCTATGAATTCGGACATACTACTCGGCTCGCGTACTGTTTTTAGCATACTGTATAGTATGGAAGTATGCGGTTTCGGACGCAGCCTATGCCTTTGTTTGTTGTGAATATGTGCCCTCTAGTGGCGAAAATTCTGTGCCTTTAAAGTAAATACAACAAACAGGACATTATTAATACTGGGCACGTCAACGCAACTACTAAAACAGAAGAGCTGGACAACATTAATTTATCTTCAAACCTTACAGTGAGGCAGTGCTGCTTCTCGTGATGAAGTGAGTTATGATAAATAGTCTTGTTTACTTTCATCGGCTTGATTAAGTGTGTAAACGGTTCTTCATCTCTTTACTCTAAAGCACACCGCTGTGCTTTTTGTATACGAGCAGCAGGGCTGTGTTTATAAAATTCCTTCCCCGCTGATCTGAGAACAGCTCTTTCTTTTCACACGAGATGCTCAGGTTAGAGTTTGGAGCAGGAAGCTGAACCTCGAGCAGTACAAAAGAGCAGCTCCCCCCTGCCGGAGCTCAGAGAACAATAAAAACATTCCCAAGAGGATCTCGGTGTGGGACACAAAGCTGAAGACCATTAATATCACTGCTGTCTGGAATAATGAGGCCTTTTCTTTCTCCAGACCAAACATGACATATTGCTCTTCCTCTAAAACCGCTGCAGAGGAAATGAGATTTGGGTTCTGTAACTCATGAAGTTAAAGTATGTGTCTGTCTGTCGTGTGTGTGAGAGTGAGTGCGGGCGTGCGTGCGTGCGTGTGTTTAATCCTCATCACACTCGTTGTGAGGACCTCAAGTGTCAACTCAAGTACAGTAATACCAGTCATTTTTGCCGTCCTCGTGAGCTAAACGACTCAATATTAAGGCTGTACAGTAACTATAAACAATTCCTCACGTCTTTTGGAAGTCCCCATAAAACATGAAAACCCACCGTGTTCGTGTGTAAGCGTCGTGTTTGCTGTTTGCCCTGGCTGCTGGCTGTCTTTGTTCCGGTTTTATTAGGCGTGGAGTTGGAGTCTGTCACTTTCAGGCTTTGGGGAGTCATTTGTCTCCCATTGAGGAAAACAGTATCAGTGGTGCTGTGCTCATCCACACCGCCTGTGTCTTTGGTATTCAGAGCCCAGTCTGTGAAAAGCTCATCCACGTGCATTACAGTGAGCAGGCTAGCAGACCAGAAGACCTCACGATTGGGTAAAAAGTGTGTTATTATCAAGCGGCAACCTCCCGCTCTCCCTCGGGAAGCCAATACGGAAGTAACTAAGACTTGCAATTCATCGAAAATTCCGCTAGTCCTGGCTGTCCTAGCTCCATAATAGAGCAAATCTCCAATGAGCCCACTGGCGAAATGGCCAATTTTACAGCAGAAAAAAAGGTGTTTACAGCCTGGTACAAAGAGCGATTTTGGTTCATATAGCTTATATTACCCTTCATGACAACTGTGAGGGGGGTGAATTTTTTTATAACTCATCCGTTTCCTTTATATTAAGCTAAATTAAGTTTGCATAATTAAGGGCGTGGCCACTTGAGTGACAGCTAGTCGCGCTGGTCGCCGTCACGTCACCTCAGCTGATTCCGGCTGATTCAACGTATTTTTGTGTTGTTTTATATGGCTTTACACAGTCAGTCGCCTTTTGGAATTGTTTCCTGCAATTATCAGATAATATGGCATGCTGTGTGCACTTAATTGTGCTCACAAACCATTCACGTGGACTCACGTTTCCCAGGTGAGTCAAATTATATACTTATACCATCTCTATAAGTGTAATTGCTTTATTTAGGATAATTTATGATTTATAATGTTCTTCAGAACTCTAATGCACTCCAGAATCTGACAGATTGATCAGCTGTACCCTATAAAATCGTCATCTGAAGCGTTGTCATACAGTGTTCTGCCTGGATTTCCTAAATAGCCCTACATTTACTAACACAGACTATATCTGAAGTATTTGGATGTAATCCGCACTTTCTTCCTGTTGAAAAACGTCTTAAGAACGATTTTAAGTGGCTTGATGTATTACAGCAGTGTTTTCAACAGACTAAACACTTTATTGATATAGTGTACAACCAAGCACGTGTGTTCAGAACACAAACGAGTCGCAGGTAATGAAATATGATGTGTTTCTCCCATAAGAAAGCCCTTAGCTTAATGCCAGCATGCGTCCCGTAGCTCCGCTCATGCTCCGCCCACGCTCCGCCTCTTTGCCCTTGTTTGGTATGCCTCGGTTGGTGCGATGACGCGCGAACAAAATGGCGACGGTTGGCCACGCCTACTAGTGGCTTCTTTTGGGTTCATCAGAAACCTATGGGTGACGTCACGGATACTACGTCCATATTTTTTACAGTCTATGGTTATTATACGGTAAAGTGCTACGATTAGCCATATAAATCTGTTTAAAATTTACAGTTGATTCATACTAAACTTTGGAATGTTATAGCTATACAAAAACATTATTTAAATTGTTAATAATTATTAATAACTAATAATAAATATTTCAAATTATTAAGCTATGACAACACAACATTAATTGTAGGCACACTTTTACAGATTTTCTAACTTCCACTGCAGGTGCAAGACCATAACTTCCCAAACCCAAATTAGGAACAAAACCATTAGGTTTTATGAATTTAATAGATTATTATTTATTGATGTTATCAACAAAACAAAACCATGTTAAATTACAAAATTCATGTAGTTTCTGAATTTTTTTAGATTTTAGTCAAAATTATTTTTATTATGGCGTTAAATAAAATCAAAATAAGCATTTAATTACTAAAAATAAACAAAGTTGCAGGAAATAATAAGCACATATACAAAGAAAACTATTTCAGCACCTTTTTCAAATAATATTAATGTATATGATTAGTATCATTAATGCAATACATTATTATACATTAATACATCCCCTCCCTTTCTTTTTTTAGTTTCTATAAAGGCTCTAGGATTTTTTTTTTTGCCACATTCTGTTTATTCATGTATCTATCTTCACCTTTGATATATTCCTTTTTGCTGTTATAGTTGTTGCTTTCTGTAACTGTTGTCTACTGTTATTTATTACTTTGTCATATTTGCTCATTTTCTAAAAAATAATACAAATTTGAACTAATTATAACTAATAAAAACTACACAGCAGCTACTTCATAATAAATAACACGGCTGTAGCATTTTCACTAAATGTGAAATGATGGATTTGAATGTTTTTACCCTGTATATTCCCTTCAGTATAACGTCACTAAATTTAAAGGGAAGTCGTTTAGGCCTCACTGGAAAGCCCCCTCGTGCCTATTAATTCAAAAGAAAATTGACATGATTAAATTAATCAATTATTGGATTATCCATTGATGCATTGGGTCATAAGAGTGACTTTTAAGTTATAGAAGTAGCACAAAAGCAACCTTCATTTCCCGAGTGGCATTTACTACTCTCAAACAATGGACAACCTTCATTCCTGCTCTTGTTTTTAACGGTGGCGCCATGTAAATTTGTGCTTCATTGAAGTCTGGTGATGGATGGTGTCTCCTCACAGGCGTCTTCAATAACTGTGCTCTTCTTGTGAAGGAAGTGACTCGTGATTGAACGCACTGGTCATGATTTTCGGCAAGAGAAATAAAAGCTGTCAATAGAACCGAACTTTTACAACCAATATGCTCTTTTTTGTCTTTTAAGGCCAAAAAATTGTAAAAAATATCTGCAAATTAGTGCATTTTTAATTTGAAAAAATCCTCATTTGTACTTTTAATCAACCTTTTAGAAAACTTGAAACGCAAAGAATGTCATGTCATACTTAAATTAATCAATTAACCGGGAAAGTGTGGTGATAACTGTTATTGGTAACTGATTATTGTCTTCTTGAAATCTGTATCTGTTTTTCAAACTATATTTGCCATATACATACTGTATTACAAACTGCTACAAAAATGATGAGAGAAGTAAACAATGTGATCACTCTGCCGACTGCAAGTGCTCTTGACACGCCACAAATGCTCTCTTTAGGACGAGGCTTTTGTGATAATCCCAACATCACAGCACTGTCCGCATTTGATCTCTAGACCTGTCCTGTCCTGTAATGTGAATGAGTCACGGCTGTTTTGTGGGCTTGTGTATGCGCTCAGTGACATCCAACGAGTCTTAACATTCCTCCGCAGGGCCAGAGTCACTGCACTAATTGGCAGACGGCAGTGTTTCCAGAGAGATTTTCTTCTCCGTGAGGATCTGACCTCTCAAACCTGAATGAACCAGACCTCGGAGCTCTGTGCACTTGATGGCACTTAGTCATCATTGGGTATAAAAACAACAATGGTGGGAAAAAATTCTGATGGATTGCAGAGCAGTGGCCTTTATTGTTTGTGAATGCATAACATCATCTCAGTAAAATGATGTTAAATAGTCACTGAGAGTACAGTGAATTAGCACAGATGTTTATTTATTTATGAATGATTCCAACTGTGGGTGGCACACTGTAGGAGCTAAAAGAAGACCCACCTTGCTTTACGGGAACTTGCTATTTCAAACTGAGCTGATTCTAATGATCTGAGTGATTTTTAGTGAGCATATGTGACCCTGGACCACAAAACCTTATGTTGCAGATTGCATGGGTCAAAATTATTGCTGTAAATTTTAAGCCGAAAGCATTAGAATATGAAGTATTTTGTAGAATTTTAAGTCATTAATATAGTTTGTACATTTGCTAATGTAGATATATCAAAACTCAATTTTTATTTAGCAAAATGCAGTGCTAAAATTTTAATTTGCACTATTTTAAAGGTGATTTTCTCAGTATTTCGATTTTTTGACACCCTCTGATTATAGATTTGTAATACAGCAGGTGAAATTCAATCCAATATTGCTCATTCAGGCTTATTTATACAGCTTTCAGATTCTGTATAAGTCTTCATTTTTAAACACTGACCCTTACGAAGAGTCACATATCTGTAATGAATTGAGGTCCAATAGGCCATTAACTGATTTATAATCAAGTGGTTTTCTTTAAAACATTACTGCTAATAAAACTTTAAAATGTATTCAAACAGTTGCAGGATGCCACTGTAAAGATCTGAAGACCGGTGGGATGTGCTCTGATTTTCTGGTCAGAATCCTGGCAGGGGCGTGTTGACTTCAGCTGGGAAGACCAGTGAGTCCATTAGAGTGAGAAGCATGAACAAGGCATGAACAAGTTTCTCCAAGTCTTGACAGAAATCCGAATATGTTTTAGAGATCGTATATTTTTGGGATCATGATATGCTGATTTGCCTCTTTATGATTATTTAGCTCAGGGGTAGCATATTACAGGTTAATCAGGAGTTGTCCAAGAACAGAGCCTTGTGGGACATGTGTAATGGATGTTCATGTCAACTTATGGTAAAACCTGAACAAGTTAAAGACGGTCCCAGAAATCTCTTAAGTATTGTATGATAGACAAATTCAGCACTGAGGTCAGGTAATACCAGAATTGTTAATTTGCTCGTATTTGATATAATTTATTATTTTTATGCAGACTGTCTCTGCACTTTAATGTGCCCAGAAACTAGACAAATTTTGTCAAACTTTCCATTTGAATTCAAGTATTTGTTCAGGTTTTTTACCTACAATTGTGTTCATTGTTTTCAATTCAGTTAAATAAAAATTACACTCTTTAACCAAATGGCTGGGTTTGTCCATATTTCACTCAACATTGGGTTAAAACATGCTAATATAGAAAATGTTGATTACAGACTTTAATTAATTAACAAAAATGATTTAATGATTTTAAAATGAATTTTCTTAACAGCAGGCCTTAACCAGTGAAGCATTTACCACTTCTATGATATCTGCTTCTGTTACATATACTTTATATAGTGTCATTACTTAAATGACTTTGGTTCAAGGCTGAGTACGTAACACTGCTGAAAATGAAGCTGAGGGTTTGATAAACCATAGCTAATTACAGTATCACACACTTTATAGTTTTTCTCTGTCAGAAAAACAGTTTAACTGAACCGTCAACATGTTGTTTAACAATACTACTTTCTATTGAATGCATTGTACTTCACAGCTTTATTTTCATTCCAATCTCAAGTAAATATGGCCTAGGCTGATGTCGGCATGTGTAATATGTAAAACTAAGAAAAAAGAAAGAAAAAACTTGAAAGAAAGAAAAAGAAAGATAGAAATGAAGAAAGACAGAACGAAAGAAAGAAAGAGAACAAAAGAAAGAAAGGAAGAGAAAGAAAGAAAGAGAAAGACAAAACGAAAGAAAGAAAGAAAGAAAGAAAGAAAGAAAGAAAAAAAGAAAGAAAGACAGAACGAAAGAAAAAGACAGAACGAAAGAAAGACAAAAAGAAAGAGAAAGACAGAACGAAAGAAAGAAATAGACAGAACGAAAGAAAGGGAAAAAAAGACAGAACGAAAGAAAAAGAGAGAACGAAAGAAAGAAAGAAAGAAAGAAAGAAAGAAAGAAAGAAAGAAAGAAAGAAAGAAAGAAAGAGAACGAAAAAGAAAAAGAAAGAAAGAAAGAAAGAAAGAAAGAAAGAAAGAAAGAAAGAAAGAAAGAAAGAAAGAAAGAACGAACGAACGAACGAACGAAAGAAAGAAAGAAAGAAAGGAAAAGACAGAATGAAAGAAAAATAAAAGAAAGAAAGAAAGAAAAAAGAAAGAGAAAGAAAGACAGAAAGAAAGAAAGAAAGAAAGAAAGAAAGAAAGAAAGAGAAAGAAAGACAAAAAGAAAGAAAGAAAGAAAGAAAGAAAGAAAGAAAGAAAGAAAGAAAGAAAGAAAGAAAGAAAGAAAGAAAGAGAAAGAAAGACAGAAAGAAAGAAAGAGAACGAAAGAGAGACAGAACAAAAGAAAGGGAAAGAAAGACAGAAAGAAAGAGAAAAAAAGACAGAACGAAAAAGACAACGAAAGAAAGAAAGATAGAAAGAAAGAGAACGAAAGAAAGAAAAAGAAAGAAAGAAAGAAAGAAAGAAAGAAAAGAAGAGAAAGAAAGAAAAAGACAAAATGAAAGAAAAGAAAGAAAGACAGAACGAAAGAAAGACAGAACGAAAGAAAGACAGAACGAAAGAAAGACAAAACGAAAGAAAGGGAAAGAAAGAGAAAAAAGACAGAACGAAAGAAAGACAGAACGAAAGAAAGAAAAAAAAGACAGAAAGACAGAAAGAAAGAAAAGAATTGATTGTGCAAAAACGTTTGACTGGTCTTAAAGTAGAGGCTCTGGCATAAAGCTGACGTGCAGCTGACGGGAGAGGACAGGTGGATCTCGCTCTGTGATCTTTAAGCACATGTGAAGAGCAGTTTCTGTGAAGTTTGAAGACTTGCTGAGATCTTACACCCCCTGCGTTGCCAGCAAACCTTTCAACATGAAGAAGAAATAACTTAAGGCTGATGGAAAGTACATACTTGGCCCCTGTTGACCTGCTCTCGGCAAACGTTTAGGAACCAGGAATAGAGTTTGATTCAGATTGTGTATTGTGAATAGTTAAAACTGAGCACCTGAAATTCATATGCTTTGATAAATGATTTAAACACTTTCCATAGTCATACACTCTCATTAAAATAAATAAAAGGGTTAGTTCACACAAAATTGCAAAGTGGAAACTATAGTCAGACAGGATTGAGCTTCTGTTTGATATGCTTCATGTTTGTTATTACATTTATCAGTGTTTCTATGTGAAGAAAAATCTGTTCATCATTTAAAGTTTCCCAAAGAGTTGGATTAAATGGTTTTATTTTCATGCAATACATTTATAATGTCTTTACCCAATGATTGAGTTTATCCAAATTTGACGCATTATTGGAATAATACAACAGAGTATTTTTTTTTTAGAGTGTAAAGCTTAAAAATGTTGGGTTTCAATTAATTACCCCAAATGACATAATTTGAACAATGTCTTCCTTTTGTTCTAACATATATAAAAAACTATGCATGAACTATCCCTTAAATGCAAGTATAATGTAATGCACTATTATATGAGTAAAGTACAAGAAAAACCACCTAAAGCAAATGTCTGAGATATGACTGTAGATGAAAGCAGAGGGGAAAAGAGCTGGCGTAAGATGTTAGTAGCAGGAATGCAGAATTGCTACCAGCATTTCATCTGTAAATCCTCTTTTGCAGATGGGCATTATAAGGAAATGATTGACATGTTGAGGAAAAGGTCGGAGCTCCTTGAAGAGACCAGCGTGGATGATTGAATCACGCCAGAGGCAGTCCTGCGTTCACCACCGTCCCTGTAGAAAACATCCTCAAAGCGAATCAGTTCATTCAGTCTATGATTATGAGTCTCTCGCATGCCAACCAACTCAACTAGATGCCTGGTGACAGGTAAGAGGACATAACAGGTGTGTTATTCCCTCTGAAAGTGGAGAGCATAACATGGTTGTGATGAATAATAGTAATGACTGTCAACTCATCAACGCAGTTTTGACTTGGCACGAGAGCAAATGTTGAGGGATTTAGTCCTTGATAGCAGGAAGTAGGTTTTCAGACAGAATAAATCCTGAATCGGGATCCTTTGAGAAACCTCAACACAAATCATCTCAACAACTGAATTTTGGGTTTTCTTAAAAACATGCGTGAGTGTGCCAGGCTGTACTGAGTGCTGGTGTGGGTCTGCAGCTGTACAGCCTGAGGGAGAAATGACAATGACAGTTTGATCTGTTTGTTCGCTTCTCCTCTGTGTTTACAGCAGCTCTATTTTCAGACAGGCTTCAGGAATGCAGAAGACCTAGACCTATTTATGTGGTCTTATAAAGAGAGTATTAACATAATACAGTCTCAAAATCTTTTCCCCCAGAGCAGGGCCTCACATTAAAGGCATAGTAAAACCCCCAAAAATGAAAATGTATTTACCCTCAGGCCTTTCGAGGCGCAGGTTACTTTTTTCTTTAAAGGAATATTTTTAGCTGAAACCATGTTCCTTGGTGGTTTATAGAATGGAAGTCAATGGCTACTTTGGCACTTTGAGAGTCAAAAATACATAGACAGGCAAAGCAAAATGAACGCCTATGGATTCTGACAATACATTGAGGCCTTAATATGGCCGAGAGATCTTAGCGTGCTGCAATTTAAGAAAACATGTGCAATTACTAATAAAACGCCAACAAATTGAGAAAAGATCTTCGTCCATTTGACAGCACACGTGTTGCAAATCCTCACAACGCATACACATTTTTAAAAAATGTGCTGCATTTTCTTACACTACAAACAATTTACGAAAACGCGCTGCATTATTTCACAACACTTTCAAATAACTCGGAGCACAACGGAAATTTTTCAAGAGGACCCTAAAACGTGACAGACCCGGCTATTTAGGTTATGGTTATTTAGGCTAATGAAATACAAAAGACGAGGGAATCAGGATGTTAAAATAAACAATAAAAAAACTCACCTTTCAAAGATCACCTACAACTTCACTGAGCAATAGTCACGGCACAGGCCGGTCAGTCATGTTTTTGGGTCCACTTAAAACCATTTTCATTGTGTTCCGTTCTCTTTGCAAGGGTTGTGAGAAATGCAGCTCGTATTTGAAAATTATTTGCTCTGTGAGAAAAATCCGTTTGTTTATTACTTTTTTTGCGTTGTGTGAAAATGCAGTTTGTTTTTTAAATGTGTTTGTGTTGTGAGGATTTTAAGCACGTGTGTTGTCAAACAGATGAAAATCTTTTTTTAATTTGCTGGTGGTTTTTTTATTAAATTACAGCACGTTAAGCTCTCTCGGCCATCGCACTTACTTTTGACATACCAATGAAATAAAAAAAACTAACTGAAATAAAAACAACTTTGTTGTTGCCTTGTGTTCATGTGTCTGGTCCCATCTGGACTAAAAATCTGTGCGTGAACACACCAAACAGAAAACAGATGACTAGCACTAGAATGTACATTCTGAGCCAGTATGAGAGGATTTATCTTTCCATTTCTGCAGGTGGTATTATGTGTACTCTCAGTCCACAAAGGGAAACTGGAACTAGTGCACACACACAAATAAACAGAGTAGTGTTTTTGTACCATTTTCACAGGACGTTTTGATGTGCAAATAGGTTTGATAATCCGATCATACATATTGTTTGCGAATATTTAAAAAACACGACAAAATTTCTGTGTGGAGTTTGCATGTTCTCCCCGTGTTCGCGTGGGTTTCCTCTGGGTGCTCCGGATTTCCCCCACAGTCCCAAGATATGCGGTACAGGTTAATTGGGTGGGCTAAATTGTCCGTAGTGTATGTTTGTGAATTAGAATGTGTGGATGTTTCCCACACGGCTGGAAGGGCATCCGCTGCGTAAAACAAATGCTGGATAAGTTGGCGGTTCATTCCGCTCTGGCAATCCCGGATTAATAAAGGGACTAAGCCGACAAGAAAATGAATGGATGAATGAAAATTACTGCCTGTTTCTTTGCGCCCCCTCATGATCTGCATCGCTTGCTTAGTTTTGTCACATCAGTTTTTGTTTTCACACTCTGGATCGTAGCTGGACAGCCAATCAGAGTGCTCTCTTTTACCAACAGCTGACAAGGATTCTACATGCTGAATCGGCCAAACCTGAGCCAAATGAGCAGCAACATGTGGAACACCAAATAAACCAAACTGGCAGACTTCATAAAGCAAAACAGTCAATCTGTGAAAAACATTATCACCTTTAAAATACAGCTTCAACAAACATCCAAGTGCATTCACTGTAGCCTGATTTATTTCAACTCATAGAGTTATGAAAAAACAATATTGTGCAAATTTACCATTTGAGCACCACTTTTGTATAACACTTTTTAAAAATATTTTTCCCCTAAAACTTTATGATGCCAAAAGCATTTACATTATTAAGCCTAAACTATTTCATTCACATTTTTTAACTAGTGTGTCTTTGTGAACTCCTCTTTCTCTGCTATTCACTGTTCATTTCAACCTGTAGTAAAATTATCCTTATCTTGTGGCTTTGCATACCAGCGAGACTCTGCACCTCCATTACATGAAATCTGAGCCTGCAGGAGGAGGTTGTAATTATGGCTGAACGGCTGATTTTAGATTTAAACTTCAAGTGGAATCTAGTCATGCACAAAATTTGTACATGGTGATGATGCTCTTTTGTTCATCACGTCAGGCTCTTCAAATGATATCTGGCATGCTGTGTGGACACTATCTCAGCCTGTCAGACAGCGAATACATGTCCATTTAATACTTTTGTTGAAGTCTGAGGGAAAACTGACTTTTAAAAAGAGAAAAGTAAAAGAGCAAGATCTCTGAATATCTGAGTTTCTAAGCTATCGTTCCTAAATTTGGCTCTGTCTGTTTATTTAAAAGAGATATTTTTTGTGATACTTTGGTTAAAATGAGATAAGGCCTAGTAGGTAAAGCACACGAATACACTGTATTTACATGGCTGATCTCTCTTGATGAACTGCTCCTGCCATCAATCTCTCTGCACTTCCCTAAAACGGCAGAGGTTTCCCTTAATCCACTCGCTACAAATCAAACTCTCATCCTGTGCAAAGGCTCCTTGCTTTGAAGTTGATCTTTAGACACAGACTTTTAAGTAGCTACGATGGATTTATTTACACTTAAGTTAATGTTTTTAGGGCTCAGAGTTTTTCCAGAGGAAGTCACCAGATCTTTAAGTATATATTTAAATAGCTGTGTTTCAAATGGAAGGCATAAAATGGTATTTTAGGCATTCACCTCTTTTTATGCCTCTCGCTTTATTCTTTTGTTATGCAAAAAAATAATAAAATCTTTATGTTTTACTTCATCTGGGTGGTAAAAAAAAAGTTGGGAAAAGTGTTCGTACTTACAATTTAAAAAATCTTAAACAAAAAGGTTTAAAAGTCCTAGAAAAATGTAGTCCCTCTTGGATTGTTCACAGTCAAATACCACTGATTCATATAGCACAAAAGTTTGGTATACACCAAAATTTACTTAAAACATTATTTATCAGAATTATATTTACATTTTCATTATTTGTAATATTTATTATTATTATTATTATTATTATCTTTTTTTTTTTAATTGAGAAATTCATTCATTCATTTTCTTTAGTCCCTTTATTAATCTGGGGTCACCACAGCGGAATGAACCGCCAACTTATCAAGCATTTGTTTTACACAGCGGATGCCCTTCCAGCCGCAACCCATGTCTGGGAAACATTCATACACACTCATTCACACTCATACACTATGGACAATTTAGCTTACCCAATTCACCTATAGCGCATGTCTTTGAACTTGTGGGGGAAACCGGAGCACCTGGAGGAAACCCACGCAACCACGGGGAGAACATGCAAACTCCACACAGAAATGCTAACTGACCCAGCCGAGGCTCGAACCAGCAACCTTCTTGCTGTGAGGCGAATGTGTAACTCACTACGCCACCGTGGCACCTAATTGAGAAATTAACCTCCAAAATTGTGAGAAATTCTGAGAATTCTGAGAAATTAAACAAAAAATCTAACAAAAAAATTATTTAGATGCATGGCTTTTTGGTTATCTCACAGTTCTAGGGTAAAACATGTAAATATAAATATGTAATATCTTTTTATTTTCATAACAACAGGTTTTAACTTCTATATATGATTTTTTTTTATTTTAAAAATCCCATGTTTCTACTTTAAAAAGAGACCAAACATTAGTTTGTGCTTTAAAGAATTCAAGATTTACAGCTGTTTAAGTAGGAAATTTAATTTCCAGGTCTGTGCTCAAAAAGTGGTTAACGGGCCATAAATGGATTACAGCTGCTGCATAAATATAATTCAGCACAATGAAATCCTCTAAAAATATTGCATTGATGTGCTTGGAGGGTGTAAAGTCTTTCTGCTTTTCAATTGGTTTATTCATTATAACAAAAGTACAGGAAAATCAATAATGCATAATAGGGCCACCTTAAACAGGTTTTACATTTTCCTCTTCCCAGTATAACATGTGTATCATTGTTTGATGGTTTAAACTAAATTGAAATAAATAATGTATATATTCCTTTAGATGATCAGATTTTGTAAATAATTTATTTAAAACTGTCATTTTTATTTTAAAAGTGTCACCCTCATATTTCACTCTTTTATTGACTTCTGCATGCCACACGTGTTCGTTCTTCCTGCTCATGTCACATTTCATCAGGCTCTTTGACTTTAGGTTGCCTTGGGGAAACATTTAGGATTTTTGTGGTATGGGGCATTTTACAACCCATTCATGACATCAGTGGGGATACTATTTGGAGCTTTATCACACAATTAGTTAATAACACGCTAAGCTTGGCATATTTATTGCAAGAATACACGATATAGTAATGTGTGAGGTCGACGCTTTTAATCAGAGTGATTCACTGTGCGTTAATTACAGAGACAGGAGCTATAGCTGGGGTCTTGCTCAAAGGCACAGCGGTGACAGGGGGGGTCTCTGATGCTCCTGGGTTTATGGGTCACCCCCCGCTTAGCTTTTAACTCGTCCTCGCAAATAATGTTTACTTGCAGTTTTACGTTGCCCAGGAGACACCAAATTGGATGCACAAAAAGACAAGATCTCAAGGTGTTTCAGATCTGATCTTGTTGGTGCTTTCTAAAAGTGTTAAGCATTGTCTGATCTGCATTTCACTTTGAAGCATTGATAAATTGTTGACGCAAATGTAAATGGTTTTGCAGATCTGTTATCTTCCTGGATTTAGGGTACTTTCACCTCAGGGGTAAACAGCCTTGATTTTTGTTCCTCTCAAAACACTAAATAGCAACAAAACATCAAAGCATTTTCTTGCTTGTTTGGTGTGCTGCTTAACCATGAAACCATTGTGTGTATTTTTTTGATTTTGATGTAATTTGATCTTATATTTAGGTATGTTTAAAAAATGTTGCAGATTTCTGTAGCCAATGAGAATCCCTAAGTGTCACACATTTTAAGACTTTAGCAGTGCCCTTCTAATTTTAACACAAATTATCTATCACCGTAAGCATTCAGTAGAACGTTTTGTTGTTGTTGTTGTTGTTGTTGTTGTTGTTGTTGTTGTTGTTGTTGTTGTTGTTGTTGTTGTTTTAGACCACTACAAAATTTCCTCTAAAATTCGCTAAGAGCAAAGCAATTTGTCTGTACAATGTATATAAAATGTTTATACAACATGCAGCATGATGAGCACATTAAGTTTGTTTTAATGGTTTAGGCTGATCAGCTATAACTAATATGACCTACAGTATGAGTAACAGTAATCCCTGAGGTAAATGTTTGGGTCAATTGTACTCTGGGACTGACAGTTTTGAATTAGGTCTAGATATTGGTCGAAAGTAGGTGTGGATGCTAGATTACAGCCATTTCTAAGTCTGTTTTTGTCAACAATTAAGCTATTTAGTTGCGGTTCTCTGAGAGGAAGTGTTTAATTTGACATTTCACAGACACTTTCAGTGATTTCTTCACCAGCAGAGGGCCAACAGAAGAGACTCTGCCTCAAATCTAGTCAACTGCCTATCTAGATAGTACGGAAGTCCTCTAAGAAAGTGGTTTTGTCCGTCATAAAAGCGTACAGCGTTTGTACTCACCGTGTGCCCTCAAAATCTTTTCCCGCGCTTGTTATTAACAAAAAAAACCTCTTAAAAGCCGAACCGCTCATTTAAACTTCTTCTCACAGATTAAATTTGGATTTACCTTAAAGTAGAAAAAGATACAGATAGATATCAGGACTTAATAAGTTTATAATAGATCTGCTGAACCTGTTATCTTAGCCAAGGCTCCAGGTATTGTGAAAAACACGTACAGTGTATGTGTGTGTGTATCCACCGGGACGCGCCTCCTCTCGACCTCTGATAGGCGCAGCCGAGCGTCTCATCCGCCTTTTAGGAACCTTTGAGTTCACAGGGATTGAGCTCGGACGTGTCAAGAGTACAGACAACTGAAAGGACTCTACTGATATTCACGACTCTCTTTCAGTCTTTCCTCTCAAGGATAAATTTGCCGTGATAAAAGTTTGACTACAGGCGTTTGAATCATTTTCGGTAAGTAGCTGCAACCCTTTTATTTGACCTGCTGCGGTTGGATTAATGTATGACAAGAGCACACCCTGCAAAATCTCTACAAATCTCATTTTCATCTCTAGAAGAGTGTATTCATTTGTTTTGTGGCAAATCTGTTTCATTCAACTGCATCCATCCTATACTAGTCAGAGCAGAAGGATGGTAAACATGAGTAAACAACAGCGGCAGATTGTTTGACAGCGTTGCGTCAAAGAACGCTTGCATTATAATCAATTAGACTGGGACGCGCACACGCGCTACCCTTGGTTATATGTCTATAAAACATTGTCTATAAATATTTTACGACTTTAAACGAAAGAGTTTGTAAAAAAAAAAAAAAGAACTGTTGAACTGTAAATCCCCTCAGAATATACTACAAAAAAGCATAAAAACTAATATCAAATTTTGCACCAAAATATTGTATTTTATTTAAAGTATTTTAAATCAAAAGTCAAATGAAGCCTATGCATTCTTTTAAAAGTAATATGATTTTTTTATGCCTGCACATAGAATGGTTTATATTAGTATTTTTATTTAGCTGGACAAGAATTTATTTTACCTTTGTTTATATTTCATTTATGGTAGCGTCTTGCTATTTGTGTATTTAATTATACATGAAAACATTTTTGTTTCTTGTTTGTTTGCTTGTTTGCATTAGTTTATAATACCCCAGTGTCTTATTATTCTGGGAGACACTGTAGGCTACATATATGTATTATTACTGTTGCTGAAGAGACATTTTCTTGAGCTGTAAATTACTGTGTGTCTATTCTGTAGTATTATTATCCATCTGTGTTATTATTGGGATATTTCACAATGACAAAGGTTTGTATACTTGTTTTATACAGAAACAGAATATTAGATATACAAATAAATTATAATTAGAGGGAAGTCTGAATTACATAGTCAGCATAATGCCATTACCCAAATCTTAAATGTATCACTGTGTTTTATTTATTTATTGTTTGTTTATTTATTTTTACAGTTAAAGTTCAGGCAGCCATGGCATTAAATAATATATTAAAAAAAAAAATTTTTTCATCAAACGCATTACAATGTAATTTGCTCTGTCGCAAACCATGTAAATGTGCTATTATATTAAAGCTAAAGTAGTAAGGTGTGCAAACGAAAGATGCCATTTTCAAAAATCAAAATAATGATCTTCCTTTCAAACAAAAAACCGCTGATGTTTCACTCTAATAGGTGCAAATCAAACATACAAAGGCATTGAAATGCATCTTTCGGGCAAAAACAAATTGGTGCATGTTTTGAACAGTCCTGGACAAATGTTATCTTCCATGCTGGGTAAATGGGTGTATTTTGACGTTCTGTCAAAAAGAAGTTGCAACCTGTCATTCATTGCATTCATAAAAGGTCAGGAGTGACCCTCCCTGCCCACGCTGATTCTGTGCAAGGAATGTTGTCACATTTGTGTTGCATTATATGTAACTAATCAGCAATAAAGCAGTTATGTGTGAATGCATGCACAACAATGGATCTGTAATATTTCATATTAAAATATCCAGCAGCAGGTGCATATTCTTCTCAGAAACAGGGCATTCTTTTTGTATTTGATATGATTAGATGCTGTTTGCGTCTGCATGCTGCTTTGTGTTCGCCATGCTTGTACTGTAGGAGTGGTTAATTCAGTCGGCACATATACATTGGTTCTTTCCAGTTGTTCTATGCATTGTATTGGATATGCAATATGTAGGTCACCGATCCTTGTTTATTAACATATAACGTTAAATGTTTTTTTTGGCTCACAATCGGTGATGTTGACTGAAAATCTCTCCTTCTCTTTTATTTTTATTATTTTGTCGCTCATTTTTTAGAGGCTATGCTTAATATCATTTAGCTGTAATGTACCTTTGTGTGGTGGAGATGACAAATGACCTCCTGCTCATTTTCACAGTGTGCATTTTTTTTTCTTTATTGTTGTTTTCAGTGCAAAATGTCTGTAGTGCGTTTTATCTGTATTCTGTGTAGGGGTTTTGTGAGTACAGACTCAACACAGGCGGCCAAGGACGTAAGGAGAAGGAACAGTGCGAAATATTCACACTTACTTAACATGCAGCGAGAGGAAGTTCTTTCTTGGGAAATGAGCTTCTTTTGATATCAGACAGGAGAAAACATTTCCACTGAGCCGGAAAGCCCAAATGACAGCACAGCAATTGATGTTACCATTGCACACAGTGCAAAGTGAATAGATCTACTTAAGGTTGCACAATATATCATTTCAGCATCGATATCGCATTCGCAATGTGCAAAACTGCAATAGTCACATCGCAGGATCTGCTATGTCAGATTGGAATTATATTAACCAGAATACACAGTTCAGATGTAAAGTCATTGCAAAGATTAATTCTTACTTAACACGTCTGTAACTGTGAGTGAATTAAAGTGAATTTATGTACCCATTGTGTACAAGAAATGATCCAGTTTTCGACTTTAACAAAGAATAATCGTTTAATTACTTATATGATAAAGACAGTGTTATTTTACACATATTAATACGCTAATTGAGTCTCTGTACTTGAATACTCTCTGTACTTGAACTCCATTGTTTGTTTCATTTTTATCTTTGTTCTATCGTTTTCATTTGTGCCTTAATTTGTTTATTATATTTTGTATGTTGCACTCGCCTACAAATTCATCCCAACCAATGTAAAAGGATTTATTTTTACCAGTTGTCATCTTGTTAAAGTATATTCAAATTGCAGTATATATCGCAAAAACAAAATATTGCAATGTCAGTTTTTTCCAATATCGTGCAGCCCTATTTACTAATATTCATTATTAGATGATCATGCATAAAGCTTGAAATAACATAGAATTTAAATGTTAAATATGTATGTGGGTCAAAAAAACATTAAAAGTGTAGTCAGTTCATTTTTCAATCTTTAGAATATGTCCTCTTTCTTTTTATCATACATTTTGACCTTGAATTACAGAAGACATCCAATAAAATGTTATTCAGTTTAGCAATTTTTTTTCAAGTATGTTATTCAGAGCAAGAACCATTTGATGATATATTAAAAGAAGGATAAAAGTGCAGCCACAACAATTTTCAAATTAAATCGTTAAAATTTTCACAAATGTTATCTGAAACATGAACACTTTACTTGCATTTAATATGTTTTCTATGTACATTTCAATTGACGCAGACACACATTTCTTTGACCTATATAAATATTAATGATAAAAAAGACGAATTGATGCAACAAAGTTGAGCGGGAGAACCAAATGGTTTTGATTTATGTTAGTTTTTACTTATTGTTATGGCTGGAATTGAGGTTAGTTCATCTTTATTTTTTTATGTCTGTTTTTAAGACAATTTATTACAGTTTTGTTTATCAAGCCGTTAGTACTACTGTGTACAGTATGTTTTTAACCAGAGGTAAGGTTAAATCATCTTAATTTATTTTATGTTGTCTGTTTTAAATAAATTTTTACTACAGTTTTATTAATTAAACTTAATACTATGTTATTTCATTGTGAAATGTTATGTTATGCAGTTCTTGTGCACTGAATACATTTAGAATGTGTGTATGTAGCGCGTTTGAAAAAGCAAAAACAGTTGCCAAAATTGCAAATAAAATCACAATCGCAATATTCGTTCCAAAAATTGCAATATGATTTTTTTTTCCATATTGCACAGCTGCACAATGAGATATAACTACTTCTTCATGTTAACAACTGTATTATTTCAACATACATATAACCTTATTGTAAAGTGTTGCCAATTCTGGTTCAAATGCGTAACACATTTATAAGGCAATGTTGAATAAACTAAAGCCTGTGGTCTGGTCTAGTCAGTGGCAAAGGAAATGCATTGTCTCCTGCAAACATGCATGTGAAGAATGGCATTATACAGTGATGTGTGTCTAAAGCCCATCTGTAGACGGTCTGATTCTGCAGTCTTGGTTGAAGGGACACAGTCAGAACAATGAATTTGAGAAAAAAAAATGTTGAAGAGATGAAAAGGTCTTTGCCAGCGTGAAAAATGCATTTGTCTTCGTTTTTTAAAATCCCGGAGCCCACGCATAAGATTTACTGTCCATTAGTTCTCCTGGGTTCACTTTATCTGGGTGAAGGCAAAGCAACTTTAAGGCTTATATGTTATTTTCTGTACTTATAAACTGAAGAGGTCTGTATTATAGATTGTGTTTTTATAATACAAAGGAATAAAGCTTAGTTAACGTAAGAGATAAATGTAATGATTGTAGCTGCAGTTTGCATTTTAAAGCAGATGTTCAAAGTTGTTGTTTATTTTTTAGGATTGGATGGAAATGAAATGTGTATATGAATATTTTTTGGTATTATTTTTAGGTTTACACGATATCAGTCTCAACTAATGTTTTATGCATTTTAGCTGTTAATTTTGAGAGCTTAAAATCCCTTTGACATATAACATAACATAACATAACATAACATAACATAACATAACATAACATAACATAACATAATATAATATAATATAAAATAATATAAAATAATATAAAATATAATAGGGCGCCACGGTGGCCGAGTGGTTAGCACGTTCGCCTCACAGCAAGAAGGTCGCTGGTTCGATCCCCGCCGGTTTGCATGTTCTCCCCGTGGTTGCGTGGGTTTCCTCCGGGTGCTCCGGTTTCCCCCACAGTCCAAAGACATGCGGTACAGGTGAATTGGGTAAGCTAAATTGTCCATAGTGTATGTGTGTGAATGACAATGTGTGGATGTGTTTCCCAGAGATGGGTTGTGGCTGGAAGGGCATCCGCTACGTAAAACAAATGCTGGATAAGTTGGCGGTTCATTCCGCTGTGGCGACCCCGGATTAATAAAGGGACTAAGCCGAAAAGAAAATGAATGAATGAATAAAATATAATATAATATAACATAACATAACAAAACATAACATAACATATAATATAATATAATATAATATAATATAATATAATATAATATAAT